>JAKSZT010053825.1:17603145-17709953 GCA_026826555.1 Tolypeutes matacus
AGTTTTCAATTAGCAATAATCGTGCCTCGGATAAACCTCATTGGCTATTTATAGTCCTCTTAAAGGGATCATGTGTTTTAATTCCAAGATCTGTTCAAAAGGTCAATATACATGCTGTTTCATATTATGAGCTAATAAGTTGCTGAATTAGATGCATTCATATGAACCTCTATCACTAGAGGTTGCCATACAAGGGAGGGTGCTCTGTAAAGAAATGTGCCAGGTCTGGCAATATCGTCATGATTTTAAACAGTCTTCTTTCCAGTACCTTGCTGTGACAGATACATATCCCAGCTCCAAAAGGGCTTTAGTTGTAAATCATATGGTTAGCTATGATAAATGTCTGGTCTTAGATTTTATATTGGTACATCCCATGGTTATGGTGAAAAATTTTAGGTATATATATTCACATATGCCTCACATGTGTGTACCCACACACACATGCTAACATGTTCAGGGACATATCTAAAAAAACAGCAACGGGATCAGTATTTTGGAAGTAAATTACTGTATGCATTCTTTCTAATTTCGCTCTCTTATCTAAAAATTATTTCCCTATTGAGCATGGAATGCCTACTCTTTCATGTAGAAGTAATCAAGTTCTAACATATATACACCAGTAGCAGAGAGATCCTAAAAGCAGTATTTGGTTACTCACAAGGGGTTCAGACCTCATAACTAATCACATTCGACTTCAGCATCACAGGCGAGAAGCACTCTATGTGCCAACGAGATATTTTTTCCCTGTCACTTGTGCAATGTGCAGTGGGTTGTTTGGCTACTGAGTTATGATGACATCCATCATCATTATTTCACATCTTTGTGGTGTACTTACCACACTCTGGGCACGGGGCTGGCACGTTCACCCATTCACTCATTAGTCTCTCAAGTGTTTACTGTGGTCCTGCCATGTGTGTCAGGTCCTGTGCTAGGATCCAAGGGCTGATTGAAATATGGACAAGGCCCCTGTTCTGTGGAGCTTATAGTTTAGTAGGAGAAACAAAAATGGATCAATAAGCTTCAATATAAGTATTTAATGACCAATTAATATTAGTTCTATGAAAACAGAATCGATTTAAATTGGGATTTCAAGTAAATAAGGGCTATTTAAGGAGTAACATTTAAAATGAGAGCTGAACAATAAAGTAATATTTAAGATGAGAACTAAAGGCTAATAAATTTGAAGATAGGAGCTAGTATTTATTGAGTACTTACTATATGCCAGATACTATACTCAATACTCTATACATTTTATTTCATTTAATAGTCCTAACAATATGAGGCAGCTACTGTTGTTATCCCCATTTTACAGATGGTGAAAGTAAGGCACAGAGATACTAAGTAGCCTATCTTTATTAATAAAACCAATAAGGCAGTTTGATTCCAGAGCTGGGGTTCTTAACCACTAGGTTAAGGAAGAAGAGTTAAATGGCTAAGGAATGAACAACACAGGTAAAGGTCCTGATTCATGAAAGTTCTTAATTTATTCCAGAAATGGGAAATGGCAAATATGAATGCAGTACAATGAGTGAAGGTAAGAGTGGTGCCAGAAGAGATTTGTGGATAGATCCTGGAGGACCTGGAAGGCGCATTTCAGGTTTTGGCCATTTTCCAAAGAACAACAGGAAACCACAGAAAGATATAACATGAGAGTACTGGGATCTGAGTTCCATTTGTTAAAAGCCACGCCAGTTGCCATGTGGAGAACTGGCTGTAAGGGTACAAGATTGGGAGTCAGGAGACCAGTTTAGAGGCAGTATCAGTCATCAAGATGGGAGATGGTGGTGGCCGTGGAGATGAAGAGCTGCAGACTGGGTGAACATATATTTTGGAGGGGAAAGCCATAGGACTTGGTGACTTATTGGGAAGGGAAGAAATAGAAGGGTTTTGAATGACTTATATTTCTGGCTTGAGCAATGGGTGAGTAGAGGAATCATTTACGAAGATGGGGAAGAGGGGCAAAGACTCCTGCTTGGGGATAGGGCAATGGAGAATTCAATTTTGACTGGTTGGGTTGAGATTCTTCTAAGATATCTACGTGGTGATCTCAAGTAGATAAGTCAATATTTGAACCTAGAGATCAGGAGAGAGTTAGAGGCTAAGGATATAAAAGTACCATCATCAGCACATGGATGGCATTTAAAGCTGTGGGACTGAATGAAAAAGTGTGCTGCTAGAGAAGGTAAGAGGATTTAGAACCAAACCATGAGATTCTCCAACATGTAGAGGAAAAAGAACCAACAAAGGAGGGTCAGAAGTATGCAGAGAGAAAAATGTCTCACCAGGAAAGAAGCCCATATCAGGAGTCAAGGGGTGGAGGGTGATGTGTGATTTGTTTCCAGAAGGAGATGGCCGCTGCATCAGATACCATGCAGATGTCTAGTGAGATGGGGGTTAAAAAGTGCCCATTGGGTTTGACAACATGGAGGTCACTGATAACCTTGGGAAAGCCATTTTGGCACATGATGTCATTGAATTTTTACAACCACCCTATATTGTAGGTACTATCATTATTCCCGTATTTCAAATGGGAACCTAACCACAGTCACACAGCTTGTATATGGCTAAACTTGGCTCTCAAAACTGAAGCTGGTGACTTTAGGAGTCAGAATTCTTCACCATTTTGCTCTCCTAATAGTATCAATTAGTAGTGATTGGCAATGCTGATTTTGTTTTATTCCATTAAATTCAGATTACATGGTGTTATTTAAATTCATTGTTGATTGCCCTAAGAGCAATTCCAAGTTCTCATCTCCATTCTGGACCTAGCATGTGACTTTGGGGCTTTGGTGTCTTCTTATAATAATAAAAAAAAAAAAAAAGATGGGGTGGGGATTGGAATAACTAATCCCCAGGGTCCCTCCCAGCATTCTGAAATCTTCATTATGAGAAATTTCTAGAAGGGAACCCTGAAACACTGCTACTTTTCAGTGCCACTGTGGCCTTGAGTTTTTTGGAACACATTCAGCCTGAAATCATTTAGCAGAACTTTTATTGGAAGTGCCTACTGTGTGACTAACGCACTCCTTTTTAGACATTTGCTAAGGTTGTTCCTCTGCCTGGAGGGCCTATCAGTCCCATCTCCTTTTGAGTCTCAGACTCCAAATCTTCCCAGGAGAAGACTCTTTCCCACTTCCCATTCAGCACTTATCAAAATCCTCCTTAGATGAAAGATGAGAGTTGTTGTATTTGTGTGTGTGTTCCCCTAAATTGTTTGTTCTCAGAGTACATGGACCATGATTTTTTTCTTCTCTGTATCTCCAAACAGGCCCTAACATAATTCTTTTCTCAGATGATGTTTGTTGAGTTGAATCATTTGCAAATGTTGAAAGATTTCTGAAGTTCTAAAAGTCCAGGATCTTTCAAATGAACTATGCAGGTGAGATGGAGGACTTGGAGTGATGAGTCTAAATTCTTTCATGAATCGGGACTGTATTTTAACAGAAGCACAAACGTGCACATTTGTCAGGGGGCAGGGGAACTCCCTAAGGATTCTAGGATCTCTCCCGTTGCTACTGAGTCCATAACTAATTGTGCAAGTACCTCTGAAAGCTTCTGAGTTCTGATTTGCTTCTAGTACTTGGTATTCTCCCTCTTTCTTTCTTCTCCACTCTTCAAATTCAAAGTGCCATTTTCTTGCTTGAGCCATTTCCCGGCTTAAGCGACAAGAATAGAATACGACTTCTTCCCAAATACCATTCATGTGGGCACAAAAGAAGGCAAAAGGATAGGTTCAGGTTATGCTGTTTGAACCTAAAGGCTGAAGAAGAATGTCCCTTTAATACATGCAACTAGGTTCACACCAAGGGTGACAGGGCCCTTTAATGGGAAGGGCACATTGGTGAGTGCCAGGCAAAAAGAGAGCAGGAGGCTGCCCCTTAGGAGGACCTTGGGTGCTAGAGGCTTTGTAAGAGGTGGCACCTGAGCTTCACCCAGAGGCATGTGAGGATTTTTGATACACAGAGAATGGCAAAGGAGCTACAGAGGCTGGAAAGTTTTGGGTATGCTTGGTCTTAGCAGTGATTTTCAAATCTGGTTTGACCTCTGCAGGGTATTGAAGGAGAAGCTGAACATGGCCCCCAATCTGCCTCTCTCATGTCACTACAGCTCCACACTATTCTCTCTCTCTCTCTCTCTCTCTCTCTCGGTACCGGGGATTGAACCCAGGACCTCATACATGGGAAGCAGGCACTCAACCACTTGAGCTACATTTGCTCCCCACACTATTCTCTTTTATAGAGAGATTCCTTCAGCAGGAGTTTTGGTTTGGGGAAGAAAAGGAGAGGTGACTGCCTTTCTAAAAATATTTTTCTATGAAGCATATGTGGTAATGCAGAAGTGGGCAGGGCTGGTATATCCTCTGGGACAATTTGTGGAGGGTCTTGCAGGTCATGCTAAGGAATTAGGCATGGTCCTTCAGGCTGGGTAGGCCATGAGAGTATGTGAAAAGGAGAGGGCAATCAGTGGCATTGAATTGTGTGCAGTTAATTTATCTGAAATCAATTAACTGTAAGTACTTGGCAGAGACCTACATCCTGAGAAATATGATAAGGAGACATTTTCACAGAGAAAGGGATATATACACACAGACCCAGTACATACCCAAAGATAGAGCGTTCAAAGACAAAGCAAGATAACTCCCCATGGTGACATCAAGACTAATAAATAGAAATGGAAAGACACCCACAAAGAGATGCATACCAGAGAGACACCAGCACATGTAGAGACAGGGATAGACCCACAGAAGAAAGCACAGAGATGGAAATAAACTCACACCCAGACATCATAGAAATAGAATAACATACAGAGAGAGAGAATTGGGAAGAGGGAAACACAGAGAAGCACAGAGAGAAACACCTAGACACAAAAAGAGAACAAGAGAGACAATGAAAGAGAGATGCCCATATTGGGAGAAAAGGAGCAAACACCTAGATTTAAGCTATTACCATTCCATTAAAGGAATATATGTCCCAGCGTTGCTTCAATCCCCTTTATTGATCTTGGTCCCACACATCTTCATAGGGTGAACATCTTGCTATGCTGAGTGTGATCCAGGTGGTTAAAGATGGTTTGGGGCTACCTATCAGCTCCTAAACCCAAACCAGGACTCCATCTGGAGCTTGATTGCAGACCCAGTGCTTGGTTGCAATGGAGGCACATGGAGTTTTTGGTTTTGTTGAAGAGTAATCTAATAATGGAGTTGACGGGTGATTTGAGGGATTTTTTTTCCAGGGCAGTTTTTAACCACCCGTGATTTTTGCCTTAGGAATTAAGAACCTAATTTCAGAACCTAACCTCCTGTTAATTTAAGGGCTTGAAGTGATCACTTCTAGGTGTTGAGTTGGAGTGTGGAACAAGGACTTCAGCGGGGAGGGGCAGAAGCTGATACCATCAGGAGGTCATGCCTCTAGCCTTGGTCAGGGGAGGTGAGTACCTGAAGGTAGATTGTCACACTGGGCATGACTGAGGGCAAGTCACAAGAGAGGGAGGAGATTCCACAGAACCAGATGGCTCACTTGGAGGGGTAGGAAGATGTGAGCATGACCCAAGGATTTCTGACCATATATGTCTGGAAAACTAGCTTGGTGATAAGCTTACAATCTGTTTTATACCTGGTGAACTTAATGTGCATACTGGGTGTTCTTGTAGGCATACTAAGCAGGTTGTGTCAGAAAGGGGCATTATGGAGTTTCAGATTTGGAAGCTGGAGCAGTTTAGATGATGGAAAAAGTCCCAAGTGTGTCCATAAGAGTAAGTAGCTAAAGTGGAGGGCAATGAAACTCAATGGGTAAAGAGGGACTCTAGAGGGAATGTGAGGCTGTGGGACAGGCCATTCATTGTAACATTGTGGATGCCCCAGATGAGATCCTGGGGCCAGGCAGAGATAAAGACTGTGAGAATGGCCCACAAGAGGGGAACTTGGGGGAGGCAACTGGAGGCTACAGGTAATGTCAGCATGGCTGGAAAGAGGTTGACTTAACCCAGTGGTACTGGATTGAACAGTGAACTATTGAGTGAGGGTCGTTCTCAGGGCATTTGGTGCAGAAGACCAATCCCATTTCTTAACTTTGAGATACAAAGGTTGTAGGGTGGGAGAAGGTGAGTCAAGTGAGGGAAAAAGCTGGGAGGGGTGATGTAAGTGGGAACAGCAGGGTGAAAGGGCTTGCCCTATGAATACTGGCCATCGATTCCAGGAGTGGAGGAGGCATGGAGCTAGAAGGCTGATGAGAGGGCCCTTATTGACAGGGGGAAGCTTGCATGGGCTCAGTATTTTGGGAAACAGAAGGAAGGTCTTATAGGAGCAGGGAGAACCATAGATGCAATCAGGGTGGGAAGTGGGGGAGTTTGGTGTGATGTGTGGCAGGAAGAACCACCTCTCCAACATGGGGGGCACAAGGTCTGATGATCTCCTACCTTGAATAAGGGCCCAGAAGTTGCTGAAGGATCAGAGGTGGCCCAAAGATCAGAGGTGACTGAGTCATTGCAAGCTGGTGCCAGGATTGTTGAGAGTTTCCTTGCCTGGGTAAAAGGCAGTCGGCAGAAAGTGCTAAGACATTTTCACACCTCATTCTACCTCTCACATGACTCTAGAGGTCAGTGAAGTGTGGAGTTCCCACTCAACAGCAGTGCCCCAGAGTCCTTAAGGCCTTGATTAACCCTGTCTTAGTTCCTTGCTATGAACTCTGGTGATTTCACTGAGTTCACTATAGTCCCTGGGAGGGGAATACACATTTCTTCAGGGATAAAACAGAGTTGGATTTGCAACCCGATGCCACCACTTCTTCTCTGGACAAATCCCTTAAGCTCCTCAAGTCTTGATGTTCTCATGTATAACACATGGGTAACTGTAATACCTAGATTATAGGATTGTGTGAGAAATTAAAGAGCTAATGCATATCAAATTCATAATACAAAGCCTGGCAAATAGGAAGGGCTCATACTGCCATTGTTGTTACTGTTGAAACATATGAAATTGCCACATCCATGGGGAAAACCAGCCAAATATTGGCACTTTTCTAAGTTCAGCAATACTATTACTACACTCACTATTTACTCTTGTGAAGTTGTCTCATTTATGGGCTGCAGACTCCTGGGGGCTTTTGAGAACCCAGTGTGAGGACAATGGCTCTCAGTGTTAGAATCAAAGATGGTTTCTAAGGTTATGTAGAAAACAAGGAATAATTGTTCTCAGTTCCTATGAGACCTATCCCAGAGTATATAATGTGTGTCCCCCTCCTGGGTACTGCAGTGAACTTACCTGAGTTCATAGCACAGAAATAAGATAGAGCAATCCAAGTTGCTGTTCATCATTCTGGTGGGAAACACAGTACCTTTAGATCATGGTGAGTGCTATGAAGAAAATTAAACAGGTGATGTAACATGTGCCTAGTATTTGGGGAATAGAAGGAAGGTCAAGGTGGAAGGTGTGTATGAACAAGTAGAGGAGAAACAGGAGAACAGGAGATGACATCAGGAAGGGAGATGGGAGCACATCACAGAGTGCCTTGTTGAATGGTGGTGGTTTTTATTCTCTCATTTAAGATCAAAATAATGAAATCTTCTTAACCAATAGCAGTGATAATTCTTCTATTTTATATCAAGCCTTTACTTTAAAGAACTTTACTTCTGTTGTCACTTGTGATCCGTGGCAGAGGGAGGGAGAGAGGGAGTAAGGGAAGGAGAATTTGCCTCTTCATTTCATATAATGAGATGCTAAGAGGCCAGGAGGCAGTGCCAGAATTAGCCCCCACGTCTCCTTATCTACATCCTTCTGCTCCTACTGTGACATGGTCCTCCTTGGAGCATCAAATTCTTTGGAAGAAAGACTCTGCACAGTTCAGATGTCCCATTATTTAATCATACATTGTTGTTGTGATTTGTAAGGAAGGTAGATGTTTGTTTAACTAAAAGTCATACCCTGCATTCCCCTTAGGAACTCTCACTAATTAAATGTAAAGCTCAAAATAGGTGAGAGGTGCTAAACAATTGCTTCTGTATTGAATATTATGTTCTTATGTAAACAGAGCCCACAGATTACAAGTTCTGAAATGTATGTGTGCTTAATTAGCCAAATGTGAGCCACAGGTTGGCATAAATAGAGACTTCTCAATAAACGGCAGTGTGTCACTGTGTTAGCTGAAAGTGTGGTAGCTGAGAAGAAATTAATCACTAACACATCTGAGTGTGCGTATTTCTTCCTGTAATTAGTCATCCTTTCCAAGGTATTAAATGATTTACATGTATCCTAAGCCAGTGTATCCATGGTAACCATGATTTTCCTTTGGACGGAAGGCTTGTAGTACCTGAATGAAAATCCCGGTATTATTGATTCAGTCATTCCTGAAACATCCAGATAGGTGCAAAACTCTGGGCAAGGTACTGAGGGAAGACAGATTGAATCAGACATGGATTCTGCTCCTAGGCTAGTAAGACAGCTCAGGAGTGTCGTCTACGAGTCAGATAGAGAGGAGTGGAGGTCCTAAGTGAAGCTTCTTAAAGAGTCATGGAAGTTAGGGAAAGAAGAGATTACCTCTAGCTGAATGGATCAAGGAAGGATTTCCTGAAATTCAAAAACTTACCAATAAAGGACTTCTGTCTAGAATATATAAAGAACTCTCAAAATTCAACAGTAAGAAAAAAAAAATTAACAATCCAATCAGAGAATGGGCAAAAGACATGAAAAGACATTTCACTGAAGAGGCTATAAGATGTCAAATAAGCACATGTAAAGATGTCATTCATCACCAACCTTTAGGGAAATGCAAATTAAGATATTGATGAGATATCACTACTCACCTATTAGAGTGGGAAGCGTACTAGCCACTCAAGAAAATAGTTTGGTAGTTTCTTGTAGACTAAACATATACTTACCATATACAATTGTACTCCTGGGCATTTATCCCAGAGAAATGAAAACTTATGTTTGTGTAAAAAACTATACATGGATATTCATAGCAGTTCAATTTGTAATAGCCAAAGACTGGACACAGCCAAAATTTCTTTCAACAGATGAATAGTTAAACATACTGTGGTACATCCATACCTCAGAGATAAAAAACAAAACCAAACAACAAACTATGGATGCACACAACAACATGGATGGATCTCAAGAGCATTAAGCTGAGTGAAAAAAAAAAGCCAATCTCAATCACATAATGTATGATTCCATGTGTATAGTGTTCTCAAAATGACATAACTATAGAGATGGAGAATGATGGATGGTTGCCAGTGGCTAGTGATGGCAGGGGGAGGGGAGTGGGAGAGGGAGGGTAGTGAAAGGGAAATCCTTGTGGTGATGAAAACATGATTACATGGAGTCTGCACATATCTACACCTGTGATAAAATGGAAAAGAACCATACATGCACATTGTACCAATGTCACTTTCCTGGTTTTGATAGTATACTATAGTTATATAATACTATGCATATCACATTTTATAGTAGTTGGGGAAGCTGGGTGAAGGGTGCACAGGACTTCTCTGTGCTATTTTTGCAATTTCCTTTGAATATATAATTATCTCATAATAAAGTTTTTTTTTTTTTTTTTTGGTTACTGGTAAAGTAAAAATGATGATGCTGGTAACTAACATCTAGAGAGCATCTCATGTGTTAGGCCTCTTGCCAAGCATTTTACCTACATATTTTTCTTAATTCTCAGGGGAGAAGTTATGAAATGTGTAAGTATTATTTTCTCTATTTTGCAGTGAGTAAACTGGAGACTAGAGAAGTTTGGTAACACAGGTCACAGACAGTAAGTGGTGGGACCGGGCTTCAAACCCAGGCAGTAGAGCTCCAGAACTGCCAGTTTTCACCACTACCCTCTTCTCTAAGCTGCCTGTTGTTTTCAGGCATATGGAAGTTCCACTGAGTCAGGACATGCACATGAGGAAGGATGGATGTGGGGGTATAGAATTCCTATGAAAGAACCAACTATGTTTTTTCCTCTGCTCCTAGGCTGGTCTAGGTTCTTGAGAGAGGGAAGGAATCTCTAGAAAACCACTTGATGAGTATACCATGGCTGGGGAGGGCAGCTGCTTCCTTGACCCAGCTCACAAGAAAGTGGTGACACTTGGCCAAGGAGAGTTGAGTTGTTGTCCTTTCTATTTGCAGCCAAAGGTTCTAATTGACTTTTAAGTTCCCAAGGGCCCTACTGATACTCCATGAGGAAAAAAGCTGGGCAAAGGAGTCACATTTCAAATTAAACAGGTGTTAGGGTTCTGCTCCCTTCTTCCATCCCTGAGGTGATCCTCCTCCAATTTCCATGCTGATTTATTTGAGGTTGAAAATATTTCTTTGTCTGCTCCCTATCCAGCTGCCTAATCTCCCTTTGATCCCAAGCTTTAAAAAATCATTTTGAGTTCTGTAAGCCTGAAAATGCTTGGGGTTCACAAGCCTTCTTCTTTAAGCCCTGAGCCCGAGTCTCTCTGATTCCCATATTCCATTTTGCCTCCTGCCTTGTTCAAGTGCTTCCAATGCAAGGAGTAAAATCTCAGCAACCTGCTCTCAAGGATGTACCCACAGGTTTATTGTAATGCCTTGTCTTTCTTAGTATAATAGGAGGGCAGTTGCATACTTAAAATAGTGAGCTCAACATTCTGGTTGAAATTAGTTGGTCAAAAACTTTTAGCAGAATAAACTAGATAAAGGCCTATTAGAGAAATGAGTTGATAAGAGTGAGAGAATGAATCAGCTGCTCTGGAGGAATGTCCAGGTCAGGCCTCTTGCTAGAAGGAAACCTACTGTTTTGTTTTGTTTGTTTAAGCATAAGACTTTCTTCTCTCTTGTCTTTGACCACTCCCATTTTTGGTTGAACATTTAGCCAACAGTCTGACAAAACTCCTCCTAGACATGTTAGAAGGGTGAAAATAAGTGTGGTGCTGAGGCTGGGTTTGGGGAGTTAGATCTGGGCACAGATGTATGAGGTAGAACAAGGCTTGTGGGAGAGGCACACTTTGGGATCCGAGGATCTTTGGAAAGATGACTTCCAAGGCTAATGTTGCCTAAGAACCTAAAAGGTTATCTCTAAGAAGGGCCAGGCTGAGAGACTAAAAATGCTTTCACAGCCGGGGGGCTGCAACCTGGAGAGAAAGATGGGAGTTAGGGGTTCAGAAAGGTGGTAGAGACAGAGCTTGGAGAGAGGCTTGAAACCAGGGGGCTGGAGACCCTTTGTCAGGGAGCGACAGCTTCCCTGATGGGTATGATGTGAATAGGTCACCAGGATCCACCCCTAATGGCAAGGCCACTTTGGGTGACAAGACTGAGATCCCAGGGCCTTAGGAGATTTTACTGACGTTGCATTAAGGGGCCAGGCAGTGGAGGGAGATTCTAATTCACAGGAGAACGCTCTCAGCAAAGGCAACACAACATTTTCTCACATGAACAAAATTCCAGTTGCTGGCCCTTTCCCCATTCAGCAAGTCCACTCTACCATCACCTGTAACCCTTAACATATACACATACCTCATGAGTTTGGAATTATTATCAGGAGGACCAAGGGGACTTTACCCTCAGGATGCCCCATAGTGGTTTCCGACTTCCTCTTTTGAGTCCCTTGCAGCCCTTGCAAAATTAGCTTTTCTGAGCCCCCATTACTCTCGCATCCCTAGTGACATCTCTGTACCTGGAGTGCTGCTCTGACTCTTCTGTGTTCTCTCCCATGTCTAATATCACATTTTGCATCCAAATATCACATAGGTCTACAAAGCAGACAAAATAAAGAAAATCCCAACTGTAATTGTATAACTACACAGTACTCACAACAGGAGCCATGGAAAGTTTTAGGATAAAAGGGAATGTGGCATATCACCAGGAGACCCTTTGCATGGACAAAATAAAGCCAAGGATTAGAAAAAGAGAGAGATTAATTATAACGTTGAACAATTTCCAAGAGAGGAAAAGGATGAGAGACCAAAATGGTGAGGGCAATGGCCATCCCTATGAGTCCTTGCTACTTTGGCTTAACTTCCATTGTGGCTCACCCAAGTCTGTTTTCTACCCTCACCTCCTTTTTGTGCCTTCACAGCAGAGAATAGTGTTATGGGTAGTTGGCAGTTTGGAAACAATCACCTTAAAATGTTATACAAACAAAGGTCCATGCCACCAATTTCCCCCCTACTACTTCTTTAAAGAATCGTACCTCTTAGTTTCAAGTCCAACAGAGTTCCAGCAGTCTCTGAAACAATAAAAGAGGAATGCTTCTGCCCCCCACTCCTATTTCTATTACTCTCATAACCCATTATTTCAATACATATCTATTGAGTGCTAACAATGTGCTGGGTAGAGTTCCAAGTGCTGCAACCACAGCTATGAAAATGACCAAAAAATGAAAAAGCAAGTAGATCTAGAATATAATTTCAGGTCAGAAAAGGGGATAGAATGTGATATGGTGGGGGCTCTTTCATATAAAAGATTAGGAAAGCCCTTGCTAGGGAGGTAAGTCTTGAACAGAGACCTGAGTCCTAATAATTAAAAGAGCAGCTAATATTTACTGGGTATTTTCTTAGGGTGCAGGAGCTGTGCTAAGGGCTTCCCATGTATTATCTCATGTAATCCTGGCAGCAGCCCTTTGAAGAAGGTACTTCAGTATGTGCATTTTACAAGGGTGGAACCCAGGACCTGGAGATGTTAAATGGCTTTCCTAAGATCACACAAGGAAAGTTGGAATGGAGATTTTATCCTGGGCCACCTGACTTTGGAGATTGGCGCTCTTAACCACAGCCCTTTACACCACTAGGGAGGATGCCCACCCCTGCACCCTTACTGCTAACAGTCTCTCTGCCTGTGGGTTGAAAGACAAGATTTTTACCCCCTGCTTTGCCAAAGCTCCGGGTTTCTCTGGGCCTAGGGTATGTGTGTGTGAGATCCCACACTGTTTTCCTGGAGAATAGTTCTAATTCTGTTTGTTTCATAGATTAGGCTTCTTCACCAGAATATATATATATTTAAAGAATGGCTTTAATGACTTGAGAGAGTTGGAAAACCACTCATTTAATGGATTCACGTGGAATTTCTTTTAAACATTTAAAAGAGTTTTTTGTGCTCACGTAACAATAGTAATAGCCATAGTGGTATCCTCAGCAGCAGCAGCAGCAGAAACGATAGCTGCGAACATTTATATCCGTGAATGGGGAATTGAATCATGTACCCCACAAAGATGTTATTACTTAAGATGAGGCCAAACCAGATGAGGGTGGCCCTTAATCTCTTATGACTGGAATCCTTATAAGGAGGTGATTGAGAAGGAAGAATAGAAACCAGAAGAGGAAACAGAAAAAGAAGCATCACCCTGTGACAGAGGCAGAGACCGAGCAAGCACCAAAATGCTACAGACTTGGGAAAAAACATGGCCTTGCTGGCATCTTGATGTTGGACTTCTAGCCTCCAGAACTGTGAGCAAATGTGATCCTGGCAAACTAAGACGCTGTGCTTACTAAGTCCCAAGTGCTAGCCTAAGCACTCTGCAGAACTGACCCTTTTAATCCTCATGGCAACCCCATGAGCTCAGTTCATTTTACAAATGAGGAAACTGAAGCATTGAGATGCTGAATGACTATCCCAGACTGCACAGCTGGTAATTGGCAGGAGCAAGAATCAAGCCCAGGCTCTGTGTCCCATGACCTAGGGTTAGGGACCTGAGCCTTCCAGGCCACTAGGCTTAAAGTGAATGCTCTGCTTGCTGTGAAATCTAGACTTGATGCCTGTGGAATGACCTTGACAACTTGTGCCAGATGTAGGACTTATAAACCATTCATCATTATCTGTGATGCTCTGTGCCTACAGTTTTTGCTGGAGAAGGTGTGACATTTCCCAGGAGCAAAATTTGATTCCCAACTTCCATATGTATGGGCCTGGCAGGGCATCTTTTATGTAACTGACCTAAAAGGATGGATTGTTGGTAAATTACATTAATGAATTAAGCCAACACTGGCAGAACCCCGGGCTCAGCAGTATCCTATGCCAACACTAAGAAGACACGCTTGTTTCTTCACATGCAACAACACAGTCAGCTCTTGGATGCCCTCTTGTCCAGTGGGTAATTTTGAAGGCTAAAAGGCATAGGGAAATCATCATAAATGCTTCACCTTCTCCTCACCTCCTGCACAGCAAATTCTGACCTACACCATAAGGGAGCAATCATGCTAAACGTTCTCAAAAGGTCTCGAGCACCGTAAATCTCTAGTCTGTAGTCGGATTCCTGGCAAACTCGTGTTGGCATTAAGACTCCACTGCAGTTCTCTGTGTTAAAGGAGGGTTCTGACTAAATGACCCAATGTGGTATGTCTTCTGTTCATAGCCAGTCCAGGTTGCTCCAGGGGACTGAAGCTAGCAAGCGTTCCATTCTAGACTAAAAAAGTTTAGTAAACATAAATCCCAGAGCCTTAAATGCTGAAATAGCCCAGAAAAAAGAAAAACTCTTGGTTCCCCATATTATCTAATTTCTTGGCACAGTCTATGGAATCACTCTATCTCATCGGAGCTCAAAGTCTATTCTGATCAAAACAGTAGCCACGTAAAGAATTAGGATGGGGTCCTTTGTTCTACTGAGGTATAGTTCCCAGCCTTTCCCTACTGCCTGTTTCCTTTTTTATTATTATAGCCTTCGCAGTATTCATCCATTGTTCCTCAAAGCCACCGGACAGGGTCCCACAAATCTCCCTGGCTCCCTGTGTGGGAGCAATGCTGGGATGATATGCAGCCCTGTGGATGAGCCCAGCATCATCATTCTAGACCCAAACCAAGATATGATTTAGGAGGTCCACATAAAATAGGGGATCATTGGTCGAATCGGAGTCGTTTATCCTGTCTTGAACTATCAAATTCGTGCTCGTGGGTTGTAAGGAGCTGGGTTGGGGTGATTTCCCTGGTATACTTTACAATGGTTACTTTGAAAAGAATCTCATTTGTGAAATTAATGCACTCCGTAGAATATCTGGGTAGAATTCTTAATAGAAGTAGCAGCTTCACTTAGCAGCCCTGTTGGTTGAAATTTGACCCCTTATTTAAAAAAAAAAAAAAGATGTCATTTTTTAAAGTTTGATTATGAAATAAATATCTGCTCATTTGAATTAGAAGGAAAATGCTTTCCTCTAAAAGATTGCTCTGCCTAATTCCTTTTAATTCAGGCACGTTAGAAAACAAGAAAGCATATGTACTGAGAGCAAAGCAGGATGTGAACAAAAAAAGAAAAAAATCCAGAGAAAAATATGATAAAATTTGGATCACACTAAATTCTATTTATGTTGAATGTTTTATTTTGTTGAAGCCATGTGAAAATAACCATATTGACATGATGAAAATTTTATAATCAGCTTTCAGTGTTACAGAAAGATAATGTTCGTTTGAAAGATGTCTCTGTACAAGTAAAAGCAAAGAGTGAATTACTCATAGCAAATCATAAAATGGTGGGAGAGGGAGAACTTCACTTAGGAACTCTTAGCTGCCTGCTGCAATTCCTAGGATAAGTAATGCACAGTCCCAAAATGTTGTATGCAGGTCCAGAGATATTTATTCACACTAACAAAAACACAACTTTTAACTATGTAAAATGACTCTCTCCTGACAAAGTTTAAATAAATTGTGCAACCCATAAATAAAGCCAACTGACATGTCATGAAGCGACAGCCTTCTCTTTAACACATTTCATCCCCACCCTGCATAGGAAAGTTCTTTTTTCCTTAATTCTCCTGGCATCATTTTTCTCTCTAGCTAAACTACAACACAGACTTAGCTGATGGACAAAGAGAAAATAGTTATATTATTATGCTTCAGTTATTTTTAAAAGCACCTGCTTTTTTAAAACACGATCTGTAAAAAATTATTTGAAATCAATTAACCTTTCAAAATGGTAATGACAAAAATTAAGTAATTTTCCTGAAAAATAACTCATACTGAAAATAATATGTGCAGCATGGACTTTAAGCTCAGCTTAGAATTTTTTCTCAATTCAGTTACTTCAGGGTCACTGTTTAATACTCAAATCATTATCTGTTTTCACATCCGAAAGTGTCCATTTTTAGGTATCCTGACCTCCCTCGAATTTAGAGTTCTCCTTCGTCTCTCTGTTAGCACTAGAAAGAGAAGAAGCATCACCTTGCCCTTCATGACTGACTTTTCTGGGCTTCTCATCACTTTTATTTAAACAGATCTTAGAGGTAAAAAGCCTAGTAGTGCTACACCAGGCTGGTAAGATAATTAGGAAACGCCATCTTCATAATTATATCTGTTAGTGTCTCTGGAGGGGCATGAAAGCTTGTCCTGTCCCTTTAACAGGACAAGTTGCTAACATTTTTTTTCCCTTTGGACTGATAATATTTCACAAGTTTTTTGCTTTGTAAAATATTCCTAAAGGAAGGCTTAAGCAATAATGCGCAGATTATGGAAATGATGCTCATTAAATAGAGAGTGAGATTTCTGGAAAGCCACAGAGCCGCTTCGAAACATGTAACCTCCATTAGAGGCTTCATTTGAATGTTTATTCATGGAACAGTAAATGTTTATTATTATACATTTTATTGAAACATAAATTAAGAACAGTAATTGTGGGTATGGCAAACGGTAAAGCATTGTGCATTTGTCACAACATAAATAAGACAAGGAAAAATGCCATCATTTGCATCCATATCCTTTATTGTATACCCAACAGAGAGATACCCAGAGGGAATAACCCTCTGGATTAGTGTTCTGATAGGGTATGTAAATAAAAAATGCGTGTTCTTGATATTCTGTTTAGCAAAGAGAGCATCCTGGAATGAATGTATGAAGGTCAGAAGCTATCCAAAGAAAGGGTGAGTTTCTTCTTCTCTCCTGAGAAAGAACCATGGTAACTCTTATTAAAGTTAATGCTGAGCAAAGAATGCATCCCCTTGGCAGTCCTTGCAATTCTGATTGTTTTCAGGATGGGCTATTTGTTCCAGACACTCAAGCATATTTGAGGAGTTTTTTTTTTTAAAGGACTTATGTGAAGGTGGAGAGAGAAGACCTTCAAGCTACTTTTTGGTAAAAAGATAGTTTTCAAAGGGAAAGAAATGTGTGTATAATGTGATCATAATGACTCTGCACAGACAATATCCTGTATGCACAGAAACTCTCAAGCACAGGGAAGAAACAAGAATGACCCCCCAAAAAAATATGTGCATATGTGATTTCTTTCTCTTTCTTTCTTTCTCTTTTATTCTATTTCCTCCCTCCCTCCCTCCCTCCCCCCCTTTCCATCCAAACTAACAAATAACACTCTAATCATCCATGATCCATCCATCCATCCATCCAATCCATCCATCTATCCATCCAGAGAGTATTTACCCTATAAGCTAGTTAACCTGGAGGTGGAGGGAGGAAACAATCAGCGGAAAGATACAAGGATGAATATCCCAGAATTACAAGACTAACAGAGGAGAGAAACTTGTAATTATTTATACTTGAAGGTAAAAAGCTGTCATTGAGATACATGCAAAGATTTAGAGGAGCCCTGGAGAGGAAAAAGACTAGCTCAGTCTGGAGGCTGCAAAGAGGAGGTGGCATTTGGACTGGGTCTTGAAAACTGAGGGGAAATTGTAGAGAAGGGAAGGGAAAGAGGAACTACACATGGAGGGAAAAACACTTCAATTTTTCCTACCATGAGCATGTGTTATAACAGAGTGACTACATGATAGCTAATAAAAACACAAGAGCAGATGAATCCTAGCACATACTCTGTATCTCTTGAAAGTCATGTTATGGAGGAATTTGGAAGGTGCAGCTCCTGTCTAATTCCTAATTCAAGCAGAGAGAACCAGGTTCACAAAGAACCTTTGACCCCTGCATGTTGGGCTGAACAGGAAGACTGTTTTTTGTTGTTGTTGTGGGTTTTTTTTTTTTGTAATAATAAACTTTATTTTCAGAGAAGTTTTATATTTACATAAAAATTACACTAAAAGTTTAGGGAATTCCCATGTAACCCCCCCCCCCACACACACACACACACTCACACACATAGTTTCCCCTATTATTAACATCTCTTATTAGTGGGTACATTTGTTACAACTGATGAATCAATACTGAAGCATTGCTACTAACCAAGGTCTAGAGTTTACATTATGGTTTATGCTTTGCACTGTACAGTTTTATAGGTTTTGACAAAATGTATAATGGCTGATATCAGTCATTGCAGTATCCTACAGAACAATTCCAATGCCCTAAAAATTCCCCATGTTTCACCTATTCATCTCCCACCCTCCCTTCTGAACCCCTGGCATCCACTATCTTTATATCAAGGTTACAGGTTCTTCTGTTAACGCAAGATAATAACTATAATAACAATAAATCTTTGATCCATGGTTACAATCCCCCCTTATATTTGTTCCTTCCTCGATCGTCAGGGATTTGGGATGATGTCAGCTCTGACTGCTTCCGGCTAAGAGGGGACTTAGATATCATGAAGCAGATGGGAGGAATTGTTTTGCTTGCAGTTGTAGATACTCCTTTTTGGGGGGTGGGACTTGTCCGTCATCATCGTTTTGTCAGTTGTGCAGTGTAATCCAGAAGAACTAGAGAATAAGAGTTGGCCGCAACTCCGCTGGGATTCAGGGCTCAACTGGTATATGAACAATCCTGCCAAGGTCCACCGGGATTTCTGCCTTTTTTGGTCACATTAGCATCACCTAAAGCAGCAGGAAAACCCATATCTGAGGGCCCTACGTTTTGGTTTATAATGGTTTTATAGATCTTATTTGAGTTTGTCAACTCAGGGCAATGCTTGCCAAGTGATTTTAAGAAGCTGAAGTGATTATGCCACTGAATACCAGTTGTGACTCAAACAATAATATAGAATATTTGTACAAGATTGATCTCAAATTTGTAAGAAATATCTTCTCCCTCATGAGCCTCTCTTGCAAAAGAGCTTAATATCCTAAGAGTAAGGAGTGTGTGGGCAATGGACTTATAAATTATGCTAGGCTGCATTTAATTATATTAGAGTATTGAGAGTACATGTTATACCTGGGCATTGGAGTCCAGCAGACCTACTCACTTCACCTCCCATGGCCTTAGTTTATTCATCTAGGAAATAATGATGACAATGATGTCGATGTTATCTATCACATAGTTTTGTGATAAATAATTGAGCTATTGCAAATAAAGTGTTTGGCCCAGTTCCTGGTATATGTAGCCTGGCATAGAGTAAGAGCTTAATAAGTAACAACAGCTATTACTAAGTGAAGAAGCTCCAATTTGAGGTCTGTCTAGAGTGCTTGAACTTGTTCCTTTAGAGCTAGGCAATTCTCTGAATACACAAGGGGTTTAATGAAGAGTTAATAGCCCATTCTTTGAAGGCTTTACCAAAGCCTCCCTCCCTCCCCTCCTTTCTTCTTGTTGCCCCTCCCTGCCCCCCAGAGGCAGATGAGAATAGTTAGAATAAGTAGAAATAAGATTTCCCAGCATGAAACATACTACCAGTTAGGGGAGCCATATACATTTATTGTACAAAGTGGAACTTTTGAGAGAGAAAGGAGCACTGTTTACAATTGCATTGGCCTCTTCATAACTGAAGGCCTAAACCTGGACTGTTTCAAGTAAACTAGGACCTAGGGTCACTCAAATGTTAGCTACTGAATCGGTAGGTAGTATAGCATAGCATATACTATACTATGGTGGGATTTGGCCCCCCATAACACTGACTTGGAATCTCAGCTCTTCCACTTTTACTAGCTTGCTGACTTTGGGCAATTTACTTAATCTCAGTAAGCCTCAGTTTCCTCATCTTAAAAATGGAGACAATAAGTTTCTATTTCTTAGTGTTTTGGTGAGAATGTGATAATGCATATAAAATCCTGAACATAGTTCCTAGCATATAATGTTCTCACATAAATTGTTACTAATATTATAATTTATAATGACTTTTAAATGGATGGGTGAATGGTATGAAAATACCATGTATTAGTCAGCCAAACGGGTGCTGATGCAAAATACCAGAAATCTTTTGGCATTTATAGAGGGTATTTATTTGGGGTAGAAGCTTACAATCACAAGGCCGTAAAGAATAAGTTACTTCCCTCACCAAAGTCTGTTGCCACATGTTGGAGCAAGATAAGATGGCTGCCGATCTCTGCGAGGGTTCAGCCTTCCTCTTCCTCCTAAGACTCTGTGGTTCCAGCTTCTTCTAATCTCAGCTGTAGGCTAGCATAAGGCTTATTTCTCTCTCTCTCAGGGCTTGTTTCTTTCCAGGCTTTCTCAGCTGTTCAGAGCTCTGGCCTCTTTAGCTGCAAACTATTAGGCCAATGGCTCTGTTCTCTCTCTGGGGCTCCAGCGTCCAAAACTAAACTCTGTGTTCTCCTTCTCCATGTATTTACTTCCCTGTCTTTGAGTGAGCATCCGTTTGTATGGCTCACAAAGGCGCGATGGGGACTCAAATGGAGCCGCCCTAACGACGTGGTCAAATAAAAGACCTACTCTTGATTTAATAAAGTAAAAGTGAAACCTCTGAATCTAATACAATCTAATATGCCCAGAGGAACAGACCAGTTTACACAATTCAGTATCTGTTTTTGGAATTCATAAACAATACCAAACTGCCACATACCCTAAATGTGAAAAGTAAAGCTTTCCTCCTTACATGAAAGAAATAATTAAATGACGTGTCAGTGTTCTCTATAGCGAAGAAGCTGTCTAAATTGGGGGCTTCTTCTAACAGCCCATGAAAAAGCCCATTCTCTCTAGAAATACTGCCTGGCTCACTGATACCTGAGAGCCTCAGCATAGTGGGTAATGCGTGTATTTCCAAGTCTCTGTTAGCCAGATTATACAGCTAACCTACTCTCCTAGGTAAAAAGAAGTATGAGGTATATGTTTTTGAGATGGTAAATTGTTCTGTTTGGTGAAACAGGATACTCGCTTTTGGAATAAAAAAGGAACCTCTACCTTTGGAGGTTCCCCCACACTTGGAGGTGGGGGAAGCTGTACAACAAAAATCTATAGTCATTCGAGAGTTACAATCTACTGGAAAAGAAGCTAAAGGAGTGAAAAGCTAGAGGCAAGACAATGGGAAGGGAGCTGTGTTAATTCTTCATGCCCAGATGTTTCTCTCCCCGGCAGTAGCTCTACCCCTGTTCTTTCCTGTAATTCACTTAGTAAAAGAAAATGCAAGAAGCCACTTGAAATGTAATTGTCTCTTGCTGTTCCTGTTTAGGTCTATTACACAAACAGTAGGGAGATTTCTCAGTTTGTTCTGTTTATTGCAATGGGATTTTTTAAAAAAGTAGTTCTCCCAACACCTGCTTTCTTAATTGATAGTGATTACCTTGCCCCCAAAAGCAAGTGGTTTTTAAACAAAGTGGGTACATTCTCATAAGCAATATTACTGTCTTATGGGCACATCCTTAAAATAGGAAGTGTGGCAAAACTGTGAAAATAGCTCCCATTTCCTACTCAGGGTGAGCAGCCCTGAGTAAATGCCATTCACCTTTTATTTTATTTTCTTCTCATTTGCAATCAGTACTTCCTTTGTTTTACAAAGACAAATGATAGGAAAGATGTGTTTTCTTCTTGTATGCCATATTTTGAATTTTGGGGCAATGGGTAAGGAAGTTGATCTACTTTTTATCTGCTTTTTGAGTGTTTTTTTTTGGGGGGTGGCGGGGGGTTCTGAATTTCAGTGGAAGAGCTCCTTAAAACAACGAAAAACATAAATAATCTCTCCTGGCTTTATCCAGTGCCTACCACAGCATCTCATGCAATGCAGCACTTTGGGGCCATGATGAACTACTTGTGCTAAGCAGTAAGGAAGATGAGGGAAGCTGATTGGAAAAAGAGACACATTGACACTTGCTTATGTTTGCTCAGTTCCCTGGGCATCTGTTCTCCTAGAGGAGGAATTGAAGAAGAGCCTGCCAATTTAATTCCATCTTGTGTGCTTAAAGCCAAGAGGAGAGGACTCAGACCCTGGCCCTCAGAGTTCAGCAATACCTGATATAGCATCCAATTCCATCACTCTGCATTTATTTTACTTTAAAAGTCCTTAATTTCGAGAAAATTTCCAATTTAAAGCTGTCTAGTAGCTAAAAGCTTCTTTAAACTCTCATTGTGGTTTAGAGCAATACATCATCAAAGCCGCGATGCTCAGATGATGTACTGCCCCCATAGATCATGAAAGCACCAGCCCTCTCGTGATATATTATTATAACTCACAATTGGAGCACCGTCAGTGATGTATTACTTAAAAACGCAATTGTTAAGCCACAAAACTCTATAGGGGCTCCATAAAGTCTGGGAGATTTTTTATTTTTATTTTTAACTGAATTGGGTCTTTTTTTTTTTTTTTTTTTTTTTTTTAAGTTTTCCAACTTGATTGTAACCATGCAGACACCGTGAAAACACTGGGCTCCCTCTGTTTCATGAAAGGAGCGCAATTGGCCTCAGCACTGACCATGTTCTAATGAAGAAACTCATTGACAGGAGGGTCAGAAACCATCACGGTGCCTATGCCTTTTGACAGACTAATTTTATGATGACCATGCTGAGTTGTTTTCCAGGCCCTGTGAGCAACAGTATTCCAGTTGCTTTTATTTAGGAACAGGGGAAGCCTGCCTAAACCAAGTATGATCATTAATTTTATATGTCAACTTGGTTAGGTTATCATACCCAGTTATTTAATCAGACATTAATCTAGATGTTGCTGTAAAGGTGTTTTGATCTGCAATCTTCAAATAAAGTGGATTACCCTCGATAACGTGGATGGGTCTCATCCAACTCTCATCCAGTCAGTTGAAGGCCTTAAAGGGCAAAAACTAAGGTTTGCCAGAGAAGAAGAAATTCTGCCTCAAGACTACAACATTAGCTCTTGCCCAAGTTTCCAGTCTGCTGGCCTCCTCTACAGATTTCAGATCACAGTTGGGTGGCCCATCCCCTTTAAATATATGTATATATCCATCCATGCTATTGGTTCTGTTCCTCTGGAGAGCCCTGACTGATACATCAAGTAAGGTACAATCCAGCGGTAGAGAAAACACAAGCTATGGGGTTGGTGATGGTACAAAATAGAATATTTTCAGTAAGACACACTGCAGAAACAACTTTCTGGTTTAGAGCAGAGCAGTTTGTTCTAAAATATTGTCAGAACTACTGCGTGTAGGTGGACGGATGTGGCTCAAACGGTTGGGCATCCGTCTTCCATATGGAGGGACCTGGGTTCGATCCCCGGGACCTCCTGGAAAAAAAAAAAAAAAAAAAATTGCGTGTAATATAGAAATTGATGAATTTATGAAATATTTAGAATATTCCAGCACTGGCCTAAGCACTTGATCTATAATATTTCATTTAATCCTCACAATAATTCTATGTGTTCGGATACTTTTGTTATCCCCATTTGAAAGATGAAGAAAGGTGAGATGAAGGAAGTTCAGAAACTCACTCAGTAAGAGGCAGAAGTAGGAAGTAACCTTGGCCCTCCATCTCCAGTGCCTGCACACCAAGCCACCTCTCTGGATGCATCTCCCTTTGTGAGATTTGGACAAGTTCTGGTGAGTGAGGTGTGCTAGGAAGAGCAACTGGAGAGATGAGCCAGGAGTTGGAGGCTCTAGTCCTGGCTTTGCCATTGCTTTGCTCTGGGCCTTAGAAGAGCCACTTGCTTCTTTTGTAAAATGAAGACAGTAGATAGTATTGAGGGTCCGTAATGTGATCTCTAGAGGTTTTCAAGATTTTATTTATTCATTTTTAGCAATTATATATATTATATATATATATATTCTCTGTGTGTGTGTGTAAATGTCAGTGTACATGGGACCCCAAAATAAAAACAGGGGAGAGTGGAGGTGTTCCAGTTAAATCAGGCATGGAGAACTGAGGCCTGCTGCCCTCTCTCATGCAGTGTTCTTGCTCCCACTTAGTGGCTGGGCCAGATGATAACTCTGTGGTTAACCTTTTGAGAAACTCCCAGTTGGTTTTCCAAAGCAGCTATACCATTTTCTATTCCCACTAACAATTTCTCTACATTTTTACCAAAACTTATTATTATCTATCTTTTTTATTATAGCCATCCTAGTGAGTGTAGAGTGGTTTTGATTTACATTTCCTCAATGTCTCATGATGTTAAACATCTTTTCATGTGCTTATTGCTGATTTATATCCAATGTCTATTTATATCCTTTGCCCATTTCAAAAACTTATTGTGACATATATACAACACAAAATTTTAACCATTTTTAAGGGTACAATTCAATGGCATTAATTATTTTTACAATGTTGTGCTTCTATCATCAGTTTCCATTACTAAAACTTTTTCATCATCCCAAACAGAAACTCTGTACCCATTAAGCAAAAACTACACATTTCCCCCTCTCCCCAGCCCCTGGTAACCTCAATCTACTTTGAGTTTAATCTTTTTTACTTTGATTCTAATTTTCTATGAATTTGCTAATTCTAGATATGTCATGGAAATGGAATCATCCAACATCTCTCCTTTTGTTTCTGGTTTATTTCACTCAAACATGATGATTTCAGTGTTCACCCATGTTGTCACATGTAACGGAATTTCATTCCTTTTTAAAGCTGAATGATATTCCATTGTAAATATATGCACATTTTGTTTAGAAAAAACACTTGGGTTTTTTCTACCTTTTGACAATTTGAATAAAGCTGCAATTAACATCAGCGTACCTGTATTTGTTTGAGTCCCTGCTTCCAATATACCTAGAAGTGGAATTTCTGGGCCATATGGCAACTCTATTGTTAACTTTTTTTCTTTTTTTTTTTTTTTTTTACCAGGAGGTCCTGGGCATCGAACCCAGGTCCCTCCATATGGGAGACGGACGCCCAACCATTTGAGCCACATCCGCCCCCCCTGTTAACTTTTTGAGGAACTACCAAACTGTTTTCTGCACAGCTGCACCATTTTCCATTCCCATCAGCAAAGGACAGGGTTTCTATTTTATACCCTTGCCAATACTTATTTTCCTTTAATTTAATAATAGCCATCCTAGTAGGTGTCAAATAGTATCTCATTGTGGTTTCAGTTTGCATTTTCCTGATGGCTAATGATGTTGGGCAACTTTTCATGTGCTTATTGACATTTGTAATGTCTACTCAAATCCTTTACTCATTTTTAATTGGCTTTTTTGTCTTTTATTATTGACTTGTAATTGTTCTTTATATATTCTAAATACAAGTCCCTTATCAGATATATGATTTGCAAAACTTTGCTTCCATTCTATGGTTTGTCTTTTCATTTTCTTGATGGTATCATTTGAAGTACAAAAGTTTTTGTTTTCTTTTCTTTTTTTTTTTTTTAATTCTGATGATGTCCACACTTTTCCACTTGTAAGAACCCTTAAAAAAAATTGGGCCCACCCAGATAATCTAGGATAATCTCCCTAAAGTCAGCTGATTAAGCAACCTAAATTCCCCTGATTCCCCTTTGCCATGTAAACTAACGTCATCACAGGTCCAAGGATTTGGACTTGGGTGTCTTTGAGGGGGACTCATCTGCTGACCACAAGGTCACTTTTGTGTCCTTTAGATGGAGACTTTCCGTAGGCGGCTGCTATTTGGCAGGTCTGAAGGAGAGGGGTTCCTGCTGGAATGACCGGCTGAGGCTGCAGGATGCCAATTATGGAGCAGGGGGCCTCTCTAGCCTCCCCTGCCCTTCCACTTGCTCTCCATCCCCCACCTGAACAAACAGTTTCAGGAGATTTAAATCAGTATTTCCCAAAAAGTGATTTCTCCCTTCACTGCAGATATGTTCATTCCTTCACAGAAAAACTCCTTGGAAGAATTTTCAGGGCTTTGTGTCTCTGTTTCATCACGTCCCATTCTCTTTTAAACCCACTCCAGTGAAGTTTTGTCCTGTATAATCAAATTACAATCTTTTCTGACAAGGACAAAAGACATCAATATGACTGCACTGAGCATCCTCAGGTGAATATGTGGTAAATAGATATGTTCCAAAGAATGGAAGAAGAAACAAAGTGGAATTTAAAAATAGGTAGGGCCCATAAAAATGGTGTCAGGAGGTCAAAGCTCAGAGAAATCCTACCTTTGGAGAAGAACCTAAAGATAACAGAAAGTACTTTTAATGCTAAAATTGACTCAAGCATATGAACAAAGAAGAAGTTGACCTATAGCTTGGTACAAATCACATAGAGTTAATAAATGAGGGAGGAAAGAATTGGTATTGGATGAATTTGTTCATTTACGTTGCTCATGGCTTCCGGCTGGGAAGAGATGAAGTGGCACTGGCACTCAAGAGATAACGTCCTGCTTTAACGTCCTAAGTCTCCTGTGAAAGACAAATTCCACCCCAGGATCCTGATCAAAGAAATTACTCAAAAATAAGGAGTCTAGGAGAGGAACTGGGAGGGCACAGTGCGTAGGTGTACTTGGAGCAGGCGTTTGGAACAGGGAAAAGCCGTGTGGCATACTGAGGGACAGCATTGTGTGGTGGCGAAAAGCACAGGCCTCGGGGACAGGTTCAGGTTCAGATGGCTGCTCCCAGTCCCTCTCTGCAGGAGCTTGGGCAAGTCACTAAATCTCTCTAGGCCTGTCTCCTCACCTGGAAATGGCAATATGTTTATTACCTACCTCTTAGGAGTATTGTAAGGAGTAATTGAAATAATGATATAAATCAGCACTGGGACAGCCACATAGTGAACATTTCAACAAACATGTTAACTACAATGACTGCCACGACTGAAAATAATAATAGTTATAGAAATTAGTAGGTTCAGGAAACATAAATCAGTTCCTAAAAAGGGATTTCCTCCTGCCTCTACAGCTCCTATTCCCCTTCAGAGCAAAACTCCTTGTAAGACATGTCTGTGTTTGATATTTCTGCTTCCTTACATCCCACTCTCTATTAAACCTATTTCATATTTTTAAATAGCAGCTTTATTGAGATATAATTCAAATACCATAAATTCACCCATTTAAACTGTACAATTTAGTGTTTTTTTAGTACATTTACAATGGTGTACACCCATCAATACTATCTAATTCCAGAATGTGTTCATCACTGCAAAAGGAAACTGGATACCCATTAAGCAGTTACTCCCCATTCCTGCTTTCTCCAGCCCCTGGCAACCACCAATATGATTCTCTATCATTTTTGCCTCTTCTGGATATTTCATATAAATGGAACCGAACAGAATGTGTCTTTTTGTGTCTGGCTTCTTTCTCTTAGCATAATTTTTTCACTTTCAGTATTTCATTCTTTTTATGGCCATAATATATCATTGTATGCATATACCACATTGTGTTTATCTGTTCATCTGTTGATGGACATTTGGGTTGTTTTAACATTTTGCATATTATAAATAATGCTGATATGAACCAGTGCTATGTGCACCAGTGTTTGTGTGGACATATGTTCTCATTTGTCTCGGGTATGACCCAGGAGTGAAATTTCTGGGTCATATGCTAAATCTATGATTAACCTTTTGAGGAACTGCCAGGCTGTTTTCCACAGTAGCTGTGCTATTTTACATTCCCACTAGCAATGTGTGAAGGTTCCAATATCTCTACGTCCTCACCAACACTTGTTATTGTCTATCTTTTTTATTGTAGCCAGCCTAGTGAATTTGAAGTGATCTTGATTTGCACATCTGTATTAGTCAGCCAAAGAGGTGCTGATGCAAAATACCAGAAATCTGTTGTTCTTTTTTTTAAACTTGAATAGACATTTCTCCGAAGAAGAAATACAAATGGCAAAAAAACACATGAAGAAACGCTCAACATCACTCATGATTAGGGAAATGCAAATCAAAACTACAATGAGATATCACTTCACACCTATCAGAATGGCCACTATTAAAAAGACAGAGAACTACAAGTGTTGGAGAGGATGTGGAGAGATAGGAACACTTCTTCACTGTTGGTGGGAATGCAGGATGGTACAACCACTAGGGAGGACTGTTTGGCAGTTCCTAAAGAAGTTGAATATAGACTTGTTGGTTTTTATAAAGGGTATTTATTTGGGGTAGAAGCTTACAGTTACTGGCCATAAAGTGTAAGTTACTTCCCTCACCAAAGTCTGTTGCCATGTGTTGGAACAAGATGGCTGCCGACGTTCAGCCTTCCTCTTCCTCTTAAGGCTCTGTGGTCCCAGCTTCTTCCAATATTAGCAGTAGGCTGGGATAAGTCTCATCTCTCTCCTGGGGCTTGTTTCTCTCTGGGCTCAGCTTCTTTGTTCTCTCCACAAGGAATATATGCTCCTCATACAGCATATATTCCAATGGAGGATATAGAAAATAAACAAGTAAATAAATGTATAATTTTATTTCAGGTGGAGATAAGTGTCATGAAGAAAAATACAGTAGGGTCTCTAGGCTTTCTCTCTCTCCCCAGGCTCAGCTGCTCTGCTTGCTCCACAAGGGTCGCTGTGAACCATCAGGCAAATGGCTCATCTCTCTTCCTGGGGCTTCTGCTGTATCTATAGATCTGTCTCTATTCCTCTGTGTTCTTCTCCTGTGTGTTTACTTGCCAGGCTCCAGCCCAAAAACTCTAAACTGTTCTCTGAGGTGCAGTTTCTCTGTGAGTCCCCACCCACCAAAAGGGCAGGGATGCAATGTCCTACTGACATGGCCCAATAAAAGCCTTAATCATTATTTAGTCAAGTAAAAGTGAAACCTCTGAATCCAATATAATCTAATATACCCAGAGAGACAAATCAGTTTACAAACATATTCAATAACTACTTTTGGAATTCATAAACAATATCAAGCTGCCACAATATCCCTAATTGCTAATGATGTTGAGCATCTTTCCATGTGCCCTTCTGTTTTTATCTCCCCCTCCCCCTCCCACCAACTTCTTTGAAACCAGCTCAGGCTCTCAGCAACATCTGTCACTCTGGATTACACTCCTTGAAATTTTCTTCTCTAGCTTGTTGGGACCTACTTCCTCTTGTTTTGCCTCCTTCTTCACAGTTTCCTTAAGCTGATTCCTACTTTTCTTCCCAAATCTGAAATGTTCGGGTTTCCCAATACTCAGTCTTTAGCTCTGCCCTAATCTATTTTTCTTCATGACACTTATCTCCACCTGAAATATAATTATACATTTATTTACTTGTTTATTTTCTATATCCTCCATCAGAATATATGCTGTATGAGGGCAGGGGCTTTGTCTTGTCCATCATTATATCCCTGGTTCATGGAATAGAGCCTGACACTAACTATCTGAATGTATTAGAAGACTGTAAATAGATGTTATATGACTAAAAGGCTGGGGACTCCATACATTTCTTGAGTGCTGTATTAAAATCAAACAATTGCCATTCATGGGGGACCTCTCAAATACTTTCATATGCTAATGAGCATTGTGAAATTGTATTTGACCATGGAAACTTTATTGATATGTAATATGTCATTGGACCCTTTGAAATACTTTTCCAACTCAAACAGCTAAAAACTGTAATCTCCAGAAAATTTTTGGAAAATTTTTTATTAAATACCTGATTTTTTAGCACTGTGAAAGGTAAGTTGTGACCACCAAGGCTCTATATGAATTCACTAAGAACATGTGATGGCAAATTATTCCCATCTCTTCTGTTTATAGGGTTTTATCAGAATGCCATTCTGTTGGACAGCCATGGCAATAGTATTTCTACACAAAAGTGTGGCTTTAGGCTGGCTTGATCATGATTTCCCTGTTCTGACAAGTTGAGTGGGTTGTCAGGATCCTGTGATCAGCCTGACACTTGAGAATTTATGTCTAGATATCAGGCTGGATTGAGAGCTATGCCCTTGGGGAAAATCATCCATACAGTGAGATGTTTACTGTCTTCAGTGTCTCAGTGAATTTCAAGTGGTTACCAATGACCAAGAATAGCATTTCCAGGGCAGGTGGTAATAGAGACTATAGAGATGGCCTTGAACACCAAACCCAGGGAAGCAAATTAAAGAAAAGGAGGCATGGGATGGGACTGGACCCAGGAGGTTCCCCTAATGTGAGTTCATACCATATATCTGTAGTGGACAGTAAGAGGCAATTTCCTCAGGACAAGGGAAGGAGGTTGGTCAGAGGGCAGGCAGCCAGGGAAGAAGTCAAAAAAAAATTAGGTCTCCACATAACGCAGTAGGGTGGGCAAAACAGTGAGCTACCTCGGTTGCCACAACAGCAACACTTGGCAGGATGGGAGTCAAGAACAGGAGGGACAGTCTAAGCCTGTGGTTCTCAAAATATGGCCCAGGACCAGCAACGTTGGCATCACCTGGGAGCTTGTAAGAAATGCACATTCTCATGGCCCAGTACTCTGTGTCTGAACAAGTCTCAGTTCAACAATGAAGTTTAAGAGCCACTAGTGAGTAGTCTAAGCAACTGAAACAATCTTCAGCAACAAAGAGCCTTCAACAATGCCCTATTCAGGGGTCATCTTAAATATCTTCCTGCTGGTACAAGAACCAATCCCTGAATGTGATCTCTACTTGGTCTGCAAGTACAAAGTAAAAACTAATAATAAAATACTAATTATAAACATGAATGATAATAAGTATAATAGTACTACAGCTACATATATTGAGTACTTACTCTGTGCTAAGCAGCATGCTAGGCACATCCTTAGCACATTTGACCCTCTTCACAACCCTCCAAGATAAGAAGTATTGCAATCCCTATTTTATAGATAGGGACACAGAGATATAGAACTTTATGAGATAAGGTCACACAGCTTAGTAGTGGTAGGTCCGGGATTTGTGTTAGGTAATTTGACTTCAGATATGGAATACCTGATTACTAGAAAGTACCAGGGATATTATGGATGGGTGGATGGATGGATGGAAGGAAGGAAGGAAGGAAAGAAGGAAGGAGGGAAGGAAAGAAGGAAGGAAGGAACCAGGGAAAGAAGGAACCAAGGAAGGAAGAAGAATGAATAGCAGCAGGTTTTAGAAGTATGATAGAGTGAAGGCTCCTTTAAGGGTGGGCAATTTCCTTATACTGCAGCATTTTTCTAGACTTGCTTTTAATTCAGCCAGGCTATGGACTTGAATGAATTTCAGCCTGGCCCTTCCTGCGTGCTTTCTCCTGAGGGTTTAGATCCATGAGTAGTTTGTGATTATTTTCCCCTGTTTGTTTTTCTTCCCTCTCTCCCTATGCTCATATCATCTTTGTGACTTAAATGCACACTTGCCCCAGTTACTGAGGGAGCTGTAATGGACTTTGTCATTAACTGGAGAATATTCTGACAAAAACCTGTCACCCTTTGGGTCATGTCATGGGGTCTGATTCAAAGCTCTATCTGCTTGTTCACCTTGGAACACCTCATTCCCTGCCTCTGCTTTAATAGGACATCCCTCCCCTCCCCCACCTTGTACAGCAAAGACACAGGAATATTTAATCTTACATTCTCCAGAGGCCCTTTGGAGGCTGGGAGCCTGATCCGGTGATCAAAAAGGGATGGGCATGATCAAGAATCAGGTTTGATTCTTTTGTCTCTCTATATTTAGGCTTTGCATTTTCACATTCCTCCCCACGGCTTGTGATAAATGCCAGAAACATAGCTCAAGGGCAGGAATGAGGTTTAACTTCAACCGAGGTACAATAGAAGCTATTTGGAAAGTAAAACTTTCAAATGGTAGTTTAGCCTTGAAGAACATATTGAATTAGCTACGCTGCATGCCTTGATTCACGGTCTCTGCGTAAGAGCATTGCTATGTATGTTACCCCAGTGCTTTAGTAGAGGAGAGAAATGGGCTGTTTAAAGATTACTTAAGTCCACAGAATCAGTGCCTGTGCTGATGAAGAATGTGGGGGCAAGAGCAGAGGACCTGGCTTTCTACACTAACACTACCACTTCCCGTGGCCTTGTCGTTTCTGAGCATCAGTTTCTTCATCTGTAAAATGGAGATGGGGTAGAATTTGCCTTGCAAGATTAAGGGGATTAAATGAGATAAATGCCAAGCACAGAGCTTTGCTTATCATAATAAGTAAAGCTTAATAAGTGAGAACTGTTTATAGAAATGATTATATGATTATTATTTGAAGCCCTGATTCTGTAACTTGGCCCATCTTACTTCCTACTTCCATGCATTCTCTCTTAATTTATGCAGCTCCCTGTTAGCCAATTCTTATTTCTTGTCAGTTTCAGAGTCACAATGGTCACCTTTTAAGATGCTCTGTCATATCAAAGCTGTGGCTAAATATAACCAAGAATGACAACTATGAATAATTCCACAGAGCGCCTAAAACACTCTGGCATTTCACTCAAACTCTCATATATGCCACCAAGTTGTTCTCTCTTGTTTTGCACCTCTCTATTCTCAGCAGATTTCAGATATAGTTACTGAAGGTGAACATCATCTTCCTCTGAAAATAATCCAGCAGGAACCAATGTGCAGTAATTGAGCTTCATGAGAATATCACTGTCAAGTCTAAAAATATATGGAGAGATAATCACATTTTATTTTTTTCTTTCTCTCTTGTACATTTTCAGCATGTTCACATCCACATTCTTCCCAGGAAGGCTGGAGACTTTAGCAGGAATGACAGCATCTATGATGAGGTGAGTCTCCTCTCTCTGATCTTACTGTTTGATCATAGGGGCTGTCGGTGAGATGAAATCAATCTAATGAACTAGTGTGATTTGGGAAGTGGTGGCAGAGGCTAAGGAGCTAGGAATGGCCATTATGGGAACCCAAGACAAATGAATTATAATGACTTTCTCCAACAAAACCCAGGAGATACCAAGTGCTCTTGTGATTTATTCCCTATCATTTACCAAGACACTAAATACTTGCATGGAAATCTGGTCCAGAGACTCTAAAGGAGAAAATTTACAGTACATGAATGGAAATCAAACAGATTAATATATGATTTTTTAAATCAATTGCCACTTTAATTTTTAAAACATTTTAGAACTTAATTTGTCTCCCCAAATGCATTTATTCAGAGTAGAACTTTGAATTGTCATCAGTAGAAATTAGGTTGGTTTGAGTATAACCTACATATCAACTTTTAACAGTTAGTTGATTTCCAGATGCATCTGTTCAAAGATATGTGAAATTACCATAAACATGAATAAGCAAGAGCTAGATGATATGCACCTGTGATCTGCAACCTGTGCTGGATCAGGCTGGTACAAAATGTAAACAATTTCAAAATAATTTCAGTTTACTCTTATTCTAGCCAAGCAAGGGTAAATATGTTGCCGCCATATCAGAGCTGATTAAATGTTGGTGTGTCCTATAGTACTTGGCTGGAAAGGACTTTGGGACTGTTTCTAGGTGCAACAAGGAAAGTGCTGTAATTGATTAGCAATATCTGCCATGGGTGTCAAATAGGAGAGAGATGAAATGTTGGCCATTTGGATCTCGTGTTCTAACCCTTTGAGAATGATTTTTAAAGTGTGTTTGTTTTCATTTTGGTTGCATATTATATGGCTTTCCTATGTGAAACTATTTGATTCTCTCCATCTAGGTTCCAGGGGTCAGCTAGAGCCTATGCATGTGTTCATAACTGTAGAGCTTATTTACAGTAACTGGGCAGTAAAATGGCTACTCAGACACTGAAAAGAAAGAATGAGAGGTAGCCATTAATAATGAGGCAAATAATTAATTTTTCTGGGACTCACTGGATCACATGAGGTGACTGGTTATCATGCTTTGGAGACATTGCTCACTATCTCATACTTCCTGTGATTAGTAGGGTGGACATAGTCTAGGTCACTGGTTCCTAAATGCTGGTCTGTGGACCATTACCTAATTCTAGATTCCCAGGAGGTTCCACCCCTAGAGATCCTGATACAATAGATTGCAGAGGACTTTATGATAATGTCCCCAAGAAATGTTAATGCACAGGTAGGGTTGGGAACATGTTCACTCCCAATTTGATCTTTCCCAAAGCTATAATCCTATAATATTTTAATTTGGATTTATTTTCCAGTATTATGTAATTTAATGTGAAATGTAATATGGGGTTGGTAAGGGCTTAGTATATATATATGTTCTTTTCCTATTAACACAAACAAAGGTTAATAAAATGTTGGCAAGTATAGGCCATTTTAATGAATAAATTAGCTCATGATTTATATACCAGAAAATACTTCTAAAGTGGTATTAAAATTGCTTGGAAAGTCTATTTTCTTAGGCTGCACAGTCACCTAGAAATCTTGTTTATGTTCCAATGTGCCTGTCACAGAATTTGCAGTATTACGTATAAACCCACCTCAAATCATGGTGTCTGATGCTCAGGTTGGTTGGTTTGTGGCCTTTCTCTCTTTCCTTACTTTTTTGCCCCTTGCACAGGTTCTGGTGGCTTCTCTTGTACCACAGATGAAGTAGCACATGTTCCTACCTCCCACCTATAGGGAGGAGCATATGAGGAGAAGTGATTACCCTAAGAGTTACTTTTTTAATCACCAGGTATGTTTTATAGGCAGTACTCGCTAAGAGAAATTATGATACAAGACTGTGAAGAGATTAAGCTTTGGAGATAGGCTGAACTAGGTTCAAATCTCAGTGTCACTCACTAACTCTGTGACATTGGGCAGATCACTTAACCTCTCTCTGTGTTAATTTCCTTACTGTTACAATGGAGATAATAATACATACCATTATAAAAGATTGTTGTGGGTATTGCATGAGATCCTGTAATGAAATTCTTATTACAGTGCTTAATACATACTAAATATTTGTTAATACATAGTTGTTTCTGTTATTGTTAATGTTGTTACCAAAAAAAAATAACAATTTTGTATAGTGAAAAGAGAATTGGACTAGAAATCAGAGATCAGAGTTGTTAACAATGCTAACAATGATATTAAATATAATTATGACAAAAACTCCCATTCATTTTGCAAATTATTTATTGAGGACCTACTATGACCCAGCAGGGTGCTAGGTACTAGAGATATGTTATAGACAAGACAGATTTGGCCTTCCCTCAAGGAGTATCCAGTATATGCCTATGTATACACAGCATTTTATAGGACTTCTATATAAGTAAATATGTCATTATTAAAATATTCTTGTGGAAAAAAGATTGTCTTATAGCCACATTTTCAGTTGAGAGCACTGGGCTTAGACACATGAAGGAACTTGCTGGTCACACAGCTAATAGATAGCAGAACACAAATTCAACTCCAGGTCATGGATATTCTCATCCAGCACTCTTTCCAAGGGTCAGATTTCCAATTTTCCCTCTGCCTGTAACCACTATTCTCAGTATCATCTTCTTCTTTGTACAAAAATGATTCTCCAGTTGAGTACATAGTTAGATAATGTCTATGAAAGTGACATGAGAAGCATGAGATATTGCACAAACATTATTGGTATAAGACATAATGTGCATTAGACTGAGTGATATTAATCAGATGATGGAGTGATGAGGAACGGACTTCATCATACTAATGGGAGTGCTTACTCTAGATTTTATACTTGTTCATAAAATATAGCAAACAGGTTGCCTTGGAGAGTGGGGTGTTGGGGGGAGACAGGGACAGCAAGAGGACTGAATTCAATAAAATACAATTGTATTCCTAATGCTGAAGAAACAAAAAATGGTAGCTTAGAAGCCCTAGATTATACACAGGTTGGGAATGTTGTATTCTATCTGGATACTGTTTTAAATGGCATAGTCAATGTGAAGGTTTGATGCTGTATGGCCCCCAGAAAAGTATGTTCTTAAAGTTAATCCATTCCCGTCAGTGTAAACCTATTGTAAGTAGGACCTTTTGATTAGATTACTTCAATTAAAGCATGGACCAGGGTGGGTCTTAATTCTCTTACTGGAGTCCTTTATAAGAGAATGAAATTCAGAGAGAGAGAACCCTGGAAACAATACAGAAAGCTACAGAAGCAGGAAGCTGAAAGCAGTGAAACCTAGAAGAGAAGGGAGAGACCAGCAGATGCCACCATGTGCCTTGCCATGTGACAGAGGAGTCCAGGTTCACCAGCAGCTGGTCTTCGGGAAGAAAGCATCACCTTGATGATGCCTTGATTTGGACTTCAGAACTGTAAGCTTGTAAGCTAATAAATCCCCAACATTAAAGCCAACCCATTTCTGGTATATTGCTTTCAGTAGCCTAGCAGACTAGAACAATGACAAATGGGAGACAGTTCATAGAATGGTGATTGAGATGGCAGAGTCTGTTAAACAGTGATTTGGGGGTGGGTGATGGTGATGTTTTTTGGAGAAGGAAGGACTTGTGGAGGGAAGGCAGTGACAAGGTCACTGTTTATAAATGCCTGAAGTGAAGTGCTGGTAGATGGAAATGTATTAAATTTATTCTTTGTGGCTCCAGAAAGCAGACCTGAGATTATTAGACTACAGGAAGGCAGATATCAGCTCCACATAACAACAGGTGAAATTGATAGGAACTCCTGAGAAATTAGAGTGCCTCAAGAGGGGATGAGCTTCTCATCCCTAGATCCATTCAGGCAGGTAATGAATGAACTCAGTTCTTCAGGAGGACTCCTACATTCAGTACAAAATGGACCACGTGATAACATATCCCTTTTGTGATTCCCCTTTTTACAGATTTTGCTCATTTGATCATTAACTCTATTTTTAGGTCTTACAAAATTCTGTAACCAATAGTGTTTTTTGTTAATAGTGTTACAACATTTGAGTTTTTGATATTAAAATAGTTTCTTTTTTGTTTAACTCATGGAAATTTAGGGTATAGCTTTCTTAACCTACTATCAATTTTTCTCATTCCCAGCCTGCTTCCTGTTTTCCCTCTAGCTCGGGGTTGCATATTGATGGCCCATGGGCCCTGCTTGTCTTAGATGTGTGCTATTTTGCCTGAAAAAAATATTTTTGTCATGAGTCTGAATGCTGTTAGGCATGCCACTCATTCTTTAGATCACCACAGTTCCCATCACACTCTATCACTTACCTAGGCTTGCTTGCTTCATTTTTGATACCTACCTGGCCTCTGAAGGCATTTGAGTTTGAGATACCTGCATATTTCATAGATTGTTCCTCTTCTCCCTAACACTCAAATGTTGTTATTTTCCAAGATCCTCTGCCTAGCCCACTGTACATTGCCACTTATCTGAAAACCCAGTTCAGCTCCATGCTTACCTATTACAAATGCTATGACACTTTAGCCTGGTTTTCTTCATGTGTAAAAAGAAAAGCATACAAGCTTCCAAGCAACAAAGATGTTAGTGTAAGATGCTCCAGGATGCCAGTACCCCACAGAATCCTTAAACAACTAACAAAAACTAGTGGAGCCGTCTTCCTCAGAACTCCAGAAAATAGCTAAAGGGATGAAGTAACTGGATGAGTGCAGAATCAAGAAAACACAACTTAGAAACAGTTGGAGAAACTCAAGACACCCTTGCTACCTCCTCCCTGGAATCATGTGGATCCAGGCTATGCTCCCACTGTGGACCCCTGGCTCTGTTTTAGAGGGAGTAGGGTAACCCCTATGTGCATACTGGAACACTTGTATGTTCACACCATTCTATCAAATGGCAGCATGAAAAACTGAACCAGGAAATTTATCTCAATCTCACATTCCCAGAACTTGCCTTATTGACAGAAGAAGTCTGCAGAGAGCTAGAGCAGTATAAGAAAGAAAATAAGTCAAAGTATCCTGGGGTAAAGAATTAAGTCATACAATAGAGTACCTAGGAGGGGGGAAATTTCTATTTCATAGGGAGTAGAGGGAATAATAGAATTCCCATAAATGGGGAAATTCCTAAAGCCATGAGCAAACATGAGCCTAGGACAAGATACAGGCTCAGGAATTTCAGAACTGCACTTTACGTGCACCTCAGGCTGATCTTCTTGATAGGAAGGCTAAAACTCTGAAGGAGATCCCTAGCCAATGTAAAGCCAATATGCAAAGACAGTGAAAGGTATTTTGTTTTGTTTGGGGTTTTTTGTTTTTGGGTTTTTTGTTTTGTTTGTATTAGTTTGTGTAGCAGTTTGGCAGTTTGATATAGTTATGAATTCCAAAAATAGATATTGGATTATGCTTGTAAACTGGTCTGTTAATCTGAGCATGATTAAGTTATGATTAGGGCGTTGATTGGGCAATGTCAGTAGGGCGTTGAGCCCCACCCCTTGGTGGGTGGGGTCTCAAAGATGAAAAGACATGACAAAGGACAGAGTTGGAGAAGTTTTGATGTTGTAATTTTGATGCTGGAGCCAAGGGAGGTGAGCAGACAGGGGAGCTTGGTCGTGAGGAAGGAGAGAAGGCCCCAGGATAGAGACAGGCCATTCGCCTGACAGTTCACAGCTGGCCTTGTGGAGAGAGGCAAATGCTAGAGAGCTTCATAGTCTACAGCTGACCTTGTGGAGGAAACAGAGGTGCTAAGCCAGAACAGAAATGCAGCCCCAGGAAGAGAAGAACCCAAGAAGCTTGAACCCTGGCAAACATCGGCAGCTGCCTTGCTCCAACACATAGCAACAGACTTTGGTGAAGGAAGAAACTTATGCTTTATGGCCTGGTAACTGTAAGCTTCTACCCCAAATAAATACCTTTGTAAAAACCAACCGGTTTCTGGTATTTTGCATCAGCACCCCTTTGACTGACTAATACAGCTTGTTTTGGATATTTCCTGGTACTCAAAGAATTATCTGTCATATCACCAACTGGATACAAATTTAAGGAACAGGCAGATCTGGGATGAAATACTAAGTTAATGCTTTAAAATATTAAAATGTACAGAGTGTACCAAAGATTACAAGACAAAGAAAGAAGTAGGAACTGATGGCCTATCCAAACGAATAAGATAAAAATTCAGATAACAAAGACAAGAATTTGGAAATAGCAAAGAAAGACCTTTTTAAAAAAATTACCCTCTGTATGTTCAAGGAGATAAACTAAAACACTGAGAAAGAATTAAAGGATATCAGGAACACAATGGATGAATAATATGAGAGTCTTAAAGAGATAGAAATTTTAAAAAGGATCCAAACAGAAATACTGGAGGAGAAGACCATAAAAACTGAAATGAAAAATTCCACAGAGGAGATTAACAGCAGATTGCAACTGGCAGGAAAAAGAATCAGTGAACTTGAAGATGAGAAAATTGAAAGGATTCCAGCTGAGGAGCAGAAAGAAAACAGAATGGAAAAAAAAAAAAGGTGAAGAAGGAAGAAGCCTAAGAGATCTTTGGGACACACCAAGCATACCAATATAAGCATTCTGGGAGTCTCAGGAGCAGAAGAAAGAGGGAAAAGGGCAGAAGGAATATTTAAAGATATAATGGATAAATTTTCCCAAAAATAAAGAAACACATGAATATGCATATCCAAGATTCCAGTGAACTCCAAACAGGGTAAACTTGAAGAAAACCATGCCCAGACACCTAGTAGTCAAAGTGTAGAATGCCAAGTACAGGGAGAGAGTACTGAAAGCTTAAATAGAAAAAGAATGTGTTATGTCAAAAGGAGTCCCAATCAGATTAAGGGCTGATAGTGCATAGAAACTGTGAATGTACAAAGGCAGTGGAATGAAATATTTAGAGAAAGAAAACAATTACCAGCCAACAATTCTATATCTAAAAATCCACAACAAAGCTACTAGAGCTAATAAGCAAATTCACCAAAGTGGTGTACTACAAGATCAAGAAGCAGTCATTAATGCTTCTATATACTAGTAATGAATAATCTGAAGGGGATAATTTTTAAAAATTCCATTTGCAAGTCATCTAAAAGAATCAAATATCTAGGAATAAATTTAATCAAGGATGAAAAGGACTTTTATGTAGAAAGCACAAAACATTGCTAAAAGAAATTGGAGAAGACCTAAATAAATGGAAGGACACTCTACATTCATGGAGTGGGCATCTAATGTTGTTAAAAGGCCAATTCTACCCAAAGCACTTTCTGCAACTGCAATTCCAATAAAAATTTCAGCAACATTCCTTGCAAAAACGGAAAAGCCAATCATTGTATTTATATGGAAGGGTAAGCAACCCTGAAGAACTAAAACCATCTTGTAAAAGAAGAATGAAGTTGGAAGACTCATATTTCCTGATTTTAAAATGTATTACAAAGCTACAGAAATAAAAACAGCATGGTGCTGGCACAAGTACAGATATATAGACCAATGGAATTGAATTCAGAGTTCAGAAACAAACCTTCACATCTATGACCAATTGATTTTTGACAAGAGTACCAAGTCCACTCAGTGGGGAAAGAATAGTCTTTTCAACAAATGATGCTGGGAAAAGTGGATATCCATATACAAAATAATGACAGTGGATCCCTAATTCATATCATATAAAATTAAGTTAAAATAGATCAAATATCTAAATATGAGAACCAAAATTATAAACCTCCTAGAAGAAAACATAGGGAAATAGCTTCAGGACCTTGCATTAGACAATGGCTTCTTAGACATTACACTAAAAGCACGAGTAACAAAAGAAAAAATAGAAAAATTTTCATTTCATCAAAATTAAAAACTTTCATGCACTAAAGAACTTCATCATGAAAGTAAAAAGACAAGTTATAGAATGGGAAAAAAATATTTGGAAACCACATATTTGTAAGGGTTTAATATGCAGGATATATAAAGTAATCCAACAACTCAAAAACAAAAAGACAGCCAGCCTGATTTTAAAATGGGGAAGAAACTTGAATAGATATTTCTCCAAAGATGATAGACAAATAACCAATAAGCACATGAAAAGATGCTCGATTTCGTTAGCCATTAGGAAAATGCAAACTAAAATCACAGTGTGATATCATTTCATACCCACTAGAATGGCAACTATAAAAAATAAATGGAAAATTATTTTGGAGAGGATTTAGAAAAATAGGAGCACCCATTCATTTGTTGTTGGAAATGTAAAATGGTGCAACTGCTGTGGAAGACAGGTTGGTGGTTCCTCAGAAAGTTACCTACAGAATTACTATATGACCAGGCAATTCCACTTTGAGACAGATACCCAAAAGAAGTGAAAGCATAGACTTGATGTTATCCCAACGATGTTCATAGTGGCATTATTCTCAGTTGTCAAAGGATGGAAGCACCCCAAGTGTTCATCAACAGCTGAATAATCATAATATGGTACTTTACACATAATGGAATATTATTCAGCCTTAAAAGGAATGAAGATCTGATATTTGTGGCGATATGGATGAACTTTGAAGACATCATATTGAGTGAAATAAGCCAGGTATAAAGGGACAAATATTGCATCATTGCACTGATATGAAATAATTAGAATAAACAAATTCATAGAGTCAGATACTGGAATACAAGTTACCAGGGGCCAGGGTGGGGTAGGGAATGAGGAGATAATGCTTAATTGGCACAGAGTTTTTGTTTGGGGTAGTAGAACAACTATGTTAATGAATGGTGGTGATGGTAGCACATTATTGTGAATGTAATTAACACCACTGCATTATATATTTGAATGTAGTTGATAGGGGAAATTTTGAGGTTTATATATGTTATTAGAATAAACATTAAAATATAAGACTCTACAACACAAATAGTGAACCCAATGTAATCTATGGACTATAGTAAGTAGTATAATTATAATATTATGGTTTCATCGGTTTTAACAAAGTTACCATACTAAGGCAAAGTGTTAATAAAAGTGAAAACTGTGGGTGTTTGCTGGTAGTGGGGTTTATGGGAACTCTGTGCTTTCTGCATGATTTTCCTGTAAACCTACCACTTCTCTAATTTAAAAAATGTTCGTGGACATGGAAAATAAGAAAAGAAAATGCTATGAGAACTTGCCTCATGGGATCCATGAGAGGTTTAAATGAGATACAAGAAAAAGTATTAGAACGGTGCCTGACACATGCTAAATGTTAAACAAGTATTAGTTCTTGTTATGGTACTTATTAATATTGTTACCAGGATCATCTCCTCCATTTTCACTTCTACTACCACCCATAGAAGTTGATCTCAAAGTTGTTTCCCCAGACTATTCTTTCCCCCAAGCTTCCAAACAATATTTCCTCAGCTAGTTGGCATTTAATTTACACTTAGTTATTCCACGGTCATCAAAATCTCAACAGCTTCAAAACAGAGGTCAGCATCTCCTCATCAAATGCCTCCTTCTCATGCTTACTCTACCTTAGTCGGGTACCCCAGCATCTATCCAATCTTCATGGTATATGGTAGGGAATTACCCATGGGTCCGTTCTCACATCCTTCTTTTAAGGCAAACATCACATCCTGCTACTTTTACTTCCTAGAGATTTCTTTACTGCATCTCCTCCTTCCCCCCTCCTCCATCCCTGGAACCACTGATCTTTCCAGGTTACTTACATTCTTTCCTTTCATGGATTTATGCAACAGCCTCCTTACGTTTCACCTCCCCCTTGCCTGTGCCCCTCAAAACTATTACTGCCAGAGACATATAACTGAACTGCAGATATGATTACTTTGCTCCTTGAATCTAAGCCCTAAACTGCACCCCATCCCACACATACACCCCTTGCAAGCCACGCCCCTTAGCGAGGCCATAGACGCCCTCCTTCATGCCTGCCCCTGCCAATCTCCCCTGGTTCCTTGTTTCATTTTTTATGCATCCTTCCTTCACATTTTATGCTCCAGCAATTTCTAATTTCTCTTTCTCATCTTGTTGCCTTTATTCATGTTGTTTCCTTCCTCCAGTCTAGAATGTCCTCCAACTCTAAAAGTTGCTCAAAAATATTGATTGGTTTAATGGATTAAAGAATGATAGGGGAAAAAAATACGCAATGGAGTCGGGACTCCTGAGTTCTGTACCTGACTCTACTATTTTCTTTGAGAGTTTGAATAAGCCACTTTAATTTTTTAAAGGGCCTTAGAATCTTTATCTGCAAAATCAAAAAGGTCTTACTTTCTTCCCAAGCCTGTTCCTCCCCCAGGTTCTCTAACTCAGGCTATGATGCCACCAACTTCTCTTTCTTTGCAAAATCCTTTTGATTTTACCTCCAAAATAGATCTCAAATTTATCTGCCTCTCTTATGTCCTTTGCTGACACACCAGTCCCAGCCACTACCGTCTCTGAGCTAGGCTACCCAGTGGCCTCCTGCCTGCTCTCCCTAATTCCACTCCTGTCTTCCTCTAATCTCTTTTCCATTCAGCAGCCAGAGGGACCCTTTTTATTACAAAACACAACACTCCCGCTTATAACCTTCTATGTCATCCAGTCCATGTAGAATAAAACAACAGACAGTTCACCAAGGCCTATATGCCCACACAATCTGGGTCCTACTAAACTCCCCAGTTCCTATAAGTATCATCCTCCCTCGCTGCTTGCTTTTGTCCAATTCTTGTTCCCACCTTTGCTTTTATTGTTCTTTTTTGCCTGTAGCTTCCTCCATCTTCTCTCCCCCTGGTGGCTTCATGTCTTCATTCTTTTTTTTTTTTTTTTTTTTTTTTTACCGGGAGGTCCCGGGAATCAAACCCGGGTCCCTCCATATGGGAGACGGACGCCCAACCAGTTGAGCCACATCCGACCCCCTTCATGTCTTTATTCTAATCTCAGCTCAAGTCTCACCTCCTCAAAGAGTCCGTTTCACTGACACCCTGCCCCATCTAAAATAGTTAAGCCCCTATCCCCTCTACAGTAACTCTATCACATTATCATGTTTATTTCCTTCTTTTTTAACTTTTTAAAATTTTTAATTTTTTTTTTTTTATTTTTAAAGAAGGTTTAGATTACATAAATGTTATATAAAAAATATAGGGGATTCCCATATACCCCACTCCACTCTTTGACAAAATATATAATGGCCTGTATCCATCTTTGCAATATCAAGTAGGACAATTCCAATATCCAAAAAATGCCCCATGTTACACCTATTCTTCCCTCTCCCTCCCCTCAAAACCTCTAGTGGCAACTACCTTTATATCACTGATACAAGTTCTTCCATTGCTAGAATAATAAGTCTCCTTTAGTCCATAGTTGCATTCCCCCCTTATGTTTGTTCATTCCTCAGTCTTGAGGATGTGGGGATGATGATGCCCACTGTGTTTCTGATTGAGAGGGGGTATTAATACTTACCATACTTGAAGTAATTTATTAGTTTACTATTCAATGCTTGAATCCCAAACTACACTGTAAAGCATTGAGATCAGAGACCTGATCTGGCATTGAGTGGGTTTTCAATCGATATTTGCTGAATGAATGAACACATTGAAGAACAAGGTGTTCAAATAGAAAAGCCTGAAATTCTCTACTAGTTCTAACATAATTTAAAGGAAGAGCACGACTTGTTTTTCAGAGGGTCAACTGATTAACTCATGCCTATATTGGGCAAAACCCTGACATGGAGCTATCAGTCATCTGAGCCTACATTAATAGGCCATTGATGCAACCAAATCCTTTGGTCAGAAATCAGTGTGCAGAAGTCTGAAAACTGTGGCTCAGCAGAAAGGCTTGTAGTAGCAATTACAACCTTTGTCTGCTTGGTAAGGAAGTCTGGTAGGCACATGTCAGGGTTGATAAGTAACTGGCCTCACATCAAAACCAAGATTTTTATGTCTGTAATAAATACAGATGGAGGATTTGCTTGAAAGCAAACTTGAGACCTTTTCTTCCTTTCATTCTGACCTTGATTATCTTATCATCTTTTTCTTTTTTCCTCTCTCTTTCCTTGACTTGTCTTTACTCATTTTTCAAACTTATTTACCTTTCCATTTCAAAGTATGAGCCTCTCTTTTCCTCAAAACTGAGTTCAAACTTCACCCTTTTGAAAGCAGACTTTCTTATAAAGCCCTTTCTTTGTGGTTCTCTGTGCAGATTTTATTTATCTATTGCTCTCAAGCTCTTTCTACTTCTGTGTTCTTTAAATTTCAGTGAATTATGTTAGGCCTCCTCTAAACACAGTGGGCCCTCCGTTATCTTGACAAGTTGATAAAGATTGTGATGATGACACAAATGAGTCCTTGGATAAAAGAGCATGTATATCTAATGTGGGGGAAGGAAACACCCATAGTCTAATGTCATGGTACATCATCTCATTAACTCAGTAATGCTTGCATAGCTGTGTCCCAAATAAGCAGCTCTCATAACTATATTGGACAATTCATCAAATGTTTATGGGTGACATTGAATGGTTGTGATTGTGTACTGTATATAAAACCCATTACTGATGAAGGAAGTGACTACTATTAAAGCAAATGGGAATAGCAATCAGCAATTGGACAAATTCAACCATGAATTTCATAGGCAGGGCAACTGTGGGTTCAAGCATGTCATGGGAAACAATTGCTTGACTTAATACAATGCATGAACAAAATCAATTTCCTAAAATGCAGGTCATTTGGCCCTGAGGGCTGGAGAGAACCATTATATTGCTGATGATATTTATTGTTGAACTTGGATCTCTTTCACACATCATTTGACAATGGGCTCAAAGTCCATGGGTCCTCAGTTGACTCTACAAAAAGGAAGGAATGTTTCAGTGAGACAGTTAATTAGCTTTTTTCCTCTGGGTTCACTGATATCCTCTTACTGAGGGATAAGTTTCAGAGTGTTATTGAATATTGTAATGAAGACATTGGTACCTCTTGTTCAGAATAAAATAAGAACCCTGTGGAGTCTTCTAAATTCATAGGGACTTTGAACTTAAAGAATCTGGATGTGACATAACCAACAAATAAGCCTATAATAATGGTAATTTAATAATCTGCCACCTCAAAGTCTTTGAATGCTCATCAGTTGACTATTTTATTATAATAGAACTGGGTGGACATTCGGTTTACCCTTCCTTATGTCAGATTATAACTTGGTTAACCCTATGTGGTTTGCAGGAGAGGAACATAAAAGTAGCTGAGCATTTGTCTTGTTAAAAAATTGTTTCTGCCCATTTTTTCCTACTAGAGATAGGAATGTGGAGAGTAAGCAACTCAGGTTAGTTATGTTTGATAGAATCTACCAACTAGGGAATGTTGAGAAGATGGAGGGCTATAATGATGGTGATGGTGGACAGGGAGGATCTCCATGGAAAAGTCATGAAGTCATTGAACACTTAAGAGAGGAAAAAAGAAAAGGCGTCAGAAGAGTGGCTGATGATAAGGGTACAGGTACCTACAGGATGAGCCCCAAGGCAAAGGATGGGACTTCTATGGTTTTAACTAGAGTCTGCTTTGAGAAATTCCACCCTAGGTCACTTTTCCCAGAACTTCTCTCCTCTGTCACTTGAGTATGCTCAGTTCCATGTTAGTAAGAAATAAGTAAGAAAAATTTAGCCACATGTCATTCTATCCCTCGTATCAAAGTAAAATCATGCCACATGGTTTTCTAGAGCCCTATCTGCCTGCCACAGTGAATTCTCTTTCCAAACAGACATATTTATTACTCCAGCAGAAAGCTATAAGACTTTTGCTAGTAAAGGCAGAAAATGCCTGCTCCCCATCCAAGATGTCCTTGTTGCTGGCATCTATCTGTCTTCCACCTGCTGCTATCAGTTCTGTTCTCTGCCTTACGGTGATTGCCGCAATGAATTCTCATTCAACAACAATGCTTGAATAATGGACCATTTGTGCATTTATATTTTAAAAATCCTAATTAGGTTTAGACTCAAGGTTCTCGACCTAACTATTAATAAAGAGATGAGTGTCTAAAATAAATTTTTTTTTTTTGTAAATTTGGAACCTGTGAACCCTTAAGAAAGGAAACCACCAAGATCCAGATAAGATATTTTTCCAAATATATTATATTTTTAAAAGTGAGAGCATGGGAAATTCACAACAATTGTAACTTGTGGACGATAGTTAACAATAATATTGTAAAATTTTTGCAGCAATGTCAAAGAAAGTACTATATCAATTCTAAGGGATGATAGGGGAGTATAAGGGAGTATGGAGTGTTTACCTTTGGAGTAGTGAAAACGTTCTAAGATTGACTGGGGTGATGACAGCATAATTCTGTGATGAAAATGAGAGTCGCTGAGTGTACACTTTGAATGGATTGTACAAAGCATGGGACTGTAGAATTCAGGGAATCCAGTGGTGGAAGGAGGATTGTGGTTAACAGAACAAATATGAGAATGTTCTCTCATGAACTATTACAAATATATAATACTAATACAGGGTGTTAATAATCAGGTGGGTTTGGGGGGAAAATACACTAAATGTAAGATATGGGCTATAGTTCATAGTTTATAACAAATGTTTCATTAACAATGCAAAGTTTTGGTGGTGGGGTGAGATATGGGAGCCCTGTATGATATACATATTTGTTTTGCAAGTTCACAACTTTTACTATGCACTTACTGTTTATGTATATGCATGTTTTATGATATACTTCAATATAATTTTATTTTTTAAAAAGTGAGAGTATGGGGTATGGGGGGAGAGAAAACAAAGTTGTAGGAAGAGTAAATTATGAGCAGAAATGGATAAATAAAATGAGAAAAGAGATGTGAATTAAGCAATGACATTTTCCCATCAACATAAATAATTATGGCCCCAAAGAGAAAAGCTACTAAACATTTGATTTGGTCTCTATTTAGAAAAAAATCAACATGAGAAAAGGGGAAAAAGAAAACAAAAAAATATTATTCTAAAGACCCAACACATCTGCCAGTGGTTTTGCTTTTCAATTATTATTTATTATTCTTTAGATAAATGAAAGATATACTTAATTCCAGTAACCTTCATAAATAATTCCCATTACTTCTTAGCTTGAAGCAGCATGTATTCTTTGAAACTATCATGTACCACATGTCAGCAGAGAGGAACAATAAGGCTTCTGAGTTGCCTGCTTCAGAGAAGGCAAGTAGAATCTTGGAAACAGCCTGACTTTTGGAATCCTAGCCTGAGCTTCCAAACTGTGTTTGTAAATTTGTCACCATCAGATGGCATCTACCATTAATGTCCCCAGTCCCTACTTTGTAGACTATATTCTAGAACAATGCTGCTCGATAGAAATATAATATGCCACATATTGTATTAGTTAGGGTTCTCTAGGAAAACTGACAGGAGATATATGTAAATAGTATAAGATTTCATAAGTTTGTCTCATGTGACCATGGGGATGCACAAATCCAAATTCTTTAGGGCTGGCTACAAGCTAGAAACTCTGATAGAGCTCCTCAATGAGTTCCCTAGGACACACTGGCTATCTGAGATAGAGATGGAAATTCTCTGAATGGTGAAATCACTTCTCCTTTTACCTTCAACTGATTGGATGAGACATCACTTATTGCTGAAGACAATTTCCTCGGTTGATTGTAGATGTAATTAGCCATAGATGCAATCAACTCACTGATTATCAAAGTCCATGAAATGCCCTTGTATTACAATTAATCCAGTGCTTGCTTGACCAAACAACTGGGCCACCATTACCTGGCCAAGTTGACACATTAGCCTAACAATCACACATATGTAATTCAATGTGTTTTAGTAATATTTAAAAGGAGTAAAAAGAAACAGGTGAATTTAATCTTAATGATATAGTTTTAATCCAGTATAACCAAATTATTATCATCTCAACATGTAACTAATATAAAACATTAATGAAGTGTTTTCATTCTTTTGTATACTAAGTCTTTGAAATCTAATATGTATTTTACATTTCCTGCATATCTCAATTCATACTTGCCACCTGTGGCTAGTGGCTACCATATTGGACAGAACAGTCTAGAGTTCATTAAATCCAAACAGCTTCATTAGTTTTTCAAAAAGTATAATTTGATGCAAAAATCTCTCAATTTTTCACCCTGACCGTCCAAATCCAGAGGTCAGAAAATTATTTTTTCTGTTCCTAAAAAATACTTGAAACTATGGGAAGCAGATATAACTCAAGTGGTTGAGCACCTGCTTCCCATGTACAAGGTCCTGGGTTCAAGCCCTGGTACCTCCTCAAAAACAAACAAACAAAAAACCCCACTCTCATTGGGGAACGAATGTAGCTTAGTGGTTGAGTGCCTGCTTTGCATGTACAAGGTCCTGGGTTCAATCCCTGGTATCTCCTAAAAGAAAATACTAAAAAATACAAGAGATTTGTTAATAGACAATTGACTTATGTTCTCTCTTTTTTTTTTGAAGTACTGGGGGCTGGAGATTGAACCCGGGACCTCATATGTGGGAAGCCAGCACTCAACAACTGAGCCACATCAGCTTCCCTGAGTTGTTTTTTTTTTTTTTTTTCATTTGTTTTGCTTTTTTCAGGAGGCACCAGGAACCGAAGACGGGACCTCCTATGTGGGAGGCGGGTGCTCAACCTCTAGAGCCACAGCTGCTCCACAGTTCTGTCATTCTTGATCAAAAACTTTGTTAAATTCTGAAAATGAAATTACATCAGAGATGACCATATGGATGCCTCTACACAGAGTTTACTTTTATTTTCTATCTTTTTGCTACTAATTTCCCCAGGGATGCTCTCTAAATAATTCATGAATTTTGGAGGACAGAAGAGCCACTGTTTCTTTTGTTATTTTTGTAGATCATTGCCCTTCTATGGGTGACCCAATAAACCATTACTCAGGTGGCCAAAACTTCTTGTTCCAGTTTGGAAAAGAAGCCCATTAAATGTCCTTTTGATGTAGGGGTTAAGAGTAGGACTCTGGATCCAGATGGCCTGGTATTCAGTCTCAGCTCTGTTCTTGACCAAGTTGACAAACTTCTCTGTATACTCCTCTGTAAAATGGAGTTGATGATAAAGCTGTTGTAAGAGTTGACTTAGTTACTACACAGAAAGCTCTAGAATATAATTAATGCTCAGTAATGTTAGCTACTATTATTTCAATAACTATTAATATTATCATTATCCTAAGGGCATGTCAGAGACCATTTTATGGAGTTGATGGGAGAGAGTGAGGAGTGGAAAGCTAGAGTAGGTGAATGGTCAGAACCCACCTTCTCCAGAAACCCAGTGGGTTTTCCAACTCCAAAGACCTCATGAAGGAGAGTTCACACAGGTTCAGTGCCTTCATCTGTGACTGTCATCTACAATGTCTGTGGGCCAAGAGACTTCAAAGACAGTAGTGGCTCAATAATTTGTAAGTACATTAAATTTCAAGCTGCCACAAGTATACAGCCCACACTATCCCTCTGTTCTCTCTGACATTCAAACACAGTGATGAAATCACTTCTGGAAAGAAGAAATTCTGACATGATTTTATTCCAAGATTTTCAAATTGCTTCAGTTTACTGGCAAGCAGCTCTGGTTGGCAGATGTTATGGCCCCCTAGGGTTAGAGGAGCAAGTTGAGAGAGGCCAGGATTTGTTTCTAATCAAGAAAATCTAGAAAAGGCTACTATACCTGCATAGTTCTAAATTCCACACATCAGGTCAATACAGAGATTTATTACAAGTTCTTTAATGTTGAACTTGCTATTTAAATTTCAATGGCTCTCCTGTTTCCCACATTTGAATCATTAGCATTAGGCTTCTGGATTTAGATTAATAGTTGAGAACCATTCTAGCGCTTAATCTTTATCTCTAGGTAAAAGACTAATAAAAAAAAATAATATAATAAAATTATTTTCATATAATGAGAGTCCACCATAGGCTAGGATCTCTGTTAGGTGCTATTCACACGTTACTTTAATCTCCATAAACCTTGCAGGGGAGAAATCATTAATACCATTCTGTTGAAGCGAAACCTCAGAGAGGGAAGTGTCTCTCCAAGACCTTATAACCAGTTCATGGCAAAGCTTGTTTAGACTGAAGTTTGACTCCAAAGTCTCCCCTATTTCCATAACTCTGCTTTGGTCTGAGGTAAATATTTTTCTTCACTTTTATGGAAAACTCAAAGATAGTGAGCTAAGTGGTTATCTTAGAACCTATGCTTTCCAGTGCTTAATCCCAACTGTAGTTTCCAGATCCTGTTCAACCTTAGAGACATTTACACACACACCACACCATACCCTAGATTTCCACTAAACCCTTTAAGTTCTGAACACACCACAGCTAATTAATTATGTAAGACAGTGAAGGAAAATGACATTTTCTGAAGTTAGACATTTTCTCTGCTTTGAGGGTGTGATCCACTAGTCCCCGGCTAGGTACTTTATTACAAATCCTTTTTATAGTATTTTTGTTGTTGTTGTTAAACACCAGGAAATCAACATACTCCAGCCAAGCTCCCGCAATTCCCAAAGTCATCCTTTCAGAGCTGGTTTTGTGCACTGAACATTTTAAATACTTTTGCATGCTTATAGTGCATTCATGTCATGATAACACACTAAAATATTCAAGAGGAAATTGCTCCCCCCCCCCAAAAAAAAAAAAAAAAAAGGAAACAGTCATTGCTTATAACCCTCGATGGATAATAAATAACTTATAGGTCAGCTGCACTGTTACTTGTTGGAAATCCTTCTTACCTTAGCAGTAACTAAAGAACTGATAAATTATTCCCTTTGCACTGAAATGCAGCTTTGCACCAGCATTTTTTCACCCCCTAAAAGAATTTTATTTCTTTTTAGAAAACTCTTTAGTTATTGAAGAGGACATTACACAGTTGGGTGAAATCTGTGTACAAACTTTCAGCTGGCTTCTCTGGTTATCTTGGCAACATCACTTGATGTGAATGTGAAGAAGACCAAGGCTGAATTTATCTTTAGCCACATGAAATAAGTAACGCAGCTTGTTTGCTAATGCCGTTGTCCATCCACATGATTTGTATACCATTACATTCCCATTCCTTCCTTTGGGTACTGAGATAATTTCTTCTTTCAAGTCTCATTTCAAAATCAAGAGCATGGAGAGCTTGTGGGTGGGGATGAATCTGGTGATCTGGGATAATGCTGAATTAACGTTCTTGAAAGGTTGGGGACAAGATGTTTATCAGTTGGTCATACCCTGAAATGTAAAGAGAGAATGTGGTATCCTTGTGACATTAGCACGCTGATGAATTAACACAGATAGTGATGTTGGGCTCATGTAAAATGGGGCTCTCCATTACGTTTACCTCCATCAGACGAGGAAACTGAGGCACAGAAAGTACTGGTAACTTTTCCAAGGTCATAGAGAGAGTAAGAGACACACCTGAGACTCATACTCAGGCTGTCTGGCTCCAGAGTCTGGGTTCTGTTTCACTCTGCTGCCTCTGGGAACCCTGAGAGGTGTCTTGTTCACCTTTGTCCTTTCCACTCCTCACTCGCAACAAATGCCATTATCTAATGGAGTAGGTTCCCAAACAGTGTCTGTGGATCTGAATCTGTTATTTCCATCCTCTCAATTCAGAGCCTATTTCTCCCATTTCTCAGCTTTATGACTTTCCTTGATCAGCCTCTAGTCCCTCCCACCCTAGCCCCCATTCAGATACTGCCTTCCTGTCAGACCTCCTCTCAAGAAAGAAGCAGTACCTTAATTTATCATATTATAATAAATATGTAATAAGATATATTACAACATTTTAAAGTATACTTATATATTAATATTATATTTACATTTATAAAATTGTATATTATATTATATATATTATATATTATAAATATATATACCATATTTATATATTATATAATTATGATGTATTATTACAATATGCAACAGTAGTTAACATTGTTAACCTTCTTAAGATGAAAATGAATTTTTCAAACTAGCAAAACCTGACAGGAAAAGAATGGAATTTTAAAGGTGGTCTATCAGGCCTTAGTCTAGGGATAAAGTGGAACGTGGCTGGTAACTCTGCAACTACACACCAAAAGTCAGCTCTCTACCCTGTTCCTGATTCTAGAGGCTACTTAAAAATTAGTTTGATAAATGGCTCCCGAGAGCTATTACCAGCACTCTACCAGATAGGCCAATCCACATACAAATTCATATTTTGGAATTGTACCAATGTCCTGTCAAGAGAATAATGGAGATATCTATTCGATCCCCTTCTAAGCTCAGAATGCTCTTACCTATATCATAGTTTACAAATTACATCAGTATATATGTATGTGTGTGTGTCTATAAAAAGATCTATACAACAGATCTATTTAAATTAGAAACGCTATACAAGGGACATAATTTAAATGCTATATAATATAGGAAAAGATTCTAAGTATTCTATATTCATATATGCACCATTAAATAAGTGTTTTAAAATAATTTTAATGACATTAAAATATTGAGATATAATATTGAATGAAGAGTGCCATTCAAATCAAGAATAGAATGGAAGCATATACACCAAGTAATTAAAAGTGGGTGTGACTGCCTAATGAAATAATAGATCACCCCTGTTTCTTTCTTCATATTCTGTGGCATTTTTCAAACTTTATATGATAAGTATGCAATACTTCTGTAATTGAAAAAAATAAAACATTAGGGTTAATTTTTCAAAAGCAGACATCCTATGTTCTTTGTCCCCTCATTGGCAGATAGCAGCATTTATTGGTGGGTGTTCAGTGAATGTAGTGAAAGAAATTGACTTTAGTTTTGGAAAAGGCGTCATGGCAAATTCCTGTGTTTGGCCCACCACTTAAGCTGAAATACCCAGAGAAATGCTTTTTGGGATTTTCACTCCCTGACTTGTTAGGAAAAGCATACACTTCAGGATGGAAATTCCTGCTTTAAAAGGCAGAGGAAAGGATACATTAAAATAGGCGTCCATGCAGCTGTGCTGCTCTGCAGTCTCATATTCCCATTCATTTTGTCTTGTCTCCCCTGTCTTTGCAATCACCAAGTCATCTCTTACTATGTTTGAAGTTAATTTAAGTAGCCTGTATAATAATTCTTAATATCATTGCCACCAACTTGACTATATAAAAATGAAATAGTCTTTACTCCCAAAGTTCATTTAATGTCTGGCAGTGATAGAAAACAGCTTCAGCAGTTCAAGGCCAGGTTTTGCTCAGTGAGTTGAATAGTGTCTCCACCAGTACAGCCCTATAAATCAGTCCCATTCTGAGTCCCATACAACCTCCCAATTCACCATTCTGTTCCCTGAGGCCAAAATGAGCAACATGTCATATGAGTTGAACAGGGATTAGGTAGTTCCCGGCTGATACTTCTTTGGTATCTGTTGCCCAAGTAATCTTTCTTACCTGGTCCTTGGGTATATCCCTGATCCATGCTGACACCAAAAACCAAGACAACCACCCCTTTCAGGATGGTAATAATTGGCCTCCTGCATCGCTGGTCATGTCCACGGTCCTGGCCTCTGGTCATAAGCATGAGTGTGGAAAAATCTGTCTCTTTTTCACACTTTTCTGAGGCATGCAGGAGATTTGGGCCTCCCAGCAGACACTCATGTCACACTATAACCCTTCATCATTCTTTTTGCAAGGCTGTGTACTACAGAGTTCTGGATGGGAAAGGCAAATTGCAAGTCCACTCTACTCTTTGATTCCTAAATTCAGAGGGAAGGTTTCCAGCAAGCCACCTGTGATAGGCAGAATATTGGCCTCCCAAAGATGTCCACATCCTAATCCCTGGAGACCATGAATATGCTTTATGACAAGGAGGAATTAAGGTAGCAGATGCAATTAGAGTTGCTAATCAGCTGACCTTAAAATAGGGAAAGTACCCTGGATTATCCAGGTAGACCCAATATAATAGCAAGTGTCCTTAAATGTGGAAGAGGGAGGAAGAAGAGTTAACGTCAGAGTGATGTGATGTGAGAGACTGAACCAGCCTTTGCTGGTCTTGAAGATAGAATGGGGTCATGTGTCAAGAAAAGTGGGCAGCTTCCACAAGCTGGAAAAGGCAGGAGTCACCAGAAAAGAACTCAACCTTGCTTGACACCTTGATTCCAGTCCATTGAGACACATTTCTGCCTTCTTTTCTATAGAACTGTAAGATAATGAATTTGCCTTGTTTTAAGCTACTAGTTTGTAGTAATTTGTTATAGTAATATATCATCCAACCCCAGGATTCAACCTGGGGATTGAGGGAAGGGGAGGGCAGGAACACACTCCCTCAGCACATACATGTACACATCTACCCACACATACATGCACACACTCTTTTTTTTTTTTTAAGATTTTATTTATTTATTCATTTATCCCCCCCTTGCTGCTTGTGCTCACTGGGTCAGCTAACCACACCGTGCAGGCGGGCTTGCCTTCACCAGGAGGCCCTGGGAACCGAACCATATGGTAAACGGGAGCCCTACTGATTGAGCCACAGCCGCTTCCCCAAGCACACACTCTTGATTATCACTCTAAACCTAGTCCGTTCTCTAGCTTGGAACTCTTTTTTTCAAGTCTGGGGATAGGCAGGTAGAATTGTTCTGCTCCTTATCCCTTCATAAATCATTTTCCTCACACAATAGGGTAGTGCCTTTGGAACGTAGGAGCTAAGGCTATGAGTGTAGGACACTACTGCTAAGCAGCAGATGTCCTTCCATTTAACCAGGGAAGGGTCAGGAAAGAAATGGCACACCAGTGATTACTTTGAAATATTAACCTGATTCATATGGATAAGAAATGAACAATGATTATGCTAGAAAGTGGAAACTACCAAGTAACACTGGATGGTAAGCTCTGATAAAGGGCCATAGAGGTTCCAGGAAGAAAGTGACCACCTGACAATGGGGCCATCAGAAAGGCCTCCAATAGAGAGAGACTCAAGTCCCGGCTTTACAGCTAATGAGAATTGGGGTCTATCCCTTTGTCTGGACCTCACTTTCTTTATGCTCAAACTGAGAGGCACTCCTTTTGGTCATATCTAAGGGCACTTTCAGTTCTGATATTTTATGATTGTGTGATGCTAAATAGTTCGATTTAGAAAGAACCGTTTGCCCATAGGACTTCCTTCCCTTTGATTTCTACATGGAGCCCACATTAGCGTAGCAGAAAGGATATTGACGCTGCCGTTGACTTTTAAAATTCACTGAGAATGAGAGATGAAATGAAAACACACCAGATGGAATTTGAGCTTCCTACTATTTCAAAACTTAGACATTTTCACTAAATGTTGGCATAAACTTAAAATTAAATATCATCTTGAATGTTATTTACAGTTTTCAAAGTGTCAACAATAGTATATTTTGAAAGAAGGAGAGACTGTGCTAAGAAGGATTCTAATACTTTTGGAGTTTTATTTTGTAAACAGATATATTAAGAGAGCAATTTGTTGGATATGAAAATAGCCGGGGAAATCATGTAAGCAATTGAGACACAACTGTGACTCTACCCCTAAGTCACTGGGCTTTCCAGTAACCATATTCCAAGAGGTATCATGAATTTGACTCTTTATCTCTTGAAGAGTCACTAAATAAACTTTCAATATCTCTAATCTTTAGGGGTCCCACAGACCCCTTTGAAAACCCTGCTGAAATCTGTAAGCACTACAGCTATGCCAATTTTAAAATTGTTTAAACAGATATCTCCCAAATTTGCATTTACATTTAGGGTTTTTTAAGTCCCAGGTTAAGGACCCCCAACTTGCTTAATAGAAGATTGTTCCCCAAATCTAGGAAATTTGTAAGAAGGTTTATTCAGACACACACGTGCACATGCATAAGCACACATAATCAAGGAATTCTGTTCATGTCCTTGAGGCTCAGTGTGTACACATAAAACCCAGCTCTCTCCATTTGAGATCATGAGACTAGTTATTGCCTCTTAAAGCAAATGCCAGAGACACTCAGAATCCACAAGGAGGAGGATAGGGTCTTTCAAAAGGAAACATTCACTACACTTGGGACAGTGAGCTTCCTTAGGGAGCCCATCATTGAACACACCTGATGGCTGAAATGCTCACCTCTTTAATTAAAAATCCAGTCCCAGAGTCACATCATTACTTCTTTTATACAGCCCTGTCAGAAAACTGGCCACACAATTCCATAAGGTATTGGTATTTCCAGTTCTAAGTTTATTTGTCTCTCAACTTGGTTCCCCATGTTTGATGTCTACATAATATCAAAGTACAGAAAAAGATTATCTTGGAACTTCCCTATCACAAATCTTTTTGAGATGTCAAATAGTCTTTACATAAGTTGTGACAACTGAATGTTTTGTCCTATTAGTATAAGAAGTTACACATTCCACTTTTCTATACTATAAAATGCATTTCTTGATTTAAGTGCAGTATGATTCAGATTGTAGCTCTACAATATCTAAAATACAGTTTGAAATATAAAACATTTTCAAGAGTCAGAAAAGGTAATTTTAAAAAAGTCATAATCAACCGGTGCCATCATGTTTTCATATTCTGTTAGAAGTGTACAAGCAATCAACTCACCCATCTCACACACACCTTACTACGTGGAAAGCGCTAGGTTAGGTTGATCCAACGATCCCAATTCAAGGGATCAGTTGTTCAAACTGAATACATCTGAAAAAAGGATGCATCCCTTCCTCCTATAAATGCCACTCTTCTTGCCCCTGACCTTGCCATTGGTATCCCCGTTTTGAGTAATCCAGGCTAGAAAACTTGTATCAGCTCCATCTCCAGCTCCAGCTTATTCTATTCCATCATTCACCAGGTTCTACAAGTTTGCTTCCGCTAAAAACCTCTCATGGTTATTCCTACTCTTGGTTGTGCAGAAGTCCTGAGTTTCCACCCTGGCAAATAGAGTATTCTGCTTGTGAGCGGTTTTGAGACTTTCCCTGGGCTGCCGATTCATGCCCTCTATCTACTTCTTTCATACTGTGGGTGAGATTAGAGAGAAATCCTATGATTTTGTCAGCTCACCATCTTTCTCCAACCCGCTTCTGGGGTTGAAGATTTTGATGCAATTGTACCAAAATCCTGTTTTCCTCCCTCCCTTCCCTTCTCTTATTAGTTGCCTGTTTTAACATTTTGGCAGTTACCAATAAATTTTCCTTGTTGTTTTTGTTTGTTTGTTTTTGTTTTTACTATTGCTCTGTGGTGGTGATTATTAATTTTCTTAGGTGTTGAGGAAGAAATGAGGGGAATTTATTCCTTCTGCATCTGTTATTCTTCCTTATGAGGAAGAAGCAGCCACTGTTTCATACAATTTCTTTTCTATTTCCATTCTCACCCTCTTTCTTCAGGCCCTCACCAACTTGTACCTCTTGGACTCTGATTCTAGTCACCCCCCTTTATACTGAGAAACTAGAGGTTAGCATCCCTTAAATTCAAATCCTGACATTCAGTGCTTTGCCTCCAAACTCCCATTTACTTTGGTCCTATTGGAGCAAGTCCCAACTTCATGATTATGCTTCCAAGACCCTTCAAAATCTAACTTTGCCTCTTTATATACCTTCTTGCTCCCACTATGAACTATTGAATTAATTGAATTTCCCTCCTTATGGCAGGAAGCCAACCCCAGGAAGAGGAAACCAAATCGTCCCTACCTTTGTGCTTTTGGATCTTTACTTAAGGTAATTCTGAAAGCCCTACCCCCACCCTTCCGCTATCCAAATCAGTAACCAACTTCTAAAGGCCTTTCCTGAGTACTCTAGTCCACTGAAAACCTACAGAATAATCTACCTCATTTTTAAAATGGAGAAACTGATGCCCAGGTGGCTTAATGATAATAATAGTGACCATCTTTAATTTCCTATTGTGTGTCAGGCATGAGTCTATGAAACTTCCATATTTTTCAGTAACAGCTTAATTGAGATACAGCTTAAATACCATACAATTCACCTCTTTAAATTGTACAATTCAGTGCTTTTCAGTGTATTCACCGAGATGTGCAACCTGCATCACTATTTAATTCAAGAACATTCTCATCACCCCAAAGGAAATCCCTTATCTATTACCACTTACTCCTCATTTCTCCCTCCCACCAGCCCCTGCCCCCACCCCAGTCCCAAAACACTAATTTACTTTCTGTCTCTATGGATTTGCCTATTCTACAGATTTCATATAAACAGTGTCATACAATATGTGTACTTTGGACTGGCTTCCTTAACTTAGCATAATGTTTTCAAGGCTCATCTATGTTGCAGTATATAGCAATACTTAACTTCTTTTTTGTTGGTGGTGAATAATGTTCTATTGTATGGCTACACCACATTTTGTTTTTCCATTCACCAGTTGATGGACATTTGAGTTGTTTCCATTTGTTTTTCCAATCACCACTTGGTGGACATTTGAGTTGTTTCCACCTTAGGCTTTTATGAATAATGTTGCTATGAATGTTGCTATTCCTGTATAAATTTTTGAGTGACCATATGTTTTCATTTCTTTCAAGTATATACCTAGGAGTGGAATTGTGGGTCATATGGTAACTCAATGTTCAACTTTTTTAGGAACTGTCAAAAGTGACTACACTATTTGATATTCCTACCAGCAGTATATGAGATTTCCAATCTTTCCACATCCTTGTCAACACTTGCTATTTCCTGGCTTTTTGAGAACGGCTACGCTAATGAGTGTGAAGTGGTCTCTCATTGTGGTTTTAATTTGCATTTCCTTGATGACCTATGATGTTGAGCATCATTTCATGCTTCTTGGTCATTTGTCTATTTTTATTGGAGAATTGGGTTGTCTTTTTATTATTGAATTGTAGATAAAACCTTCTATATTTAACTCATTTAATCTTTGCAATACTTTTCTGAGATTCTGTGTGTACTTTTATTTTGCAGATGAAGTAATTGAAAATCAAGGATGTCCTCTAATTTGCCCAGGGTTCCCCAGACAGCAAGGTCAGACTGGGCTAACACACTGGCTTTCTGTCTCTGAGCCCAGGATTCTTCCAAATACTGTGCCCATTCTCATGTTCTGCATTGCACTGATTTTCTTGGGGAGTAAAACAATATAGAGAAAAAATGATAAAACATAATAACATATTCAAGTTCAAATGATAAATTAGAAATGAACAGACTTCTTCTTTCTTCTATGAAGAAAAGCAAGGTTAAGTGAGAACAGAACCAAAAACCTAAGGACAATGAAGGTTGCGTTTAACAGGCGTAACACCAAGTAATTTCTTATTTCTTTGCATCAAGTTGGTCACATTCTTGGAAGAAAAGCAATGACCTCAGGGTTATCACATCAAAGACGAACCGTGCAGACTGTAAGATGGAAGCCACCCTAGTCTCATAATTACAAGGTATAAAAGGAGTAGGTAGTTCAAGCACAAGTAGACAGTTCAGTACAAGGTATAGAATGAGAACAAGAGGAGGAGAGAGATTTGGTGTTTTCAAAATGTATGAATCCAAGCATCATCCTTGGTTGGCAGCTTCTTAAGTACCACAGGCCTGTCATCTGCGGTTTTGTCAGAGGAGGTAATAAATCATGTGGTTGAAAAGCCATGTCACCTCACCTGTTCTACTCACCAGCCTCCACAGCTGCCCGGAGGAACTTTCACTGGGGAAAAAGCTGATGCTCACTCTCCTAATGCCCTTTATCTGGGGCTGGAACCACCTAGATAGCCCGTTGCCACTCCCTCTTAGGGGCAGGGCTACCCAGAGAGGCAAATCCAACAGATTGCATTCCTCTAATTGTGCTAGATGGCCAGGAGGAGCACAATATATCCTGCTGTGCCTCTGCTCTGCCTCCGTGGTGTCTAACCCAGGGGTTGGCAAATGATGGCCTGCGGGTACACTGCCCATGTTGGTAAATAAAGTTTTATTAAAACACAGCTATACTCATTTGTTTACCTATGGCTGGCAAAGCTTAAAATATTTACTATCTAGCCCTTTACAGAAAAAGTTTGCCACTTCCTCGTCGGGCAGGGTGCTGGGCACACAATAGCTTAAACCTCCTGTTGACTTGCTTCCTTTGAATGCCACAGAACTGGCACAAAGCTACAGGCAACCTTCAGGGGGTCCAATTTTGATTAGTTCCATTGAGACACTCTCTCCTTAGCCAAGGGTGCCCTGGTACTTGAGGCTAGGCACTAGCAGAAGAAACAGAAGCCTGTTTCTTCTCCCTGCCTCCCTACTCCAGGTGTTAGCCTTCCTCCAGCCATTATCTGCCAACTCAGATGAGATTATTTTCCATTTGTGAAAATGTCTGTGAAGTTCAGTATTTCATCTACATCATCTCATGTGCCCACGCATGTCCCTTGAGGTTATGTCAGTTTTTATTTCTAAGTTCATTGTCGGTAAAGGAGCAAAATGCAGAAAGGTATATCCCTTGCCCCAAATTCCAATTTGAATCACCCTTGGAGTCGAAGTCCAGGCCGGGAAGGATGTGGAAGGGTGAGGAGGGATGTGGTTTTATAATGGAGAGGTGGCAACAAGGTCTCTGGCAACAGATGGACCTAGGGTGAGAACTTTCTGCTGATTCTCGGTGGTCCCCCATGGAGCCTCAATCTCCTCATTGATAAAATGAGGCTAAGAATATTTTCTAGAACATGGGTTAGTATGGAGGATTACATCTTGTAATGTACATAAGTTGCCTAGTAAAATACTTGGCACAAAATGGCCCATAAATGTTATCGTCCATTATAGTTGTTACCTTACTATTGTAAGTGAGAGATCAGTGTCTGAGCTTTGAGCTTTCTGTCTTAGGTTGTAAGCTCAAATGTCTGCAGAAAAAAAAAATAGATCATATATAATTAAAGTAAGATAGGAGTAAAAAAAAATCTGTAGAAGATATTATCTAAAAGATGAAGTTGCATGTCCACTCCAGCTCATTTTTGCCAAGCATGAATGTGGGATTCAAATTGCCAGATCTAATCATTGCTCCTGAGAATGTTGGAAATTTTAGTTTTTAAAGTTAGAAAATAATTGACATTTTAAGAAAATCTATGTGGCAAAATACTACCAAATCTCAAGGTCATAACTGGTTTGCCCCTTATAAATAAAGACAGTAAAACCTTCCTTGGGGAAGAATTTTTCTGAGAAGCTGTGCTTGTGTTTGTTTGTGTCTAAAGAGGGTTTCAGTATCTCACTTGAGCATCCAGCAAATATTTGTTAAATAATTCTCATGTGTCAAACACTGAACTAAGGACTTAAAGATGAGCTGGACAGTGTCATCTGCCCAAAAGAGACTCCCAATCTAGTGGAAAGGACAGACATGATGATAAAATAATTATAATAGAACATGATAAATGGATATTATCACAGTATATGCTCACTGCCACAGAGAAAACAAGAGCAGGAAGGGGATTCTGGAGGAGAGGACATTTGAGTTGTATCTTAAAGGATGAGCAGGAATTGTTAGGCCAGTAAAGGGAGGGAGTAAATTTAAATTAATTAAAATTAAATAAAATTGAAAACCCAGTTCCTCAGTTGCATTAGCCCTATTTCAGTTGCACTAGCCATTAGACAGTATTGAATCAGATCACTTCCATCACTGAAGAAAGTTCCACTGGGCTGCACTGATATATGGTGTGAATAAAGATGCAGACACCCCAAGATTCTAACAAGTTCAATCACTGCCTGTTTTTGGGGTGTTGCTGGAGGGCTAACAATTGAAGTTGGGAAGGTGAGCAGTAGGCAGAGCAAGAGGGGTTGAGTCTGGTAATTCAGCATTGTTCTTTTCAATCCCTGACTCTGCCTGGCTGTATCTGCCACCACTACCCACCCACCAGCCATTTCTAGCATTATTTTTGGCTTCTTTCCTTTATAGCTGGCATGCATTCAAATATGTCACATGGTCTCCAGAAAGCAACATTACACTTGTGTATGTTCCAGGTTTCTGCAAGGGATGGCACTCTCATATTCTTGCCTCAGATACTGTCTGTGAATATTAACTATTTTAATGATTTTTCACAGTAACAAAAAATTATAAGTGGAAAACAGACAACTTTATTTTCATACCATGCTGGTCCACATTACTGAACCATATCCGGAAACTTACAAAATCATTGCTATGGTTATGTATTGAGTAGTATTAAAATTGTAACATTGCACTTCAAGGTCTCTGTGCTTGTCAGATATTTAAAATATAGAATGAATTGTATTTAGTATACATGGAACGAATGAGGGATATTTATACAAAAATTGTAAATTTAATATCTGACTTATATTTGGTGATTCACTAATAGTAATCACTTCTCTTTGTTATTCTGATGCTTAGTCTTATGTGGGATTGGTCTTGGTTAAAGAAAGGATGAAACTTGGGGTTTAATTTGGAAATTCTGGGTAACTCTTTCTCAAGTGGCAGTTCATCCATACTTCCTGTCTGATGATGTATCTGTGCTCTTAATAGTTTATTTGCATGTCCATCTCTTCATTGTTCAGAAAGGTGTTCATTCAGCAAATATGGGGTGACATGGACATGGCACTGTCCTGGGGATACAGCAAAGAACCAGGCAGTGTCAAGGAGCTGTGGGGAAGGGATTGCCAATAGACAAGTATAAATGAACCAATAAAGAGTAAGTGTTCAGATTCTGCCTTGTACTCTGAAGACAATAAAATAAAGTGATGTGTCTGACAAAGAGGGGAAGGGAGGAATCTTGACACTGTGTAGTTAGCAAATTTCTCGATCAGCGGAGTCTTAAACTGATTCCTGAATGATGTGAAGGTGTCAGCCATGTGAGGATCCTGGGGAAAGCATGCAGTCCATGCGGAGGCCCTGTGGGGAGGAGAAACTGGACATGTTGGTTAAGCAGAAAGATGGCGGCTATGCCTGGAGTGGGGAGAGGTGGGCTGGTGCCAGAACTTACAAGGCACGCTAAACCACGTTAAGGACTTTGGCAGCTTCTGAGCATGGGGGTAATGTGATCTGATTAATGCCTTTAAGAGGATAACCAGTTATTTTGTGTGAAGAATGGAAGTTAGAGGTCAAGAACAAAAGCTGAGTGACCCATTAGATATTGATGATGTTGGCTTGGGCATACCTGATAGCAGTTAAGGAGGGAGAGAAGTAAGTGGATTCCAGAAATGTTTTGGTGGCACAAGTTACTGTTGGGTTCTGGATGTGGTGCCATCATTCTTCTGTAGAGAAGAGAAGATGGGATTGCAGGAGGAAGAAGCAGATTCGCTGAAGGTCTCCAGTGTGCCAGGTGCCTGAATAAGCAAAGTCATATTCATCTATATGTGCTTTTCCCCTTAATTCATGAGTTTAATATTTAAGAAGTGTTTGCTCTGCTGCAAAAAGTGGTGACCTGCACTGTTTTCTACTGTTAGAGTTCATTCATTCCACAAATATTAATAGAACCTCTCTTAAGTACTCGGCACTATGCCAGGCACTGAGGATACAACGGCCATTACCCACATGGAGCTTCCAGGCTAGTGAGGGTAAACATTTAACAAGCTCACTGATCAGTGCTCCAAGCTAATGAAAAGTTTTTCAACCTTGGCACTACTGACATTTTGGATCAGACAAGTTTTATTTGTGAGAGTAACAGGCTATGCATTGTAAGATGTTTAACAGCACCCCTGGCCTCTACCCATTAGATGCTTGCAGGACCCTCACTTCTCCAGTACTGACAATAAAAAATGTCTCCAAGATATTTCCAGATGTCCCCTGGGAGAGGGAAAAATCACCCCTGATTGAGAACCACTGCCTAAAGCCAACCCCCTGATGGCCAGTGATGGTGGCAGAAGGAATTCCTGATAAGGCCAAGTTTGGAAGCCTGTTCTCATCACCTGCCAGGTTTGAGTGTGTTTCCTTCCCTGTTAGTGGTAAAGCAAAGATTTCAATATGTGATGGCAACTTGCAATGCTTGGGGTAGAACCAAAGTCTCTTCTTGATCCTTTATTCAAGTTAGATTTGCAAGTTATTAGCAGACTGGGAAGCCTGGAGCAAGACAAGTGATTGTTTCAAGCCAATAATATACCAATTTTGATCACTTTGAAGTGCCCTGAAAATAACAGTCATGGAAAGAAAGACATTTTGATCTTTCACAGTGCAAATAAAATTATAACATTGCCATTATAACATGTTGCATTTTTAAGGTTAGTTCTACCAAATTCATATAAGCAGTCATATGAAGAACTCTAGATTTGTATTGTTCCACTCCTCTACTGCCATCTTGACTTCAAAGAATGGTACTTGTTGATTCTACACTTGATTTGAAGAGCAGATTCTAGAACACAGCTTGATGAGCAAAAGAAAAAATGCCACTTTATTCTGCAATGCCAATTAGCAGCAGTGACGACTAGTCCTGCTGGTGATTATGTTAATTTTTATTGTGTACAAATTTTATGCTAGATATTGTGAATGTCAGTTTATGTACAGTATTTATTTAATGCTTATAATAATCCTATATGATAATTGTTATTATTTTTACCACTTTATAAGTGGTAAATTGAGTTTAAATAATTTTCCCTGCTGGTAAGTAATAGGGCTGGAATTCAAACACTGCTGGGTCTTCAGAATCCATGCTCTTAACTTCTGTGCTAAACTGCAGACATTGTTACTTGATCATGTTACCCTTTTTCACTGAGCTCAGATATGGCCTCAGAACCCCTCTCAACACAGATTACTGCCAGTTGGGCACAGCCATCAATACCTAAATGTTTCTCCCCCTCCTCAAGTATTAAACTGTGTATTCTTCTGACACAGAACATGAGGCTGCTGTAGACACATATGCATTAACATCAGAAAACCTGTAGGGAAGAGGGAAAATGGTTGAAATATGTCTCATAAGTATCTTTTCAGGCTACTTTGAGCTTTAATCAATGAGTATTTTTCTGCTTTCTTGTTCTATTTTCCTTTTTCATTTTACAAAGGCAGAATTTTACACAAATGGCTTTCAGCATACTTGTAATGTTGCCATATGGCTGGTCTCAATCTTGCATACTCAGGGACAGCTGAGGGAATTCCCAAATTTCCCCATTAGTGGGAGATAGCTTTGAGGATCAATACTAGATATGTTACATCAGATTAGAGCATACAAAATCCAGTTTAGCTTTCTGCACGAATTCAGTTTATCTCATATTCTTTTCTTTTTGGGTTGTAAAGAGCCCTGTATGATGACCTAAAACCTGAAGTCTGTAGAAAGATGCACTACCCTCTTATTCTTGCCATTTTTCTGTTTTCTGGATCACTAGTAGAATGGGCTTGGGCTGGGTTACCAGTTGGCACCTTGAAACCTGGGGTTGATTCTCTCAGCTACTAGTAAATGCACCAATGGAAGAATTTGCTAACTTTCCCTTTAGTGGCCCATGACTATCATATAAAACAAGTGAACTAGCAAGATTTGTTCAGGTAAAATGGTAAGTAAAACTGTGTTGAAACAATGATAATAATACTGACCAACACAACTGGTTATATAATTTTGAATTTCATAGAAATAGTTAAAAAAAATAGTGTGGGATATCAACATAGCAATGAAAGTCATCCCCTGGAGAATTCTCCCCTCAGAAACAGCTAATAAAATGCCAATCCCATTCTCTTGGAACTCTGGAGGATAATAGAGACTGGAAAAGGACTCTACAAATGCTGAATAGAAGAAAAAGAAAATAAAACACCTGCAAGTCAGGACTCCTCCCCTACTCGGTCCCACACAGCTTAAGAGTCACAGTGGCAGCATAGCCTGGGTCCCTTCCGTCATGGATGGAGACCATAGAGCCACTCACAACAGCAAGTTAGAACCCCATGCATATCTAGGCACTGAGACCCAAGTCCACAGAGATCCAGGATGGAACCCAAAGCAGTGAGCACATGAATTCAAAAGTCCTCAGGAAATAAAGAGACTCTTGTTGGCAAGAAGTGCAAACACCCAATCTGGTCTCTGATTGCTGGATCAAATAAAAAAACAAGCCTTTTTGAAAGTTGACCCCATCTGGCTTCCTGCAGTAGGATGCCCTAATGGGGAACATATCAAAGACAGAAAAGCCTCATGGAAAAAAAAAAAGGAAAACCAAACTTCAGCAAGGCAGGGTAGGTCCCAGGACTGAAAAATGTAATGGAAAGGGGGCTCTGAGTAAGGAAGAACAGTTAAACAGATCATAGGGTCTGGGGAGAAAAATGATAAACAAAACAAAATGAAAAAAATCTAGGCAAGAAATAGAAACTGACTTTCAGAGTTAATACATCGAAATAATCAGATGCCAAGGCATCAGCAAAAAATTACAAGCCGTAGTAAAAAAAACCAGAAAAATATGACTTAATCAAGGGGGAAAAAAAATGAAAACTTCAGAGGAGAAACTGACTTTGGAACAACTAATCAAAGAAGTGCAAACAGATCTCCTAAATCAATTCAAGGAGATGAAGAAAGATGTGGGTATAAATATCTAATTATGGATACAAAGCTAAAGGATATTATGAAGACAATGAGTGCATAATAACAAGAATTAGAAAGTCTAAAAAGAACTATAACAGAAATTGTGGAGATGGAGAGAAAAATACACTAGAGGTATACACGAGCAGGTTTGAACAAGCAGAAGAGAGAATCAGTGAACCAGAAGACAGGACAATCAAAATCATACAGTCAGAAGAGCAGATAGAGAAAATAATAGGGAAAAAATGAGTAGTGTCTAAGGTACTGGAGTGACAGCATGAAGTATAACAGCATATGTATCATGGAAGTCTCAAGAGAACAGAAGGGAATAGGGGCAGAAAGAATACATGAAATGATGACCCAAAATTTCCCAACTCTTATGAAAGACATAAATATACATGTCCAAGAAGCACAATGTACTCTGAGCTTTAATTGACCCACTTCTGAGATACATTCTAATCAGAATGTCAAATGCCAAATATAAAGAGAGAAATTCTGAAAGCAGCAGGAGAAAAGAAATTTGTCATATACAAGGGATATTCAATAAGACTAAGTGTCGATTTCTCATCAGGAACCATGAAGGTGAGAAGGCAGTGGTATGATACATTTAAGGTAGTGAAAGAGAAAAACTGCCAGCCAAATTTCTTTTTCTGGCAAAACTGTCCTTCAAAAATGAGAGAGAGTTTAAAATGGTCCTAGATAAACAGAAACTGAATAGTTCATCACCAAAAGACCTGCTCTATAAGTATTGCTGAAGAGAGTCCTTCTGGTTGAAAGGAAAGACAAGAGAGTGGCTTAGAGTAGTGTGAAGTGAAAATCTTCAATAAAGCTAAGTAAATGGGAAAATGCAATACCCAATATTACTATATCCTCAATATTTAGCTCTACTTTTTAATTCCTATAAGAAAATACAATTGAATAAGAAATAGTCATATTTCTTGATACATATGTGTAATGGACATACAAAATTGAAAGAAGTAATGTGGGACAAAACAATATAAAGATGGGAAACGGGTGCGGGGTATGGGAGCAAAGAATATGTATTCTTTTTAAGTTAAGTTGGTATTTCTTTTCAAATTAGTAGTTTAGAACTTAGGCTATATAATACAAACCCCAATTTAACCATAAAGAATGCATTTTAAAAATATACAGAAATGGAAATGAGAAAGGGATCAGTCAGCTACATCACTAAAGTTCAACTATACACTAAAGGAGGCTGCAATAAAGGAAAAGAGAGACAGAAAAAGATATGACGTAAGAACAAAGGACAAAATGGCAGAAATAAGTAAGGCCAGGCCATAACAGTAATAACATTGGATGATAATGGATTAAACTCCCCAACAAAAGACAAAGTTTGGCAGAATGGATTTTTCAAAAAGCGTGATCCAAATATATGTTGTTTATAAGAGAATGACCTTAGACCCAAAGATACAAATAGGTTGAAAGTGAAAGGATAGAAAAAGATAATCCATACAAATAATAACCAAAAGAGAGCTGGGGTAGGTGTACTAATATCGGAAAAATTAGATGTTAAGTCAAAAACAGTTAAAAATAACAAATAAGGGCACTATATATTAGTAAAGGGTCAATTCACCAAGAAGAAACAGCAATCATAAATATTTATGTATCTAACCATGGGGCCCCAAAATACATGAGGCAAACACTGGCAAAACTGAAGGAAGAAATAAACACCTCTATAATAATAGTTGGAGATTTCAATACATCAATTTCCTCAATAGATAAAACATCTAGACAGAAAATCAATGAGAAATAGAGAACTTAAAGTATATAATAAATGAACTAGACCTAACAGACACACACAGAACATTGCACCCCAAAACAGCAGGATACACATTCTTCTCAAGTGCACATGGATCATTCTCTAGGAAAGACTACATGTTGGGTCACAAAACAAGTCTTAATAAATTTTAAAAGATTGAAAATATACAAAGCATCTTCTCTGACCACAGTGGAACGAAGCTGGAAATCAAAAAGAGGCAAGGAACTGGAAAATCCACAATTATATGGAAGTTAAATAATATACTCTTAAACAATCAATGGATCAAAGAAGAAAGCACAAGAGAAATCAGTAAATATCTTGAGACGAATGAAAATGAGAACACAACATATCAAAACTTACAGGACACAGTAAAGGCAGTGTTCAGAGGGAAATTTGTAGCCCTAAATGCTTACATTAAAAAAACAAGAAAGAACTCAAATCAAAGACCTAACTGCATACCTAGAACAAGAACAGCAAACTAAACCCAAAGCAAGCAGAAGGGAAGAAATAACAAAGATAAAAGCATAGATAAATGAAATAGAGATTAAAAAAACAATAGAGAGCATTGAAAAAACCAAAATTGATTCTTTGAAAAGATCAATGAAATTGACAAACTTTTCCTAGACAGGCAAAGAACAAAGAGAGAGGATACAAATAAAATCAAAATGAGAAGGAGACATTGATACTAAAATCACAAAAATAAAAAAGGATTATAAGAGGATAATATGAACTATTCTATGACTCAAATTAGACAACCTAGATGAAACAAATTCATAGAAACACACAAACAGCCTACACTGACTCTAGAAGAAATAGAAGATCTTAACAGACCAATAACAAGTAAAGAGAATGAAGTAGTAATCTTAAACCTCCCAACATAGAAAAGCCCAAGACCAGATGGCTTCAGAGGTGAATTCTATCAAAAAATTCCAAGAAGAATTAACACCAATCCTGCTCAAATTCTTCCAAAATTTTGAAGAGGAGGGAACATTCCATCACTCCTTCTATGAGGCCACCACCACCCTAATACTGAAGCCAGACATAGCTACTACAAGAAAAGAAAATTTTATACAAATATCTCTTATGAATATAGATGCAAAAATCCTCAACAAATACTGGCAAACTGAATCCAACAGCACACTAAAAGAATTATACATCATGATCAAAAGGGAATTGTCCCAAGAATGCAAGGATGAATCAACATAAGAAAATCAATTAATGTAATACACAATATTAACAGAATGAAGGGGGGGAAACACTTGATCATCTCAACTGCACAGAAAAGGCATTTGGCAAACCCCAGCATCCTTTCTTATTATGCATATGCAAAAGAATGAAGGGGAACCCCTGTCTCACACTATATATACAAATTAACTCAAAATGTATCAAAGACCTAAATATAAGAAGCAGGACTATAAAACTCCTAGAAGAAAACATAGGGAAGCATCTCCAGGACATTGTGTTAGGCAATGGTTTCTTAGTCATTACACTCAAAGCCCAAGGAACAAAAGGAAAAATAGATAAAAAGAGACCTCATCAAAATTAAAAAGAACTTTTTGTGGATCAAAGGACTTGATCATGAAAGTAAAAAGACAACCTACTCAATGGGAGAAAATATTTGGAATCTACTATCTGATAAGTGATTAATATCCAGAATATATAAAGAAATCCTAAAACTCAACAATAAAAAAACAAACGGCTCATTTAAAAAATGGGCAAAAGATTTGAATAGACATTTCTCCAAAGAGGATATACAAATGGCCAAAAAGTACACGAAAAGATGCTCAACATCATTAGCCATTAAGAAAATGCAAATCAAAACCACAATGACAGGGCCACAGATGTGGTTCAGGTGGCTGGGCGTCCATCTCCCTTATGGAGGGACCTGTGTTCGATCCCCGGAACCTCCCAGTAAAAATTTAAAAAGAGAAAAATATAGAAGGCCCATGGGCCACCAGGCCCCATGCGCGGGTGCGCTGCCAGGCCCCATGAGCCATGCAGCAAGATAATGACATAACAGGAGAGTGACACAAGGGAGAGCCAAGACGAGACGCACTGAATAACCAGGAACTAAGGTGGCACAGATGGTAGGACGCCTCTCTCCCACATCGGAGATTCTGAGGATTGAATCCCAGTGAAGACAGGAGGAGAAAGATGAGAAGAAAGGGCAGGAAACGGACACAGAGAGTTGCCCAGTGAATGGACACAGAAACAGCAAAAACGGGGGGGGGGGTGGTGGTAAAAATGGATAAAAGTAAATAAATAAATCCTTTAAAAACAAGCAAACAAAAAAACCACAATGAGATACCATTTTATACCCATTAGAATGGCTACTAATAAAACAAAAAAACAAAAAAACAAAAAAACCAGAAAATTACAAGTGTTGAAGAGCATGTGGAGAAATAGTAGCACTTATTATTTGTTGGTGGGAATGTAAAATTCCCAGCTATTGTGGAAGACAGTTTGGCAGATCCTCAGAAAGTTAAGTATAGAATTACTTTATGACCCTGCAATCCCTCGAGGTATATACCCAAAAGAATTTAAAGCAGGGACTTGAACAGATACTTGCACACCAATGTTCATAGAAACATTATTCACAGTTGTCAAAGGATGTAAGTAACCCAAGTGTCCGTCAACTGATGAATGGATAAATAAAATGTGGTAAATGCATACAATGAGATTTTATTCAGTTGTCAAAAGGAAAGAAGTTCTCATACATGTGACAACATGGATGAATCTTGGTTACATCACATTGATTGAAGTAAGCCAGACCTAAAAAGGAATATTGCGTGATCTCACTGATATGGAATTATTAGAATAAGTAAATCCATATTATCAGAATCTAGAATACAGATTACTAGGGGCCAGGGTGGGGGAAGGGAATGGGGAGTTAGTGCTTAGAGTGTACAGAGTTTCTACTTGAGCTGATTGTAAAGTTTTGATTATGGATGGAGGTGATGGAGCACAACATTATGTACATAATTAATAGCACTGAATTATATATTTGAATGTGGTTAAAAGGGGGAAATTTTAAGTTATATATATGTTACTAGAATACAGATTTTAAAACAGAGGACTATACAACACAAACAAAGAACCTATTGAAAATGATGGACTATAGCTAATAGTACAATTATAAAAATGTTCTTTTGTGAGTTGTAACAAATGTACCACACTAATGCAAGGTGTTAATTAATAGGGTGATATAGAGGAAGTCTGTATCTGTACAGATTTTTCTGTAAACCTACAATTCCTCTAATAATAAAAAAAAATACAGTGTATTATACTGTGTCTATGTGACCCTGCTTTATAAATACAGTCTTAAAACTAGTTTAAAAATTTGCACATCTGTTTTTGTATCCTATATAAAAACATTTTTCATGATCAGTGGTTTCAGGGTGTCCAAACATTACCAAAGAGAGTGTTTGTCTACTGTCTTTGACTCAATGTTATACAAGTTTTTCACGATTGAGGGGTAGGTGTTTCATTTTAAACAAAATCTTCATTTAGGCTGGGACATCCCACCCTCATTTCAGTTCTGTTCCTATGGCATAGGTCATTGATTAAAACTTTCTCCTTAAAAAAGTGATTGAGCAATTCTCTTAGCATTAATAATACTGTTTCCCTGTAGGTCCACGAGCTTTCTGAAGAATGCTGCTTTGTAAATCTTACATACTGGCTTAATTTTCCAGCTCTTAATTCTGCCTGAGTATAATCTGCCCCCTAACCTCTTTAACACCAGGGCTCAGGAAAGTGATGACTATAAATTTACTGTTGTTAAATAGATAGAAAATGACCAAAAGAAGCTATCAATCTTGCTGACCAGAGTTATATTTTAAAAGAAGATGGCTAATTACCGCACCATTTTGTTGACGGTTATTTTAATCACACTGACTGCCCTTCTTGAAGCAAAGAGCCATCAAGCAGTAGAGACAGGAGACAAGCTGTTGTGGTAAAGTGGTGATGATGCTGGGAATTGGACTCCAGAGGGCAATTTGTCAGTTTGTTTAGGAGGTTCAAAGCTTCCTTTGTTGTGCTTAAACACCGCTGCCTGTTTGACTGACTGATGGGCTATGTCCCAATGATGTTAAAGTCTGCTGGTTTCTCTCACACTGTTCTTCAACTTGCACTTTATAGGGACATTATTCAGGCCAGAAAGAGTCTCTTGGTAACTCAAGGGTCCCAGAGGATAGCTATGGACTTGGCTAAATTGATTTATGGATGGGATTACAATTTCACATCAAATAGTTGTCAAATGACATCTTTAAGCTTGCATGTTCACTTTCATTTAATTTGAGGACAAGGGCATTTCTATATTTCTTCTTTCCAGCAGTTCTCTAAATTTGATAGTCCTCTAAAATCAGCTGTGTCCTCTTCAGGAAAGTCCAGGCAGAAATCTCAGTGTGTGTGTGGATTCCTTGCTCATCATAGGATTCACTGCAAGGTTCTTTTAAATGGATCATTCTTCATTGTCATGTAAGATGATTTCACTTACAGGAAATGAGTGAATATCCAATTTTTCAGGACCCATTTGCTTCACAAAGCAAGGGCACAAGTGCACATCCTTCTGCTGGCATCCATCAAAGAGATGACTATTATGGCAAGCCTGCTGCTGGGAGACCCAAAGAGGCCATGTTGGCCAAGGTGAGGGGAACATGGAGGCCCACTCCAGTCTCACCATCAGGCAAGGTGTGGAATGTGGGCAGAGTGGCTTCCTGATCTGAAGGAATTAGCTAAGATTTGCCAGCCCTATTTAGGTCCTCCAAGATCTGTTGGTTCATTTGGGACATGAGGGCATGAACAACTTAGAAAGACCGTCCCACTCACGTTTTTCAGCCTCAGAGCTTTTCCTCATACTGCTTACCCATCTGTCCTCCTCTACCTAGCAAAAGCCTTCTCTTTGGAGACCAGCAAAATAGCCACTGTCTTTATCAACCTTCCTTGACCTCTCAAGCAGAATGAACCTCTGCTTTTTCCATACCCTGCATCGTATAGTTTATGGGTAGTTGTCTATGACCCTGTCACTGTGGGTTCCATGAGGGCAGAGGCTATGCTTTACTCATGTTTGTTTCTGACATTTCATTTGTCTCACATTTGACCCTTGGTTCAGCTGGATGGCTGGAAGGATGGATTAATAGTCTTCAGCCCATAGTAGACTTTAGCCATTTTCAGGCCTTGGCAAAGTATGTAAATCCTTGGAGGGGCTGGCACATGTCCCCCTAATGTGAGAACTTACCCTTGAAAAGTACATATCCCTTCATGAATTGTAACAAATATACCACACTAATGCAAGGTGTTAATAATAGGGTAGTATATAGGAACTCTGTATTTTATGTATTTTATGCATGACTTTTCTGTAAACCTACAACTTCTCTAATTAAAAAACCCCATACTCTGACCTTTTGATGTATAAGTGCTGAGTTTATGTTTGTGTGATTAAATCAAAATTGATGGCAGCCACCTAATGCAGGGTACAGGTGCTGATTAACTTATACCAGCACTTACTAAAATGTATTCTCTGGAGTGGTAACAGGTTGAGACAAAAGGAAAAAAAGAAAAGAAGAAAGTAACTTTGGAAAATGCTCAGATGAACAAAATAAAAAAGGTTTCTTAATCACAGAACTTTGTAGACCTTAATATTTTTTTTATGAAACTCCAAGAAAGGTTACAATAAGCCATTTTTGATACCATTTCCCGAGGTACTTTGAGCTACGGTATTTTAATTATTTTTTTCCTGAACAGTTCCATAAGAATAGTGTATCAATGACCATACTAGGGAAAAGCTGAATTAGACTATTAAGATGCATGAACTGGTTTGGTTGATATCAGCATAAAAAAAGAGAATGATTGAATTAGTTCCCATTTTGCGACTGAATTGAAGTTACTCTCTTTGCCTTGGGAAGCTAACAAATGCACTTCAGGACTTCCTCATCAGGAAGCCTTGAGTGTTCAGAGACCCCAAGCCCAGCCTCTTCCTGAATCCCTCCGGGAAGGTAAGAATCTTGAAGTTCATGAACCTTCCTATTCAAGGGTTGGCCCTCTAGGCAATCTAAAAAGGATCCCCCAAAGTGTACCTGGGACTGTATTTATGGCCAGCCTAACACAAGGAACATAAATAATGAAGAAGCAGCCATGGAGACCACTGAGAACCCATATCTAAATCCCTCTAAGGAATCCCCACATGAAAACCATTTTCTCAGGCTGAATGAGGCTTTCAGAAGCCCTGCAGTCTTTACCCTCTGAAAGAAGTTAATTTTATACTTGGAAATAATGAAATCACTGATGGATCAGGCCAGGCTCTCTGGTATTTAATGTCGTCCCATCTCTGTGCCCTGCAATGGTGCTGTCGATTAGCTGTAATGTAGTATTTGGAGCACCATTTAGATATTAATTATTTTTTAATAACCTCTTCATTGAAAGTCTAAAGCTTTGCCTAGGCTTCTAATGAAATTTGTCACGTGAAAGAGAGGGATAATATTAAACAGTCACTAATAAACCCTCTGAAGAAAATTCAATACAATATCTTTGACAAAAGAAAGGAAGGAAGAAAAGAAGAACACACGTTTTGCAGCCAGTGTGCATTCTCTCATTAAGATTTGGCATTCATTACAGCACTGTTGCTGCAAATTATTCTCAGTTATGTATGTGCTTATGAACCCATGAAGAATTAGTGTCTTCTTAATGAGCACCAAAGAATGTATGTAATAAAAGTCCTTTAACCCTTAGGTAAAAGTGAAGCCATTTATTAGCAATTATGTCTTGGGATTAGAAAGTATTTTGCTTTGGAAGCATTCAAAGCACATTGTGGTATCTTCTCTTACTTGAGAACTTTCAGCACCTCTTTGAAAGAGAGCAGGACAAAAGCTGTAGACTCTTTTATGTAGGGCAATGGGTTTTTCTAGAGAATGTAAATGGTGGCAGAGTGAGGTAGGTACCATGTTAAGGGCTTCACCTCCATGATATAATTGGACAGTGTGGGACATGGCCTGTGGCACATGTGCTAGAATCTTCATTAGAGATTCATGAATTGTTCTTTTAGGCATCCAGTTAACAATGCAGATCCTTGGGAGGGGTTACATATTATCATCAGGACCTTTGAAACAGCTGGCACTGAATGGATATAGATCCAGTGTGTACTGGGAAAGCTAGACTGGCTGTGGATGCCTGAAGTCCAGTCCCATTCCGATTGACCAGTACCCATGCATTGATGAATATATTTTCATATCATCCCAGGCAATGGGAAAATTTAAGACAAAGGATATTCATGGGTGTAGGATGGGAGACACATTTACAAACTTTGAGTCTTCAAGAAGGTTGTACTGGGCAGGCCGAATCACTGGTGGTAGGGAGACTAGGACCCACGCCCATCCCAAGAATATTTATCTAGATCCTTTAAGGAAAATCAATAAATATGGACAATCTGTTTTTTAATGTGGAAGTGATGTTTAAATAAAAAAGAGACTATTTCAGGGGGCTATTTCACCGTTCACTGAGTAGAGTATATGTTGAAAATAATTATTGCATTGTTCACTTGCATCATTGCTTTGCTTTCAATTTGCCTATTTTAATTGTTATGTTAAAAAGAATTTGCATAGCTTCAATTTCACATGTAATGGAGATGCCCTTTCCTCCTTATTAAAAAAAAAATTTAAATTTCTCTTTAAAGGGTGGCACTCCATAAATGTTAAGCACAGTCATTTGAAAAATTAGAAATGAATTGGTTAACTAGAATACATGGCCACTTGGCCAAGCTGCTTATCTTAACATAGTGAATTTCCAAATCTGAATTACTGGGTAAGAATTTATCAAGAGGCAACCTGTTAAAGAAAACAGACTCCTTTCTTTCTTCTTACAGATTGCCCTAATGGCAACAGAATCCTTGAAATCCTCAGGGAACAAATTGAGGATAAAAGTTAGAAAGCATACCCAGCTTACTTTCCCAGCTCTGTGCAGACCCAAGAAGAAAGGCTGAATTTAATCAAAAAAGATTTTATTGATGAAGGTCTCTCTCCTTCAGGTTAAACTTTGGCCCCTGCATGCTAATAAAACCATCTCATTTCTCTGAAGTAGCCTTCTGCATAAAATTGGGGGAGAGAGCATGGACAGGAATACATCTCTGGGAGAGGGACTTGAAGACAATCAATCAGAAGTTGGCAAGGTCTCCCGCTGCCCCTCGCTGAGTTAGGAGACACTTACCTCTCCCTGGGCTGGCTGATTTTTAATTCTTGGGCAATTACCTGAATGTCTTTGGATTCTTGGGAGAATGAGCTTGTGCCACTCTATCTAGCTGCCTCCACTGGCTCATGCTTGCTGAGCCCTGAGCAACTGCACTCTGCTATTTTACTTCCATGTTATCTGTGCACATGGCAGTTTGACTGCCCAGATATGAGGGTGAGCAATCTGGAATCTCGAATTTTTATGACTGCTAATTAGTACCCTGTTTGTGCCCTTTTAATCTATTATAATAGGATTGCATGACATGCATTCTTTCTTTATTTGGCTTTGTGACTGCTGCAGCCAGGGGGGCACTGTATTTTGCACTTCATCATTACCTCTGTTCTTGAAGAATATTAATAAAGATAAATTGAAAAGGGCAAGCTGTGTTCTGAAACTTTCTAATCCTCACCTTGAATTTTGAATTCATTTCCTGTTCTTCTCATAGTTGTGAAAGGAAGCTCTTGCCCCAAAGATAATGCTCAGGCTCCAGTGAACAGAGCAGGGCTATGGAAGAGGTTCTGCAGCTGCTGTTGTTTCTCTTGTTCTTTGTTTTTCTGGTAATCTGCAAGAGTCTGTGACCTGGTGAAGTGGAAAATGAATGGACTGGATTTCAAGTTCTGGATCTTCAGCTTATTATCTGAGTGTCCTCGAATAATTTCTTTTCCTTCCTTTCTTTGCTCTCTGTTCCTTTATTCCTGTTCTCTGCCTCCCTCTCGCCCTCTCACCCTCTCTCCCACTTAGCCAGCCAGCCAGCCAGAAGTTATTTAGTGATTGCCTAGGCACCACACTCTCTGAGCTCCCCTGGGATGTAGGCTCCATGATATCAGGGACCACATCTGTCTTCTTCTCTGGAAACCCTGCAGCACAATTCCTGATGGGCAATTGGTGCTCAGTAAATGTATATTTAATAAATAAAGAGCCTTACTTTCCTGATCTGTAAAATAGGCATCTAAATGCCTCCTAATAGGACTGTGGGGAGAATTAATAAATGATATAATACTTGCAAAATACCTGGTAAAGAGTTGGTTCTCAGTTAGTGGTGATGAGTTTCTTTCCTTCCTCCGAGACAGGTGAGCTGAGATGCTCAGGGACAGCATGGCTTCATGAGGTTGCCATATGTAGGAATGAATGAGTGGGAGGTAGAAGAAGGCAAAAATGGGTGTCGCATTCATTATTTATTGATTCATTCATTCATGCATTCAGCCACATAATCACTTTGGGGGCAAGTGGCAGATTTCCAGGCTGTCATTTATGTCACATAGGATTGGAATGTGGAGTTCTTTGCTTCGGTTGTTTTCTTTGTTTGGTAGAAGATGTTATGTGTAGCCATAGAACCACAGGCAGCCACTGTAGTGTCATCCAGAGGAAGAAAAAAGCATTTTGGATCCTCCAGGTCAAAACATGCTTGATAGATTGGTTTCTCTCAAATGTGTCTCTTTGCCTTGATCCCACAACCCTCCTGTACTTGCAAGTAAATGCCTGACTTTTCTTGGCTTCTCTTGGGGTCAGAGTTCTGAAATTTTTTAAGAAAAACTAGCAAATGTACTCTTGGCTAAGGCCTGCCTCCCTGCAGCTTTGATCCATCATGAGTATGTGTGACTTCTTTTTAGTCACTATGGGGAACCTGGCACATGTTTGCAATTCCCAGTAGAAAGCTGATTTCTTTTGGAAAATGAAAGCAGTATTCATGTCCTCCATACATGCCTCCAAGTTTCCATAGAGGGAAGTCAAATAGAAAACCCTCCTGTTGGTGACACACCAGGGGTATGGATTTCAATAAATGTATATTTCAGGGACTGAAAAAAGTGACATTCAGAGTAGCAAAGGTTTGCAAGGAAGATGCAGTAGGGATGTGAAGTCAGATCTTGGAAAGTATATGATCAGACAGAGCTCAGTACTCTACTGAACCAAAATCCAATCAGCTGAGGCTGCCGACCTTCTCATTCCATTATAGATGCTCAGAAAAGCTTGGAGCAAATCAAACCCGAGAAGTCAGTAGTTCAAAAAGAAAAAAAAAAAAAAAAACCAGCACGTGGTAGCATGTGCTTGATGTTCTCTTCTGGGCATCCTTTGAGTCTGTTCCCAAAGGACATCTTTCTTCTGAGGTCACCCAGACTCTCTTGAGTGGAAAGGACATGTGACTGCCTCCCTCTGCTTTATGGTGCCCAGTGTTTCTTAGTGGAAGCTGAGCTTGAGCCATGATGGAACTGTCATCTCCAACAGCCAAGCCCAGTACTCACCCTGTTTCCCCTTCTGAATGTTTAAAGTAAATGTACCTTGGGTAGTTCCCAAATTACCCTAGTGGTTACCTGGGGATCTTTCTTATAGGACATGAGGGTGATAACAGAAAAAGAAAATGTCTTTACTTGGAAACAGAACAATTATAGCAAATCTATGTTGGTACTCTATTTTTGTTTTGCTTTATTTTTGTTCTTGGTAAAAGTTTTTACTGCTTTCTGAAATGTAAAACCAAAGGAATAGTTGACTTAAGGTCTTTTCTATCCTTGAAATTAAATTTTACAGTTCTAAACTATTTGGATTACAATCAAATATTGACTAGAATCTTTTAATATTTTAGACATACACAAAGTTCATATTGTTTCAAGGATTTCCCATTAATTATCTTTCAATTCCTAACTTCCCTCTTATATCCAATGGCAACTTCTCAACAGTCCACTGGTAAATGACGAGGTGTTGATTTCCCCCATTCCCCCTTACTGCTAGAGGTGAATTTATTTATTTTTTTTTAAAGATTTTATTTATTTATTCATTTATCCCCCCCTTGCTGCTTGTGCTCGCTGGGTCAGCCAACCACGCCGCGCAGGCGGGCCTGCCTTCACCAGGAGGCCCCGGGAACCGAACCCGGGGGCCTCCCATATGGTAAACGGGAGCCCTACTGATTGAGCCATAGCCGCTTCCCTAGAGGTGAATTTATTTATTATTCTTTAGCATGACCTTTCTATCCTCAAAATAATACAGAAAAAGAGACTTCAGGTTATTCACTATCTTGATAGCCTTGCTTCTTGAGGAAGTAGCTGGCATAACTGGTATTAGAGCCAAATATAGGTATCTCTAGAGATGTGAAATCATTTCCCTGAACTTTAACAATGACTCAATAAACCTCCTGGCCTCTAGTATTCAACCATCATAAAGTTGTCTCTAGAGACTTGAGTGGTCATCTTTTGCTGAGTATATTGTTGTGTTTATATTCAATAGTGTTCTGGTAAATATTTCACTACTAGCTTGTCAGGGGGAGGGGGGAGTATGTATGTGTATCTATATCTGAATCCACTCATCTATTTCTCTACCTATCTATCTCTTCTGTTTCTCTCTATAGACATACATATGCATACATATGTTTATTATAAATTTTAATGATTTATAATTTATAAATAGTGATAAAATTTACACTATCCTGTACTGCAAATTTCATACAGCCAGTTGATTCTCACAGAATGCTTTCATTGAAGTTTGCAAATGTTTGTACTTGTAGTTCAACCTGTGCTTGCAACTCAGTTATGATTTGACAAATTCAGACCTTGAATAAATACTTGCTTACTATCAACACTCACTTCATTGATAAATAATGGTACTTCTGATATGCATTTTAGTTGATACTTTTGTTTATATTAACAAGTAAGACAAAAATGAAACAATGAAGATATATGCCAAAATTTCACTCATTCATCAATGACATGAGTAACTTTTTCTGAATCAGATAATAGCTTTAGAATACTGGAAGAATATTTTCTAAATTTTTTGTGCTCTTCACAAAATAACAGATATGGATACAACACACTTTTAAATTTAATGATTATTATTAATACTTTCCATCACTTTCTCAAAGATAATCAACAAAACAATAAATCAAACACTGATGTGTTGTGTTTATCAATTCCATGGAATAAATACTCCCAGCATGGCTGATTTCAGGCTCGAAGCTTGATATCACGCCACATAGAGTTGAGAAGAAATGCGTAATAGCACACTATTTTGTAATATTTCTGCCATACAGGACAATAGATGTAAATGACTTAAGAATATAGATAACAGCAGCATGTAGTGAGATAATTAGGAAGTGATTTTTCAAAATATTTTATTACCTTTGCTTTTAATATTTATTTAACTGTAAATTACATAATTTAATTTTTAGTAATGTATTTTTAACAACTGGCTTGCAAAATTTCTGAAAATTTTACAAACACTTCTTGTGAGCATTTCAAGCCAGTTCTAGCATGTCACTGTTTTCATCCCATTTATGTGGGTTCTGAAATAAGCAAGAGATCTAGAAAAAATTAGAAAGAATGGGGGTTTGCTGACCTAGTAAGAATGTTCCCAAGAAAATTATTTCTCTTTAATAGTCTATCATTATCCTCCTTTCAACAGCACAGTCATGGTCAAAATCAATTTTGTTTTGCCTTTTATCAACTTGGGAAACTCTCTATCAGCTTTAAGGTTGTGTGTTCAATGTTAAGGACTATGCCATGTTTCTTCAGTAAAAAAGGAGGACAACCAGGGCTAATTTAGGAAAGCAGGTTGAGTGGACCAAGAAGTTATATGTTTCCAGGAGGCAACACTTTTTTCCAGAGCACCCACCTTTCTCCTCACATTTCATTTTTCTCAAAATATAAAACCAAGGAATAAAGTCTTTTCTATCCTTTATCTGGGGCTCCTCTCCATTGCCTGAGGGCGTTTGAAGCCCCTAACCTCTCCCCACCGCCACTCATTCCCCGCGACAGGCTTCTTCAGAAACAATTTGCTTTGTTGGAAGGATAAAGTTATCTTATTGATTGGGATAATATAATTAAAGGGAAACTAGATTCCATTGCCAAGTCTGGATTTCTTCACCAAGTACCACCTGAGAGAGTTCTTAAAACTCAATTGGGGCCACTTTGCTTGTTAGAGAAAACAATACGTTATAATAATACCTCCTGTTTTCTATACTTGAATTTTGTTAATACTTTTTTTTCTTTATCCCCCTAAATGAAGATGTGAGAATATTTCAGCAGCATGATTCCCCAAAATTATTTCATGAATAACTCAAGTGCATTTTTTGAATTTTAAATTTCCAAACACACTAAGTTTTAAGTGTGTTTTAAATGTTTTATTTTCCATACCTAATTATTTTCATACTGAAGCCAAACATTTTAGAAGACCTATCTTGATCATGTCTGCACCAAGGAGTATGCCATGTTTTACTTGAAGAGTGGGTCGGATAAACATCACACATTTGGGGCTGCTTGAATATGAGAAAAGGTATTATTTTAGTGAAAGAGAAAGTAGGAAGTAAAAGTTCTTCATATGAACAGTTCCAGAGTACCCAGTGTTAATATTTATTCTATCCCATATTGCTATAATTTAGTAGCTAGAAGTTCACCTCATCTAATTTGTTGGGAAAAAACCTGACACATTATTATCTATTCAGAAATTATGCAAGGGCAGGTTTGTCTTATCTCATTTCAATTTGCATTTAATTAATAAAAATGCATTTTGTATGTTAATCAAAGCAAATATCCTTAGCTTTAAACTGTAACCAAGAAAAGATCTTATAAATTCTTATATCCTATCATTTTTAGCCCCTCCTTCTTAAAATTGTATTTGATTTTACTTCTTTGTATTTGTTTGAAGAAGAAATGATTATATTCAAAGGAAGTGAGCAAGACATGAAGTCTTTATAGAGCAGAAATTTTTACCTTTGACTACGTACTTCATGGATTGGCTTTGGCAGGTTCTTAAACCTGGCAATTGTATGCAAACATTTATATGTATGTTCGTTTACCTCAGGGATCCAGAATCCAAAAGGGGCTTTGTGATGCTCAAAGGCTGAAAAGCAACTGCCTTAAAGGGACTCTGGGACCCACTTCCTTCCCACTCTCTCCACCCTTCTGAAATGATTTTTATTAATGAGATATTTCCTATATCTCCTTCCCTTATGTCTCTAAAGAGATACTTTCCTCTCTATGTTTCAGTCAGTGAAAGGATAAATAACCAAATATGTGGGAGAAAAATATTCACAAACTTCGCCAATGTAGCAGCAATAATAATGGTCAAGTGTATATAATGGTTGGATCTTGGCCTCTTTAGAAGCAGGTATCTCTGTATAGCCAGGTGGTCTTACTATCATGTTATCTCTGGTATGTGGCCTTCAGAATCACTCAATTGCATAATTATGGAGTAGATGAACAATTGTTGAGAAGTGGGCTTTAGAGGTACAGTGTTTGTTGCTTTTAGGAAATAGACCCATAAATTCTTATTTTTCTTTCATTTTTAAGTACTAGTTGGGATACCTAAATGAACAAAAGCAGTTCTATTCCAACTGCTCTCATATTGGAAATTACAGATTTTACTGGCGTTCCTTAATGAGACTGGTTGACCAGTGTCTGGTCTTTCTACTTAGTCTGGGAAGATGGGACTAGAAGGAACACGCTGTTCTTTTGGCTAATGGTAAAGCCAAGACCAGTAATGAAGAGGTAAACTTATTGGTGTAATATCCAATATCAAGAATTAATTCACTTAAGCTCATCAGAATTTCCTCTGCTCTAGCTACCATAACAACTACAACAGCTAATGGGTTTTGATGGCTTCCTATGTGCCTGACACTATATACTTTACATAGATAACCTCATTTAATCATCACAATACCATCGAAATGAAAGCATTGCTATTCTCCCCATTTTGCAGCTGAGGAAACTGAGGCACATAGAAACTGAGTAATTGCACAGGATTATGCATCTACTAAAATTCAAAGCCAGGAAGACAGACATTCCAGGGCCCAGGTTCTGTGGCAGACAAAGTTCTAGAAGCTTAGAAACAATAGTCATCAAGAAAGACAAGGTGCCTGTTGCCATGGAAGAAGATGCTGTGATTGGGATCAAAAGGGCTGGGAGTGGAGGCTACTTTGAAAAGAATGGACAAGGAAGAACCCTCGGGATATTTAAGCCGGAGGAAGGGATGGAGCCAGAGAAGGGAGACATGCCTGACCAAGAGAAGAGTAAGTACAAAGTTCTTCAGGAGAGAAGGAGCTTGGAGTGTTCTAAAAACAGCAGAAGCTGGAGTGGCTGAAGTATAATGAGCAAGGCAGAATGAGACTAACTGGGCCACATGAGAGTCTCTTACTTTTAAAATCTAGATGATGTAGCTTGGAGGCAGCTCTTTGACAGTTGGACTATTTCTTTCTCTATGTGGCCTGATGGAACGATCTTCTTGCAAGCGTTCCCTTTCTTGGGTTTTATTTCCCAACTCCTATTATTTCCACATTTCTCTTTCTTGGCTATTTTGGTGTGGCACTTGGCCATATTGCTAGGGGTAAGAAGATTATTTCATTGGCTAAACCATTGAATTAAAGGGTCAGAAATAATGTGGCCCAGAGAGTCGTAAAAATCATAAAAGTACTGGAGGGGAGTCCATTAAACCAAGAGCTGAGCCAGAGTCTATTACTATCATATTAGGAAACTTCCACTATTTTATATTTACAAACTCAGCAATTGCTACAATTATTCCATTCCTACCAGTGTCTAATATGGTTGTATCTGGACTGTATTAACTTTATTTTCCATTTATTTGGCTCTTCAGGGTGTTTACTCATTTGTGTTTTCTTTGTTGTGTTTTTTTTTCCTCCAAGCAGTTCAATTTTTTCATAGCCTGCTTCACATGGTTAAGATTTCATATCTTTGCTTCATCTACCCCATTATGGCAAATGGCAGTTGATTGGGGCTTTCTTTAGATCATTATCAATTGTTTTCTACTTTGCAGATCGTGCTAAGATGAATCTATCATATCCCAGAGATCCTATATAGCTCGTTATTTCTGGGTGATTTATTACTCTCATCGTGGAAATGTTGTTAGTGAACGTTGGGGAAGCAGTGACTGTATTGAGAAATATCAATGTATCCTCATGTTCTGGCTTACAGTGACAGTCAGAGATCCATCTCACTGACAGTTACCTTGTTAACATTTTGATCAGATGGCAAATTTGTCATTTTTCATGGTAACAAGTATAAGTTTGCACAAGAACCATAGATAGATGGGGAAGATAAAATAGCCCTTTCTTAGTTTTTCTGTGTGCTGTAATCAGTAATCTGTGAGAAGTGAAATAATTACTCTGTGAAAACCTCATCCAGTAGAAAATGTTTGTTGTCGAAAGCTCAGATTTTTCTTCATTTGGATAGAATATACCTTTTTTTGTTTTTGTTGTTTTGCCTTTGCCGACAGTTCGATACACCAAGCCTACATGAAATAGTGCCACAGAACAACACCAGGGTATCCAGACGGAATGGCATGACCGAATCGCAGCATAAGATGTGAGCAAGGCGGATAAAGACACTAGCATGCAAAGTTATCAAATACAGTGCACTAGCAGCCGTGGGGATAAGGTTGGAGTTTTTCCTCCTGCATTTTAGATTTCTTCCAACGCCCTCTTTTGTTAGCATAAATATCAAATAATTTATGTTCTTCTTCCAAGCCCCATCAATAAATATGAGGCCACCCATCTCGATGCCTCATTCATGTGTGCTCACATAGTGATACTGTCTTCCCATTGTTCTTTTCCTACTTTCTTCCAGGCTGTGTTCCAGAACCTGTGAAATCTTTAAACTCAAAGCACTTTTGAAAGCCCAGAGCTCTGTCTGGTGCTTAGGGGGTGAATGCGTTTGAGAGAGAATTCCATTTTGGGGGGCAGCATTTCTTTACACTGCCTGAGAAGCAGAAATGGGCTTCAGACCTTCCCATGGTAATGATAGTTCTTGGAACAATGGACAGCTGCCCGTTAGAGCTCCTAAGAACCTCTGGCAACCTGATATTCCTGAAAGCTGGGTAAGCCTGGAATAAGCACCTGGGCAGTCACTCAAGGCAAGAAGATGGGACTCTAGGTATCAAACATGCATTTCTCGCTTCAATATTTGTTCATCAGTTGTAACAAATGTACCACGCTAATGAAAGATGTTGTTAATGGGGGAAAGTGTGAGAGGGGGAGAAAGTGGGGTATATGGGAATCCCCTATATTTTTGATGCCGCTTTAATGTAATCTAAAATTTCTTTAAAAATAAAGAAAATAAAACATGCATTTCTCCTCTGAACTATCATACAACTTATACACACATGCCTTGGAAGTCCAAAGTACATGTGATTTTTCAAATGCTTCTGTCAAGTAGCCATAGCCTTTGGAAAAATTATATTATGTTTTCATAATTGCAGCAGAATGCAACTGCAGAGGGAAAAATATGCCAAGTGCAATCAATCATTCTTTTCATTTTAATATTTTTTAAAAGGCAGAAAATGCTCATGGCTGTATTTATATGAGCCAGGTTTTTCCAATAATGGTGCAACTATTAACCTAAATTATAACTTCTTATTCCTTATTAGTTTTGCTTATATGTACACACTCCAATAAAGAGTCAAGGGTAAGCTATTAAGGTGAAAACCATGTTGCTGTCCATCCTGTTTTATCTTTAACACCTTGTCCAGGTTTCAGCAAGGGCTTTTACTATTTCAGTCTCATCTGACTCCTAACTTGTTTTGTGAGGGAACTGTCTATCCATTTGCCTGAACATACAAATTTGAATTTGTCATTTTGATGACTAATATCCCTACAGGAAATAGAGAACCATAAGAAATCACACAGGGATCTCTCAGGTTCTTGAAGGGATATCCTGTGATTACTTTATAGCTAATATTATCTGAATGCCTCCAAATTCACCATCCTCTTCAGCCTTTACCTTTTCCTTTCTTAGCTGATGATCTGAGCCTAAGCCCTTATTCTGCAGATCTGAATGCCTTTAATGAATTCCCCTCCTTTTGTATTTCTGAGGACCCCCAGGGCATGCTTGCATGTCCCATAAGTCCTTCTCTGCTGTCCTTGTCACTCAGCGCGATGGTTCACTGCTCCCGGCCTCCCTGCTCATCACCTCTTGCTGTTTATAACCATGCCTGCATGTTCCTCGAGCTCTTCTCCAGGCCACTTCATCCCCTGTGGTCATTAGCACCCTCTTAACTCTCCAAAGGCACAGCCAACACTAGGCTATCATTACCAATAAATCATTTACAATGACAATTCTAAACCAGTTTAAATGTTTTTGGCTGCATAATAGAGAAAATCTCAATTCTGAAGGTTCAAACAACAAGAATTTCAAAGGTAGATGGTTCCATGGTTGGGTACCTCATTGGCACATCATCATCCTCATCATCAAGGATCTAGTTTCTTTCCTTCTTTCTACTCCGCCGTTCTCCCTGTATTAGATTTTTGCTCAAGGCCGGCACCATCCATGCTCACGAGATGGCTACAGTGGTGTTGCCATCCCATCCAGACCCATTAACAGCTGGAGAAGAATGGTGGGGCATCTCTTCCTATCTGTTTCTTTTGATGAATAAGGAACCCTTTCACAGATGTCTCCCTGCTGGCTGAGCATGCCAAGGGACAGAACTGTATCATAGTCCTATTCCTATGCATGGCTTAGACCAATTGGGTTAGAGTAGAATTAGGTTCCCAGATGGAGAAGGGTAGATACCGCAACAAAATCAGGGTTCTGTTCATAAGGTAAAAAGGGAAATGGAGAGTGGATAGACTACCAATAGTGTCTGCTACTAATGTGGGAAAGTAAAGAGTAAAGATGGATTTGTGATATTGCTGCCCTTACCACCTAATGGGATGGGAAGTTCCCTATTAGTCAGTTGCCCCTTCACCTCTAGTTTGTTACCTGTTATATGGGCCTGTTTACCTCCCTCCACCCCTCTTCACTTTGCAAATTTATTTTTGTACCCCAGGATGACTGGCAATGAAACACTTGCTTCCTTTCAGGGAAGCACCATCCCAACTTCCACAGAAAGGTGGGGTCTGCTGCTACCCCACTCCTACTGGGCCCCAGTGGCAAAACCAAGCAATCAAATACTTTTCTCAATATCTAGGTCTTCAGTATTAAAAGCAAAAGCAAAACAAACAAACAAAAAACATTGCCTAAAGGAGACCAAAATTCCATGTTAGATAGTTTGAAGCCTGATACCGTCACATACTTATATAGGAAAAAAATAGTCTCTTTAGAAGATTATTTAGACTATTTAATTAGATTATTAGACTATCTAATCTCTGTTTAGAGTCAATTTATGTTTTTAAACAAAATCTGGAACATCAAGTCTGAAGCATCTGTGTCATGAATACTTTGCTGACTGAGGACTCCCCCAGTTCTGCTAGAGAGGTGTGTACCTTATATCTACGTGACCAAAATAGATTTTCAAATGATTTCTCTTCCAGAGCAAGGGTAAAGCTGACCCAAGTTCACATCTGGATTCCTTCCTGGAATAAAGATGCTGAATGAAACCACCACCCCCAAATATTTTTTTCCAGCTTTACTAGTTTTAAGATCCATTCTCTACCTCCAACAGGAAACTGTGGGGATGTTTAAAAAAGCAACTTGTCCTTGTAACAGCAAAGCCACAGCTCAGCATAGCTCAAACCATAGCCAGCTTAAAGAAATAACTGAAAAGAACCATAAATATGTGTAGGTGATCCCAGGCCTAATGCACATAAATGCCAGCAAAGTGATCGTTAAATTGACCCGAGAGCATTTGCATCTTTCTCCTTGCCCCAGTTTGGTAGTTTCTCCTTTTCCACATGGAATATTGTTATAAGCATTTACATTCTGTGTTTACCATGCAGGTCCTTCTGGTTATGGAATCTGCGAGCCTTTTAAAACAGCCCTCGATATTTATGACCCCATGACTTCATGGAAACCTGCAGACACTTCCCTCGGTGGTCCTTTTATAACCTGGGGAAAGAATGGGTATAGTATGAGTTAACTGTAATGGTATCTACCAGGGATCCCCATCTAGGAGAGCTGTGGGTGTTTGAGTGATCATCCTTGTTTTGTTTCTTTTTCTCTGTATTGGCATAGAGAAGTGGAATTCAGAATCTATACAATTCTTGAACTAAAAGTATTTTTTTTACCAAACAAAAGGTTGTCCCTGATCATAAGGGCTTGTGTGCTTAGGAGACCCTCCAGTATCTGAGGAGATGATGTGTCTCACAATACGTCTGAGTCCATGTCATGAACACCATTCCATAACAGAGTAATTCCAACCCTCGACTCCATCTCTTATTAAACTGCTGTTAGGTTGCTGGACATTTTAAATTAACCCATGGACAGCTGTCTCTAGAACACTGTTTTGGCTGTGAAGAAAGGTAAATTTTCCTTCCCTGAAAATCGACAGTGAACAAAACTATCTGGATGCTCCTAATATCAAAAATATATATAAATAATTATTTTAAAGGCTTCCCTGTCACTGAACAAGAGGGATTACAAATCACAGGACCGTTTCCCTATTCCCTGAGCAAAGATAATAGACTCAGAAAGAGCCACAGCTTCAGACAAGTCTCTTGACGGCTCCAGTGAAAGCGCCTTGGCCCACACTTCCTATCACCTTCCCAAATAATGATGAAAAGGTGAGCCTGAGCAAACGTCTTCCCTGGGAGATGGAAACTCTTAGAAGTAAACAGTGAGGAGTAGGTAAGGAATACCTCTGGCAGTCGCCTCAGAGGTCAATGAGAATGTAGATTGCTTTCCCTCAGGCCTTGGTGACAAGTGACGGAAGAAAGAATCATCCTAAATCATAGTCTGAATTATTGTTCCCTGGAAACAAGTCTCAGACACCTTCAGACTTGGCTGTCAGTATTGGAGTGAAGCACCCCCCTCCTCAAAGGCCCGGAACAAATGAGAAGGAATAAACCTGATGTGCCTCCTTGACTGCAGGGGGCAGTAAAAGGACGGTGGTTATGATTGGTATGGACCGTGCCCATAGGGTTTATGATAAAGTGGATCAGAGTCACAGAAAAAGAGTGGCACTTGCTGACATAGGAGATGTTTCTGGAAACTGCTGGCTTGCTGGGTTCTTTGGTTTTGTTTTGGAAAAAGAGGACCTGTCTTATGGGGATTTGGAGAGTGATTGAATGTGCTGACTAGCAGCCCATTAACAGCACAGGAGTGCTAGGAAGAATGGAACTGGAGCCCACGGAGGAGCTTCCGTCTCTAAAAGGGAAAACAACAGTGGGGTCAGTGCGTTGGGAAGAGGCTGTGCCTGTCCTGTGCCAGCTGCATACCCACTGACAAGCATGGTGCCTGGCACAGGCACGTGTGGAATCATTTCCTTTTGATTAACTGAAAAATAAAAACCTTAGCAAGCAGTCAGATTAAACCTCCTGGCTACCCTCCTATGCCCCCACCCCGCTACCGAATATTGAATGCTGCAATTTATGAGGGAATAATAGGGAACGGCGGGCATCTTCTAGACCACTGGACCAGCAGCACTAGCTTCACCTGAGAACCCGTTAGAAATGCGCATTTTGGAGCCCCAGTCCAGACCTATTCAATCAGAAACTCAGAGAGTAGGGCACAGCAAGCTCCGGTCCCCAACACCCTCCAGGAGGTTCTGATGCTTGATGAAGCTTGAGAACCACTGCTTTAGTCCAATTTACAAGACAGTTAGGTGTCTCCTAAACTTTTTAACTTTTTGTATTGGCATCCCCTGAGTGCAGCGTGAGTCTTCTGCATAAGTGTGCCAAAAAAGATTGTTTCTTGGCTAGAAAAGAAGTTGGATCCCTGAAGTGCTCTGGGCTTCTTTTTGAGGCATTTGGATTTTTCTTTTTCTTTAAGATTTTACATTTTATTTATTCCATTGAAAATCCCAAGTTCTCGACATGACTGGCTGGTCATCCCACTGTCCAGCAAGGCTCCAGGCAGCGGGGACTGGTCCCCAGACCAGGCCAAGAAGAGACCTGAAAGTCAAGGCCTTCTACATCCACAGTTCTGGACCCCTGCTGACCACAAAGCTGCTAGAGAGGAGACAATCAGGGATCCATCCAGTGACTGCTTCTCAGATGTTTTCCTGAAAATGCTCAGAGGCACATCAGTCAAAAAGCCCTTCACGGGGGAGCAGATGTGGCTTAAGCAGTTGAGTGCCTACCTCCCACATGGGAGGTCCCAGGTTCAGTTCCCAGTGCCTCCGAATGAAGACAAACAGACACGAGCAGACATCGAGCAAAAACGAGTAGACAACAAGCAGGCTACGAGAAAAAAAAAAAAAAAAAAAAATCAGCGAGCAAAACAATGAGCAGATAATGAGCAAAAACAAATGAGCAGGGAATGTATGTGGCTCAAGCGGTTGAGCACCTGTCTCGTGACAACGAGCAAACAGACGAGAGAGCCATCTCAGGGGAGAAAAAAAAAAAAGCCTTTCATAGAAGGGTGTCTATGGAATATATAACTTTTTGAGAAAAGCTGTAAACATTTATGAGGTGTTTTTTGAGAGGCAGAAGAGCTTACAACCTTCATATTACTCTATGGAAAAGTCGTGCCAGTTTTACCTCCCAGTACTGTATGTCCTGAAGGGAGAAGAAAGAAATATATTCTTACAAAAGAAATCTGTTGCTTGGATGCTGAGACCTTCAGTCTGATCTGTTACTTTCCTCTTGATTCTGCATGAGACTAGAGATGATAGCTACCTCAGGAGACATAAGTTGGGAGACAATATAATTTGTCCACCAAACTGGGACACATGTGAAAGTGAAAAGGGCTGCTATTGATAATTTCCCCGGGACAGACAACAGATGTAAACTGGGCATCACCCTAGACTGTTGGAGAAATATAATGAAAAACAAAATCTTCTCCCAACCCTGAAAACCTCTCCACAAAGGTAGAAGAGCAAGAAAAACAATTTTATTATTGAATAAGCATTAAACTAGGATGTGATACATCACAGGCAACCCGCTAAAAAGATTGCAAAGAAAGCAAGCTCACCCTTTTATAGCCAAGGAGATACAATCCCATTATACATGTTCTCAAGATAAATGATAACTAGTCCTCAAGTAAGAGGACTTGACAGCACCATTTGTCACACACAGCTCATCTTAAATTTACCTGGTAATTGGGGTGGTCTTTGTGTTTGCTAATTGCCTCTATCCAAAGGAATAATAAAACTTCTCATATCTCTATGACAGGCAGAGTGTTGCAATTTGGAGCCAGATGCCTAAATTAAACTCTCATGGAAATGGAGAGATAAGGGTGCTAACTTCCTTGTTGTTTATATTTCAGTGAGATGGCTCCCAGGTCCCTGAGTAAGACATTCCTGGGTTGTAAAGTTGGCAAAGGGCTTATTTCGCTTTTAAAAAGATTTACACACATCTCAAAGCAGCAAAGAAAGGATTTACAATTACAAGTTTTCTAAAGAATGCTTTAAGAAAATGGAAAGAGGGGGAGTCTCTCTCTTTTGCACCAGGGAAATTACATCCTCCCCCCTCCCAATTTGTATGCACCCAGTGGTTCTTTTGCCCCCAGAGGACATTTGCCATTGACTAGAGACATTCATGTTTATGACAACTAGAGGGGTAGGGGAGAAGGGGAGAGGATGCTCCTGGCATCTAGGAAGCTACTCAGCATCCTACACTGCACAGGCAGTCCCCCACAACAAAGAAATATCTGGTCCAGAATTTCAGCAGTGCTGAGTTTGAGAAACCCTGCATTCGAATTGAGCAAGTCCTGTAATTCTGATATTGCCAGTGCAATCCTTTATCACTAACACATTCTTGGAGTGATTGGTCTTGTGTTTTTATTTCTATTCCAGCTCTTTCAAAGGCTCTTTGTTTATCAGGACCAGTTCACTACCACTGGACACTCCCCCCTCCCCCCAAACAAAAAGGGATTCAACTCTTCTTTGGGGGCAAAAATTCACACCTTATTAAGCAAATTTTCCTTCTTTCATTCTTTTTTTTCCCTAAGAACTATTCTAATGGATCTATTTTATCTCAACCCCTTCTTAGGATATTAGGAGATAACAATGGATTTTTTAAAAATAATTTAAACAAGTTTTATGTTTACAGATCTGTTTTATGATGAGCATGTTGCTTGACAATATCATCACAAAATACAGTAGGTTTCCCTGCATATAATTTCAACAGGATCATCCAATATAGGTAGAGATGGAAGTCACCGAGTAGCCCTATTTTATCAGGGAATAAATAATCTTCTTTTCTAGGAAGTTCACATGATGGTTTGTGTTTTCCTGAAGAAATAAAGGTACAGTTAAAAATAATATGGACTTAGAAAAAAAATGGGTTTTGTAGTTATTTCAAGGGTGATTCCAGTCTCTTATGGATTCAAAATATTCCTTTTCTGGTCTCCTATTTTATTTTTATTCTATGTTAATGCTATCCAAACTCAGAATTAGCTGAAATGTATTAATATTTATTGTGTTGAAGATGAGCTTAGGAGTAGAGGTTGCAAGTAGCTATAGTTCACCACTAAGGAGTTGTCCCTGGCAGGCTGGAAGGACTTGGGCACTCCAGCAATTCTCTCTCCTTTTCCTGACCCTAACCTAAGTCTAATGTAGTTCGAGACTGAGGAGAAGGAGGCCTCTCAGTGTAAACTAGAGTGTAAACTGCCTCTAGAGCTGTGGTCCTTGCTGGGAGCTGCAGGAGGGCAGAGGCTGAAGGAGATTCTTCTAAAGTTTTGTGGGTGTTTGAATCATATTTTAAAAACAAAGGAAAGGGCCACTTTTTATCCCTCCCAGCATGCAAATACTTGCCAAAGTTACTAGAGATATGCCTGATTGCCGAGAGCTAGTGACATTTCTGTTAATGGGAGGGCAAAAACCCACTCACTATCCTAAAAGAGAAAAAAATAAAGTTTCTTTCCACTTCATTTCAATAAATTCTTATTTCCCAATAATGGGGGAGACATTGTGCTGGATACAGTTCTCACAGCGAGTATTATGGTCCCTTGCACAGCCTACTATCAGCTTGGGAAGAGGTAAGTCAAAGAGCCCAATAGTAAACTAAAGTTCATTTAGATAAGTGTTGAAAGATACAAGCCAGGTACAAAGTGAGTTTAAAACCAAAAGAAATGACATCAGCTTGTGTGACTCAGTAAAAGCCTTTTCTTTCATTGGGGTGAATTTTTTGAGAACAGGAAGGATTTTGAAGTGGGAACAGGGAGCAGGGAGTGGGATGGGTTTAGGGAGGGGAAAGCTGGGAAGTTCCAAAAATAAAAAACAATGTAAAATATAATCAAGAGTACAGAAACAAATATTTGGACAGTATGACCAGAATGAGCAAGAAATCCACTTGAACTATATCAGTGGTTCGCAACTGGATAGATTTTTGCCCCTCAAAGGACAATGTCTGGAGACATTTTTAGTTGTCACTTCTGGGGATGGGGTCCTACTGGCTTCCAGGAGGAGAGACCAGGGATATTGCTGAAGATCCTATAATGCATAGGACAGTCCCTCATACAATGTCAGGCTTATAGTAAATCATCAGTGAATATATTATCCATCCATTATCCAGCCAACCAGCCAGCTATCCAGCCTGCCAGCAAATATTAACTGACTGCCCACCATGCACTAGGCAAAGTGCTGAATGTTGAATGTAGAGGTAGACTTTATGAAAGTTATTTGGGGACAGGTTTAAAGGATGGATTGGAATGCACAGTGACTGGAGGAACCAAGTGAGAGGCATTGTAAAAGCCCAGAGGACTAGGAATAAATGCTTGAGCAAAGGCAAACTCAAAGAGGATGGAAAGGAAGGAAGAAATTTTATCAGAAATAAGCATCTAATCAGCTCTAGGATTTGATGTGTGAGTCAGTTCAGGATGTAAAGGAGATGGAGGTGTCCAAGGCTCCTTTCCAGTCTGTGGACCTAGGAGGGTGACTGGGGGTGTCAAAACATGATCTCCTTTGGTGGGAAAACTATGTCCAACTCTTTACCTGCTGAGTTTGATTTGCTGGCAGGACAAGTTGGAGCCACCCAATATGCAGCTGGATATGTGGGTCTGGAGCCTGGCAAGGACAGGCTAGTGGGTATCTCATGCAGAGTTCACTTCCACTTCTGAGCTAAGGCTATGAAGCTTATACTGTCAGCCTCAGAACAGCTATAATAGAAGATAGGATTGTTCAGGTGAGCCCAGGAAATAAGGTCTTGAGAAATATTTTGAAAAACATCCTGAAGTCTTTAGGTTTCTTGCTATTTATGCATTCTAGATATGATTCTTTCTATGTGATCCAGTGAAAAACTCTCCATTCAGCCCTGAAATTCTTTGGTTGATAATAGATATTTTTCTCCCAGAAAGGACCATTCCTCTGGAATTTCAAAGACCCACTGATGCAGTGAATCTTCTCCTCCACTGAAGTCTCCACTTTCTTCTCATTCTCATATAAACATGGGCACTTGGCATTTTTAGAGTAATAGTTTGACTTTGAGTCACCAGGAAGAAAACCCAGTCCCCACATCTGCCTCCTGCTCGCCTCATAATCTTCAGTGTGTTGCTGATTCTTCTTTATAGTTATGGGTTTCTTCCTCTGCCTGAGCCGAATTCACCTTTAATCTGCTAATTATGACATTGTGTTTGAGTATTATGGCTCCCAAAATGAAGACCAAACTCCTAACCTTCTCCATTGCCATTTTCCTCTCCCCTACTGAACCTTTGGGGGAGCCACCAGAAAGGCACAAATGATGGCTTAAATTGACTACTTCCTGCTAAGTACCATTTCTATAATTGGCTAATATAACTGGAGGGTTTATTTCAGAGGAATGTAATCTTGAGATAGAATGTATCACCTTTGCTTTGACTCTTCTGTGCTAATTTCACTAGTTTATCACTGCTGTATAGACGTGCATTGCCTCCTTTAACACAAATCATAAATTGATTCTTCTTGTCTTCAACTCACAAGAGAAATAGACTTTATTCCCAAAATGTCACCTAGTTATTGCTCTTCTGGCAGATTTCCTCTTTGATGTGGGTCCTTGTGGGAGCCAGCCCTATGTGGAGTGGTAAAGCCCCGGGATGTGAATAAGAACATATCCCAGCCTAATATATCAAATCCGATCATGGCAGACATTACTCATCTACAACCGAGCCCAGTCTTGTCTACCATGTAGCCTCCTGGCAGTCATTATCAATCATTTGGAGTTGGCAAATAATATGAAACATTGGTGCCATCTCTACTAAGCTGTAAAAGTTACCATGTGAATTTGGGAACTGCAAGCCTCAGTTTCCTCACCTGCAAATGGTAGGGATGGGGATGGGTGTGGGAGAACGGCGATGGTGCTATTTCACATGGCTGTAACAGGACTACATTAACTAACGTAGATGAAAGCATTGTGAAAACTGTCAAACTATGCTACAAATAGCAGTTGTTTTTAGTAGTGTACACAGCACATAGGCAGGTATCAACAAGACTAGAAACCTCCACAGGGCTGGTGCTATGTGGGATTGCCCAGCCTGGCCTTAGAGGCAATCATCATGGCGGCTTGGTGGTGGCTTCCTCAGCAGAGCACATACTACCTTGCCACTCTGTGAGGAGGGTCCACCACCCTTGAATCTAGAATTATGTAGTAGACACTCGAAGTGTCACTGGAAGATCAGTGCCAGTCCTGAAGAAACGCTAATACCCTCTATGATGAGAAACTTTATAGCAATTTTTGACATCCAAGCATGTGATCCAAGTGTGTGGTCAGTGGACATGGTCAAACTTGTGTAGTGAGTCCCATGTGGCACGAGTTGGGTACTGGTTGGTCTTCCACAGTAGGCCCCATGCCATGAATAGAGGTTAGTACAACACATACACCCATGCACACACACACACACCCTTCACAGCAGATCGTTTGAGAAGCACTGACAGAGGATGCACATATTTGTCTATTTCAAAGACAGGAAAATGCATGATCTATCAAATAGTACCCACAGCTTCTGAAATCCGGAAACTTACACTGGAGGCTGGGTCTCCTCGTTTTTATTTTTAACACATGTGCTTGGAAATTTTACAAGAAGGTAAGCACAAACTAGTCATTTGTGCCTTGCTGGTTCTACCTTCCTTGTTAACATGGTGCTCTGCTTTGACAAATCTACTCTTCTATTCAGAAATCTGAGAAGGCAAGTTAGGCTTCCTTGCATGTGCGGTTTGTACTGAGGTGGCAATACACATTGTTGAATGGAGCCAGCTCCAGGGAGGAATGGAGCAGCTCTTCCCTTTATGACTTGTAGCAACAGTGCTCATGAAGACCGGCCTGGGAGAAACAAAGCAAAAGAAGAGTAAAAAGAGATTAAAATATGTAACTATCTTTGCTCCTTTAGTAATTGTTAGGTAACTAGGTCTGTTGTGATTTCTCTGAGCTTCGATTTCCTTACCTGTAAAATGGGAGTAGGAATCCTTCACTCCTGTGTAAGATGAGGGCTAAAGGATGGCATGCACATGGAGTTTTTCTCACAGGACATAAAGAAACCAAGTGCTTGATGGTAGAAGGCAGGACCAGAGTGTGAAAAAGTGGTGATTTGATTCTAGACTGTGCTAATTCTCAGTTCTTTGATCTCTGGAAACCTCAGTTTTCCCAGCTATACAGTGGGTGTGATAACATTTTCAGGTATGAGGATTAATTGATAATATATGTGAAGCTAAACATAGTAAACCTAAATATAGTTAAGTGCTCAATAAATAGTAGCTAAATCATGGCAGCTATGATTAAGATTAATTTTACTATAGCAGCAGCAGAAGACTACACAGATTTGGATGACTAGAAAGAAGAAAACTAACAATACAGCTCCCTAGGATTACAGTAAGCAGCTTTTATCTGGGAACTTTAGATGAAAGGCTAAAAGAAATGACATGCTTAAGGGAGGATGGAATAATGACTAATATATGAAAATGCAGGCATACAGTATTGAAAGTAACTCAGTGACAGGTATTTTTTTTTCTTTAATGTGATGTCTTTGTTGGGAAATTCATCACCTGCTGAATATGTTCGGGTCGTAGTTACAGAATTTGGGCAGGACAGAAAGAATAATCTGAGAGACCCTATCCATTCCTCGTTCTTCTTGGCGCATCTGATAGAAGGGGGGTGAACTAGTTGAGATTGTTGGTTTGAGAAAAACATTTTACTTCTAATTGTGGGATCAAAGCCCATTAAAAAAGAGAAACCAGACTTTTGTTTCATAATAAATGTATTAGAAATGGCAGTATACACCTGACAGAAACACTTGTTTCTGTCTGCTAGGCATAACTTTCTCTCCTTTCTGGTAATAGTGCCCCACTTTGCACTGTAAACCACTTCTTGCACACTTCATATGGTTTTGTTGGAGCCTACCAGTCATAGTATTCCCCTCCCCAAGCCTGTGATCAGGCTTGTCTAATCAGGGTATACAACCGTGGGCCACAGCGATTGGTCTAAGGAGTGAGTATTTGATCCATACAGAGCCAGAGTCCTTCCCTGAAATTTTACATATGAACACTAGGAAAAAGAATTTCTCCCCTTTCTCTCCTCCTCCTCCTTTCTCCTCCTCGCTGAACTGGGATAATTTATGCCTAGAAGTGGCTAAAATCATCTACTTCCTCTTTTAGTCTCCCCTACCCCAAGATAAATTAGTCTGACTAATTTCCAGGGAAATTAGTCCAACACCCATAGAAAAGCAGATAGGAGAGAGCTAAGGGGCACTGCTTTGAGGTCCAGAATGCCACTGAATTTAGGAGTAGAGCTTGCACCTAATGTTGGTATTGAAGGCAAGAGTGATATTTGTTTGGGTTTCTGTGTCACTGACAGAGAAGTGCACTGAGAACCACATGGTATGTGGAGGGCACAAACTGACTTGTAGCAAGACAGTATTGATAGCAATTGGGCATGGTTCAGAACTTCAGATCTGCTTTCTAAATCAAAGGATACCTGATCTCATTTTCTTACAGTCCATTGATAAGAAGCAATACCTTGTGTTACACAGTCTCCATTATCATTTTGAAACACATACACTGACATTCTCAAGGAGAAAACAAATTCTTGCATGTGGAAAAGGCACAATACTAATCTCATTCCTCCACAGTGCTTATACTGCGACTAGGCAATGGAACAAAATTAATCTCCCTGGTTTAGAACCCAGAAAAACATGTTTGCAAAGAGGACTGGCATTTTGGTATATGGCAATGCAGAGAGAGAAGGGGGTCATTTGATGAGTGTATTGATTCTTTAAGAAAATTCTCTTTTTTTAAATATTGAAATGAGCTTTTCTGGTAGGGCCAGGTTCAGTTTCTATGTGGTAAAACAAAAAGGAAAAAGGGATGGAGGTTGTTCTCTAAATGTTTCTACAGGAGCTCATTCACTGAGCCTAAGAGCGCGCTATTTAAGAGTAAAATGTGTGGGGTTTCAGTCTCAAGATTGTCACCAAGACAGGCTTGGTCTCTACAAGTTTTCTGGGATTCAGTTGCTTCAACTCTAACAAGAGGTGATTGAAGTAGATGCACTTTAAGCTGATGTCCTACCCTGAATTCTAACCACAAATAGGTTTGCCTTATGGCTTGCAATGGTAAGCATGTACGCCGGGGGTGATGGTGGTAGATTTTGTCCATAGATTTAGAGGGAAACTAGAAGTTCTGGGAGTACAGAACATATGATATTTGGTCCTGAATTTTGGACCAGTTTTGAATTGCAAAATAGTTTTTTTTTAGCTGAGGCATTCTAAATAGGTAAAGCGGATCGATTTCCCCTTGTTCTAGATAAAATGATTAAAGCAGTCACACAGGGAGAATAAAGATGGGGGATGGGAATGATGTAATCACAAAATAAAACAAATTGCATGAAAGCAAATGAAGTCTTCATTCAGTGGTGGATTTTGGAGCAGGATGAGAAACTCCTTCTCATTTCTGTGTGTATGGACAATGAGAAATCTTAAAAGGGGAGGCAGTTTCTGTCTTTAGATTTCATTTTTATCTTAATCATGTGTTCTGCGGTAAATTGTTTTTACTGTAATGTTAATTGAGAATGAATGTGGTTATTACTTATGTGTTGCTCTTCCATTGCTTCGGTAACTTCTTAGAAATCACCATTTTTAGTGTCAAGTAGAAAATATGTCCAAATTTTAACATGGAAAGGGCAAATTCCATAGCAAATGAAGACAAGTTGGGTTATCTCCATAAACTGCCTTTGATGATTCATTCTCTTATTAGGTTGAGCATCATTCCACTGATTATTAAGATAATTAGAGCCATCAGATTTTGCCATACATTGCTCCGGTGGTGTAATTTGTAGAGTGTTTTAACTAATTAAATGCTATTTATATGGGATATTTTGTGAACTAAAACAGAATGCAGTCCCCATGTTAATGAAGTTCACAAACCCCTTATTTGTCATGGGAAGCAAAAAATTAGAGATGACCTTTTTTTGTGATCACCTTTAAGTGAAGAAGGCGAATAGGTCACACAAAAGCAATGGTAAAGTGAACCCTGTCCCTGGTCATATCCAGAAGCCAGAATGCAATAGTTGAAGGGAGAGAGTGAAAAACTCCTGTGGTCTCAGCCTTTGGAACAGGCCTCAAAGATGCCGTGCTGCTCTCTGGCTAAAGCAGTCAGCCAGAAGCCATCTATAGATCATTTATTTTCTGAGCACCCCAACATCACCGCCAGAAACACAAAACACTGTGCTCCACCTCTCCTCAAGTTTTGGTTAGTGATTTCAATCATCACGGGTTCCTAGCAGATTTCCTTGAAACTATATATCGAATCCAAGTAATTTTCACCACCTTCACTGCTCCAATTCCTCTTTCAGGCCCTCCTTTTCTCTTGCCTGGAAAATTATGACAGTCTTCTTGGTGATCCTCCAGCTTCTGTTCTTCCCCCCCAAGAGTCTGTCCTCCATGTGGCAGAACTCTTTAGAACTTAGATCTCGCCACGCCCCTGTATTCACCCTTCCGCTGGCTTCCAGTCACCATGCAACAAAATTCAAGGCCTTGTTCGCGTCCCCAAGGTCCTACATGGTCTGACCCCTTTCCCCCATTATTTTCATGTCTACAGCCACATTGCCCTCTTTCTGATCTTGAAAACTCCAAGCTTGATCCTGCCTTGAGGTCTTTATCCTTGCGGTTTCCTCTGCCGGCAGCGTTTCTCCCTAAAGCTCGCACAGTTGCCTGTTTCTACTTCCTTATTTCCCAGCTCAGATACCACCCATCAGGCGGGCTTTCCCTGAGAGTGGGAAAGGGGCCCTCACCCCAGACCTCTCCATCTCATAATCATGCTCTCTCTCTTCTATAGCATCTAAAACAGGTTTTCTCATTTGTTGAGGAGTTTCTTGTCTATACCCAGCAAATATTTGTTGAATTAATGATTTTTTTTTCTTTTAACAGTAAAATCATGTTTTCACATACCGTCTTGCACAGGACACTGGGCTATACAACAGATTTATAAGAGGAGCGTTCTGGATATCCTCGGCCTCTCCGTCCCCATCCAGCGCCTGAGCCCCAGGCTCTTGCTCACCACCTGGACTTGATGAACATGCACCACACATAGTGCTAGACTCTTGGTTGTGCTGGTGGAGGACTAGCTTTGTATGTTTTCACCACTGTCCACCTACATCTAGCACTTAGCTGACAAGCCCCCTGTGAATCGTCCATCTCTCTTGCTTACTCTTTTTTGTAGATTAGCCATAAGTAGATGGCAAGGGGCAAAAGCATTTTGTTAGTGAGTGAATGTGCCTTCACAAAAGATCTGATTCCTTTTAAATCCCACAGAGGCTCTAACCTAGAATTCCATTTGGTGCCTCGTTATATCTCAGGCCCTGATTCTGAGGTCATTATTTCAGCCTGTAATCCAACATAAAGGCTTCCTATTTTCCAGTTACATCAAGTAATGTAACCCACATCTCTGCATCAGACATTAGGATTAACACTGACAAGGCTTACGTTAAAATGCTCCACCAGGCAGCATCTCTAAAGTGAATAGAATAGCTAACAGGCCTGCACAATGATTCTTGCTTCATGGGGAGAAGGATTTATATTTAAATACGATTAACATTTTTACTGTGACATCCATGGTTTAAAAGAATTGTATTTAAATATAAGACTGAATGCATTTCTACAATAATACTAATCCTGTAATAGTAGTTTTTTATGCTTTTAATTTTTATAACCCAACTATTTTAGAAAATGATTTAATTTTTCTTCCTCAATTTAATTTTTTTCTTTTCCTTTTTAAAAAATGAAATTGAAATTATACTATTAAGATGACGTACACAGTTGGAAGTAGGGAACTGTCTGATTTGACTTAGAGTATAGGAACCAGAAGTGGGCAGTTTTCAATTTAAGCTGAGCATCGACCATTAATTAGCAGTGATAGTAGTAGTAGTACAACCAATTATGAGCCTGAAGCTCTGACCCCCCTGGGGAATAATGGCTTTGATGATGCAGGAATTGCTCTTTAGATTACACGAGGGTGGAAGAACGAGGCCTGCCTTCTAAATGAACAGCATGCAGAACATTTATTTTCTCCTGCACGTGCCTTCAGAGAGGCCTCTGTGAGCAGAAGTGATTAAGCCTGATTGTCCTCTGTCTTCTTCCCCACACACAAAAAATCAGTGCTAGTTAGTGGGCCCTGTCCTATGCAAAGACAGGATAATGCGTGCATGAGGGTGTGGCATGCACAGCAGCTTAAGAGAACAGAGAATATGCATTCCACCCAGGGCCACTGAATATAGGGCTGTAGGTTGGGCACTGTGTCAGTCAGGATGGGCTAGGTATACTGCAGTAACAAACAGCCTCAATCTTAGTGGTTTAAAACAAGAAAAGTATATTTCTAGGTTATGTTTTATGTCCTTTGTGGTTCAGGTGAGAACTGCAACTCATCATCTTCACTCTAGGGATATAGCCTGATAGATGTCCAACCATCTGGGATATTTCTGGTTAGCATGGCAGAGGAAAGAGAATATGGCAAATTGATACCAGCTCTTAAAGATTTCCACCAAGAAGTTCTTGCATCCGCTTTCATTACTTGGCTGCAGCAAGCCACATGGGCATACCTAACTTCAAGAGAGCAAGGAAGGGCAATCCTTTCATGTGACAGGAAGAAGGAAAATGAGAAATAGCAGTATACAGCTATTATGACTACCACAGGCACCCAACTGATGGGTGAGCAGGTACAGAACTCCAGCTTGCATTCCTTTTGATAAGCAGGGAGCCCTGGGAGCCCTGGCCTTTATCTGCCTGGAGAAAGGAACACCTTTTTCTAATTTGCACAGTTATCTCATGAGTAGCAGCAGTCCTGGCCCTCAGTTATGTAATCCATTTTGCCTGATGGATGATGGTAATGATCTTCATCCCTACATTTATTCACATATTCAAAAGCACTGAATCCCTACCATGTGCTAGACTAGAGCTATATGTACAGGGACTAGAGCTGTAAATATTCAGACATGATTCCTGCCCTCACTGAGTCTATGGCCTTTCAGGGAAGGCAGACATGAACTAGATATTACAAATATAATGCAGGCTAATGTATAGGGTATAACGGGATCATATGGCAGCAAATAAGTTGTACTTTGCAGGCATTCTTCCTTGTGCAGCAGGTGATTAGACCAAGACGCAAATCACTTAGCTGACTTGATCTTTAAGATATTCCTGAGTACTGAAGCAGTCTCAACATTAATGTGCATCTCAGAACAAGTCTTTAAATGGTCATCTAAGGACCTATGTGCTCATTGAGCTTTATCTTGGGGTATTGCTGCATTGGCTTGGAATCAAAAAAAGACCCTTAAAAGAACTCTGTAGCAGCTACTGGCAGCATACGGACCATATCCCTTGGATACTGACCATTCCTATGCATACAGAGCTTTGGCTTCCATCTGTAAATACCTGTCATGTTCTGGCTGAGGGTATTATCTAACCACTGGAGTTCACTTTTCCTTTGTATAACTCAGAGTAGACTGAAAGTGCCGAATTTTAATTCCCCACTACCCCACCTCATTTTGGTTACAGTCATCAACCAATGACTAATTTAAGTTAGTAGATAAGTACACAAATTCCCTTTCCCTTTGGTGGGATAATTGAAACATTTCTACACTCTCCCCAGTGGGATTCAGTCTCTCTTGCACACAGCAATAACCTGTTTGATAACACACCCTTTGATGGCTCCTTCTCTTCCCTGCCTCATTTTGCCATTCCCCTGCCATTTGGAATCAACTTCTAAATCAACCACTATTGCCTTGTCTCAGGGTTTGCTGTAGAGGAACCCAGCCTATGAAAAGCATATTTATTTATTTTTTTTTTATTTTTATTTTTAAATTTTTAAAAGATACTTAGATTACATAAATGATACATTAAAAATGTAGAGGATTCCCATATGCCCCACTCCATCCCCCTCCCACACTTTCCTACATTAACAACATTCTTCATTGGTGTGGTACATTTGTTACAATTGATGAACACGTATTGGAACATTGCCACTGTGAATTATAGTTTACATTATAGTTTAAACTCTCTCCTATGCAATTTTGTAAGTTATAACAAGCTATATAAAGGCCTGTATCTGTCATTGCAGCATCATTCAGGACAATTCTAACATTGAAAATGCCCCCATATTACACCTGTTTTTCCCCTCTCCCTCCCCTTAGAACCTCCGGTGGCCACTGCCTCCACATCAATGATAAAAGTTCTTCCATTGCTAGAATAACTATAAGTCTATAGTAGAATAACTGTAAGTCTACTCTAGTCCATCATTCATCCCCCAATCCTGAGGATTCTGGGATGGTGATGCTCACTCCACCTTTAACTGAGAGGGGGGTTTAGATCCCATGGGGCAGATGATTGGGACTATCTTGCTTGCAGTTGTAGACTCTCTCTGTTACTTGGAATGGTCATTGTCATCATCATCTCCTTGTTAGTTGTCCTGGGTGAGTCTAATGAACTGGAGAGTAGGTGTTGTAACTCTGTTGAGATTCAGGGCCTGACTGGCACATGGAAAACCCAAAGATTTAAGTTTCTTGGACATAAACCTATCAACTCTAGTATTAACTATAAGTTCAAATATAAGGGGCAGAAGAGCCATGTGTAGGAAAACCACAACTAAGTCCAACACCATCACACTGGGGAGCATAAATTCCAAAGTAGGGCCCACTGACAGGGCACCAAACTCTGGAGCTGTCTATAGTGTCTGGATTTCTCCAGAGCCTTCAGAAGCCCTGCTATTTGAGGCAATATTTACTGTGGCAGTCAATGAGATCCTGATGAGACGTCCATAAGCACAACCTCTGGAATGACCTCCCAACTCACTTTGAAGTTTCTTTACCCTATCCCCCTTTTGGTAAAGGTCTTTTGCCAATTGCATTGCTAGTTGGTGCGTGATAGTAATCCCTCAGTGCCAGGAAGGCTCATCCCTGGGAGTCGTGTCCCACACTGGGAGGAAGGTAATGCATTTATGTACAGAGCTTGGCTTAGAGAGAGGCCACATTTGAGCAACAAGGAGGCTCTCAAGAGGTAACTCTTAGGCAACCTATAACACTAGGATAAGTTTCAATTTCAAAAAAAAAAAGGTTCATAAGTACAGTCATCAACATCAAGGGCCTGTCAATGGTCCATTCTCCTTCACTAGTCACTGCCCTTGTACTTGGAGGATTCTTGCTGTCCCATCAGAGAATATGACAGAACTCCCCAGGATGGGAATTGGATATTCTTTTGGTTATTGTGTGGCTCTCCACCCACTGACAATGTCCCATGAACACTTGAACTCTTTCATATGCCTTATAGGTATGCCCCAGGTGAACCTCCTCCCATGTATCCCCCATCACTAACACCCCGCACAAATGATCCTCCCCTGCCACAGTTGTAACCCTCCTGTGATCCAAAACTTCTTCACAAATGAAGCCAACAAAATAACTGAATAAAATTAATAAGAAAATGAAATAATGATAATTTTTAAAATGACAAATAAAATACAAAAAATTAAAAAGATGTTGAAATAATGAAATAATAAAATTTAAAAAAAAATGAATTTTGGCATATGTCTTTTATCATTGTAAGTTCTGTTGTCTTGTATATACAGTGACATTTTCTTCCATTTATTCCCCCAGTGTTTTTTTTTTTTTTTTTTCCATTTTATCTTCAAAGAAGCTTTAGGTTACAGTAAAGTCATGTACAGAATATAGGGGATTCCCATATATCCAACATCCTCCCCCTTTTCCCATTTCCCCTATTAATAACATTTTACATGTGGGTGGTACATTTGTTACAATAGATGTACAAATATTGAAGCATTGCTACTAACCATGTTCAATGATTTACATTATGGTTTACATTTTAGACCATATACTTTTATAAATTTTGACAAAATTTAACATGGCCTGTATCCATCATTGCAAGATCATGTAGAATAATTCCAATACTCCCAAAATGCCCCACATTCCCTCTATTCTATTTCTCCTTCTCCCTCCCCTCAGGACCCATGGCAAACACCAAGCTTCACTCCTTGAAGAAGAAGATTCATAGTTACTTGCAACAACATTGAGGGCTTGACATACTGGCCTGTCCTCCCCTATTAGGCACTGTCTATGCTCTCAAGAGACTCCCGCCCCTCTATTGGAGAACATAGCAGGACTCCCCAGGATGAGAGTCCAACCCCTTCCCATTCATTGTATGGGTCTCCACCCACTGATACAATTCACTGTGACAGGATGAACACTCACATACTTCCTGGAAGCCTGCCCCAGGGGCGCCCTGTCTCGCATGCCCCTCACATCCAACACCCTAAACTAGTAATCCTCCTCTGCCATATTTGCCAAAAAAAAATCCCAACATTGTAGTTTCAATCACATACCCACAAATCCCCAGAGTTCACCTGCTCTCTCCTCCAACCCTCCCCCCAATTCCATGGACAGTGCAAACCCCCACCCTAACCCCCTCATAGGCCATCACTGCCCAACCCAATAGCATCACTGCACCACTGTCATGCCCATCCACTGCACAACTACATCCTTCCACCTTATCATAGATTTTGCCCATACAAGCATTGGCTCACAACCCTCTACTCCCTTTCTGTCTTCTGTAAACTTATCTTCCAGACTCTAGCTCTGTGAGTCTGCTCAATTTGTTTAATTCCTATCAGTGAGGTCATGTAATATTTGTCCTTCAGTGCCTGGCTTGCTTAGCTCAATAAGGTCTTCAAGGGAGGCGGCTGTGGCTCGATCAGTGGGGCTCCCGTTTACTGTGTGGGAGGCCCCGGGTTCGGTTCCCGGGGCCTCCTGGTGAGGGCAAAAGCCTGCCCGCACGGCGTGGTTGGCTGGCCCGGCGAGCGCAGGCAGCAGGGGGGGGGG
>JAKSZT010053825.1:17714288-17846986 GCA_026826555.1 Tolypeutes matacus
CCTTCCTTCCTTCCTTCCTTCCTTCCTTCCTTCCTTCCTTCCTTCCTCTCAGCCAAGTAACTAAGTGCCTGATAAATTATAGCTGCATTTTATTATTGCTTATTGTTACTTCCAGAGACTGTGCTCAGGGCTTTATATTAGTAACCTCATTAATTCTCACAGCAACCCTATTAGTTAAGTATTATGAAGCTCCATTTTGCAGAGGAGGAGACTGTCTTAGAAAGATTAAGTAACATGCCTACATCACACAGCTAGAAAAAAAAAAAAGGTAGATTCCAAAGTAATGTAATCTTTCCATAAAGTTATGCTGCTTCTTGAGCATTGACAATCAAGTTTCTTATGGCTTACAACTGAGTATACTACTAAGAAGAATGAAATGCATCTGTCTTCAAGGGTGAAAGGGGCTGCAATTTTCCTTTCACTGTGTTTTTGTCTGGTCTTGGTAACAGGGTTATACTGACCTTATGAAATGAGTTTGGGGAATAATCTCTTTTATGTATCGTCTGGAGAAATTTGCATAAAATTGGAGTAAGCTCTTCCTTGAAAGTTTGTAAAAACATGCCTATAAAACTATTTGGGCATGGTGATTTCTTTGCAAAAACATTTTAAACCACTTCCACCATTTCTTTAATAGTCATAAAACTATATAAGCTTATTTGTTTTTCCTTACAATTTTTAATTTCTTAAAATTACTTCCTTCTGGTAAGTAATACATTTCTAGGCATTTGTCCGTAATTTAAAAAAAAAATATCTGGCATATAGTTATTGAAACTAGTCATTTATCATCTTACTTTAGCTGTAACCCGCCTTTTCATTCAAAATATTGTTTTTTTCTCGCCTTTTAATCAGTCTTGCCAAAGATTTATCTGTTTTATAAGTCTTATCAGAGAACCAACTTTTGACTCTTTTAAGCTTCTCTACCAAATATTTGTTTTTGATTTCATTAATTTCTAATCTTATATTTATTATGGCTTTCCTTTTGTTAAATATTTTGTTCATTTTTTAACTTCTTAAGATTAGTGCTTGGTTCATTAATTTCAAGGCCTTTTTCTTTTTATAAGTACAGGTTTTCATATGTAGAATTTTCATTATCATTAAGTTCTAGGTACTTTTTAATTTTACTTTAATTTAGTATTAAGTGGGAAAAAGTAAGCCCACAAAGATCCACATAGAACTGAATAAAAATGTTATCCTTTTGGTAAAACTAAAAACAGATTATAAAACATTCTGGAGCAATTACAGATACAATAAAACTAAATAAAAAGAAGGCAAAGCAGGGTGAACCTTAGGACTCAGGATGACGGTGACTGTGGATGGTGGAGACAAGAGATAAAGTGGGGGAGAGCCAGATGGAGAGGTGGAGGTCATTGTCAGGCCATAGCTTTTGTTTTACATGTGGCATTCATGGAGGCTTATTGCATTCTTTTTTTAAAATTTTTTTTAATTTTTATTTTTTTTTAAGATTTATTTTATTTATTTATTCCCCTTCCCTTGTTTTTATTTTTTTTTTGCACTCTCTGTATTGCTCTCTGTGTCCATTCACTGTGTGCTCTCTGAGTCTGCTTGTCTTCTCTTCTCGTCTTCTCTTTAGGAGGCACTGGGAATGGATCCTGGGGCCTCTGATGTGGGAAAGAGGCATTCAATCACTTGAGCCACCTCAGTTCCCTGGTTTTGTTGTGTCTCTCATTGTTTCTCCTCTTTTTCTCTTTTTCTTGCGCCAGCTCTCTGCACAGGCCAGCTCTCTTTCACCAGGAGACCCCAGAAAATGAACCCAGGACCTCCCATATGGTTGACGGGAGCCCAATCACTTGAGCTACATCTGCTTCCCTTATTGCATTCTTTAAAGTAACTAACCAAATAAAATCAGAAAAACTTTCATAACTGACATTTGACAAATGTTTGCCACATGCCAGGCCCCATTTTTAAAACTCCTTGAGACCTCACAAGGGTCTTGAGAGGTGAAAATACTGTTTGTTGTGATAGTTATGATAGATCCATTTACCTGGCCTCATTTAGCATTGAATTAAACTGCTTCAGAGGCCATGACTAGAACCACTGCATGCAAGTTCTGGGAAGGCAGATCGAAGTCTTTCTAATAGTCTGCAGTTATGTGAAGTTGAGAGCCCCCTGTCAATGGAAGGATTTGAGCAGAGACCATTTGTCCATGCCAGGGATGTGCCACTGGATAAGAGATCTAACTGTATGAGCCTCTTCTGTATAATACCAAAGGCCTCAGGGCATACAGTGTCCCCTATTCACTTAATGTGCGTGTTATTTAGGGAGGGAGCCTGCTGTGGCCATAATGTGGACTGTGGAGTTTCCTGGACCTGGGTTCAAATCCCAGCTCTATTACTTCCTAGTCTTCTGGCCTGTGATTAACAATTCTCTGTTCCCAGGCCTCGGTTTCTTCATCTGTAAAAAGTGCAGGATTGTTGTAAGGACTAAACAAAATAACATCTGATTTATGCCCCCACACCATGCTTAGACTGGTCAAAAGTGTTCTGTGGTAAGCGAGAGAGGGAAACCAGATTTGCTGATTCCAGCACCTGGATTCCTGAGACAATGAGCTCTAATACTTCCATGATGCAGAGCAATGAACTAATTGATGAGTGGGATGTCAAGCAGAAATTCAGATGGAGAACTTGTCCCCTTTGCCTTCCCCTCCCTGTTCTTTAGACCATGTGAAATGCACAATGGAGGAGTTTCCTCTCCTGAGCTTCAATTATTTATCAGACATATTTGTGTTCAGTGACACATGTGGCAGATATAAATCCGTGGGTTCTTCCCCCTGGAATGCTTCCGGGCGAGTTATACAGCGGGGACCCTTTAAAGCATCAACGTTGAGCAGCAGAGATTGATTTCCTTGGCAGCCTTTTTTTTTCGAGCATTTCAGGCTTCTCGGGATTTCCTTGCAGTGCAGGGCTAATGACTTTTGATACCAATCGATGCAAAGCTAATTAATTTACTTCACAATTTTCATGTACTCGAACTACCCAATGGTTCAAATGATTTTTTTTAAAGAGTCTGTTCTTTGTCTTTGTCTTTCCTTTACACATGAACTAATTAGCTCCTGATGACTTTATCTATTGATGGGATTTGAACTGTGGCAGAAGTGTGGAATTGCAGGGAAGGAACACTGGGACTTCCTGACTTACTTGCTTTTCAACTACTGTGTCTTCATAACTTCTAGAGACTCTATAGTCTCATTTAGTGTAATTTTATTTTGATACTTTTTGGAAATTAGTAGCGGATTTTCACTGCCTCTTGAAATTTCCAACACAGCATAAGATGAAAGGGATCTTTTTTCCTCTCTCTCCCTCTCCTTGTCTCTCTCTCCAACCTCCTCCTCTCTATTTCTGTCTCTCTCACATACACTATACGCACACGTGTGTTCACACATATACCTATATATAATAGAACATAATAAAAATAAATTTTTCCCCAAGGAAAATTTTCTCAATCTGGAAATCATAAATTCTTTGCTTCCCAATTTAAATGGTTTTAATGTTTTAGTCAATTTTGATTAAGCTTTGAGTCTGGTATTTGGGAGTATTTGGAGGATATTTGATGGAATAAAGATTACATTTCAGTTTTATGACAGTGTAATATATGTATATCCATTCCTAGAATTTTCAAGTCACATAATACAACTGAGAAAACAAGAAATACTACAATGGTGAAAAGCATCAACTATGGAATGCACCAAACTTGATTTTGAATCTTGACTCTGACAAGTTTGAGTTATATATGTTCTTTGAGTCTCAAGTTCTTTAACTCTAAAATGAGGATCATAATATCCTATGAGGCTACTTCAAAAATTAAACAAGAGTATTCATGTAAAAGGAGTAGCATATTGCTTTGTACATAGTAAGTATTTGATCAATGTTAGCCATTGGTGGTCGTGGTGAAGTTGCTATTTGGTGGTTCATTCCCTTGCCAGACTCTTTGTTCCAAGAACAAAGCACCACTCAAGACTTTGAAAGAAAAACTTGCATTGGAAGGCCTCCACCTAGTTTCCTTAAGACAATAGAATGTGACTGGTTGGAGGGTGATATGCTAGAAACCAGGACTCCTCTATACATTCAATCATTCATATGTGATTTGCAGAAGCTGCTCAGTATAACAGTTTTTAATTTAAATACTTAGAAAAAAACAAATATCCCCTTACTGAGTGGATCTTACCTCTGTCTAAGCTGAGAGTCATACAATGTGTATTAAAACCCCAGCTCTATTGCTCATTAGGTGCTTAACTTCAGAAAAGTTTCTTAACCTCTCATACTCAGTATTCTTATGTGTAAAATGGGGCCAAAAATTAGTTCCCTTGAATGGAGATTCTAAGGCTTGAGCAAGGTAATATATGTAAAACCCTTAGTATAGGTACTGACATATAGAATATGCTCTGTAAACTGTAACTCTAATCTTAATGTTTAATGCTAAATAACCTGACCTTTAACTAGTAGTTAATGAGCTATGAAAACTTAAGTTAATTGATGGTTAATGAGCTATAATAGTTTTTGAACTATGAGAATTACCACAACTTCCACCATGCCATCATCAACTTAAGATTCCACATGTGAGAACAGATAGCAGCTGTTCTCCCGGAAGAACTTCCTGGTCCTGGATCAGAATATCATAATTTCATCATCAGTGTCCAAATCCAGATTAGGGATTGATTTTTGGTTTATCAACCCCTTGTGAATTAATAAAACTAGAAGACTATGAAAAGTAGAAAACACTTTTGGCACTAATCCAGGTTATTCTCACAGAAGGGAGCTTTGGTGGGGTCAAAGAAGATTGGAGCATAAAACTGGGCCCTTAGGATACCATGAAGGCTGCCTCAACCTCCCCTTGCACACATCCTTTGTGTTGACTCAACCAGCTTATTCAGGCATGCAGAAAGGCCCTTGCTCGTGGCAAGTCACAGCTACAAGGTGCCTTTTCTCAGACATCTGTGCATCTTTCAGTCATTGCTCTGAGTATCTGGGTGTTGGGGCAATGAGTTCAGGAGCTGAGATGAGAGGTGACTTATTTTTAATTGATATTTTAAATAAAGTTCACTGGTGGTGGCGATATTTTCTGTCCCTAACCTCTGGTTAGAGAGCCTGAGCTTGTACTGGCTCATTAATTCTAATAGCTTGGCCTTTAGCTTTCCCTCCATGTGTGATGTACCAGACTTCACTTCTGCTGTGTAATTTAAGAGGAGAGGCATACCACATTTCTTATGGGAGGGCTTAGGTCTTCCAGGGTTACTCTGAGTCTGAGTTTTATTTTAATGAGACAATGCCAGAAAAAAAGCACAGGATGCCTTTTTCTTCAAGAGAGGCACCCAAACCCAGTGGCCCAACATAGTACTTATGAAGCTGCAAATTAGGAATTAAGGTAGACATTGATAAAGAGGTAGAGTTGTCAATTCAAATTTTGTAGGGAATTTTTAAAATTAAAACATTTGTCCATTGATAATGAAAGTTGCCAGTTTTCTCCTGCTTAGATGCAAAATTCTAAGCAGAATAAAAAATGCATCTTTATTTTTGTAATTCACAGGGACATAATGAATGTTTTGTGTTAAGACCTTTCCCTTTCAGGGAAGAGTGCATCACCTTTCTAATTTTTATTGCATTAGCTTCCAGCATGCAGGGAATTTCATCTTAGCATTTGGTCCTAGCAAATTATTTTTTAAAAAAAACATTGAAAAAACATATACCTAATTAAAATTGTTTGGAAAAAAAAAAAAAAGCCCAGTATGGCTTATCTTTAAGGCTGTGTGTATATATAGTTGTGTGTATTTAATTTGTTTAAGAAAACTAAAGTCAAAGGTGACTTCTGTATGCTTAGTATGTATTCTTGTAATATCACTGAACTTCGTCCAATATTAAATTAGGCTTTTTCCTTTACAGCAAAAATAATGCATATCTCATGCTTTGTGCTACACATATCTGATCATTCGTAATAATCCATTTCTATTTCTGAAAACAATGCTTGTCTGTCTCCCAAGGAAGCAAAAAGTCTCAAGTATTTTGCTCTAACTCTGAAAATAACTGGCTCTTTCCTAGGAAACATGCACCTCTTGTTTCATTCCCTCCCCATGGTCCCTTAGGTATTGCTGTTGGGGATGGTGAAAGCTTGAGAAGCAAATTCCGGCAGCCAGCTCCCTTCATGTTCATATATGTTTTCATGTTGGAGGCCTCAGGTAGTTTTCAGCCCACTCATCAGGCTGGGGTTTTGATCATTTTGCCTCAGTTAGGTAGTAGCTTGGGCACATTAGGGTGTCACATGCACCATCATTTCATCTTTCCCATATGAATTTTATAATGGGAGAATCTTATTTCTTAACTATATGTTAGCACAAATGAAGTTTGCCTAGGAAGGAATATGAATCTGACCTTCATGTACGAGAGCACTGTCCTAGATAGAATTTTAATGATAACAGGATTTATTCTATTTAAGATCAGGTGATATTTGAGTGAAGAGAGATATAAAGATGGTGAAGAATGACAGATGCAGCTAAATGCTCAGAGTGAAGGATTAGAGACGGGGACTCTAAAATGGCATCTTTGTCCCCAAGTGTTTTATTGTTATTGGGCATGTAAGGAATTGTCTTTGAAACATTGCTTTTCTGGTGGAGCTTTTCAATAGTATTTATATAGCACCATATTTGGAGATGCTCCTTAGCCAACTTGAATGCCATCAGGTTGTGTGGCATCACTACTGGATAAAAGCAAGACTGGGAATCTTAGAATAGGCTCACCTTCCCATTTCATTACCTACTTTCCCAAATACAACCTTGAACATGGGTGCTTGGGGATTTCAGAAAGAAAATTACAGAGTGTTAAGACAAGGGAGTCTTTCATTATTTTTGTATATTTGATATTATTTCCCAGAGCTGCAACATTAATCGAGTGGATCCATGTCAGGGAGGTTTTTACAATGGGTTAAAAATAATTTGAATTAGTTGCCAACATTTAAAAATTAAGAGATTTCACATCACGATGTTGATTTCTGGGGTCTCTTTGTAAAATATCTGGCAACATCGGGTGCACATTGCTGTGAGATATCAGTCTGCTGGAAGTGGAGGAGCATTTTCCACTCTTAAACAGCCCCTGTAGGCCTCAAAGTTCATGGACTCAGGAGGGACACAAATGTAAAGCATTATCATTGTCTTACAGAGTTGCCTTTTGTCTCCCTGAATGCAAAGATCTCTGCGAGATCAGGCAGTGCCTTTACTTCAGGATAGATAGTAGTTAAAGAAAGAGGTCAGGATTTCATCTTACCCATCCTTTTCAACTACCAGGAGACAGAGCACAGCACTCCGAGTGACAACTCTGTCCTCTTCTCATCCTTCCAGTGGCCTTTCTATAGCCGAGTCACCATAGCCTAAGTACTCAGAAGGGCTTCACTAAATGTAAGAGGTGAGATTCAGTGTTGAAACATGAGGCTGAAAATCAGTAAAAGAAATCCTCTTTAAGAGTGAGGTTTAATGCTGACCTCCCCTGAGAGGCCTTGTCACTTCAAGCCTTTAATACCAGGCCTGACAAATATTTAGAAAATGTTCTAGCTGGAACCATTTTGCTCAGAGAGGACAGGATGTCCTGATAGATTTTTTTTCTCCTTCATCTCTAATATCTATGATCCTCTGAATCCTGCTAAGAAAACATAGCTCTCAGAGGCTATTCTCTGGCTGGCATTTGGTGTTGGGGGACAGAGAGAATGGAGCTGGGACTGAAGTAGATCTTCACAGAACACAGGGTGGGGAGATGAGTAAGCAGCAGCCGTCTGCTCAGGAAAATGGAAAAGGAGCCTCTTGGTGGGCTTTTCCTTATAAAAATGTGATTTCTAGAGGACCAGTGGAGAACAAGGCAGTCCTTCTTCATTGGCAAGTATTTAAGTGCTTACTGGGTATAATGGATTTAACTGGGAGGACCAAATACTTAGAGATGGCTCAGTTCCTTCTCCTAAGGAGGCTAAAAAATATTTGGGGAGACACTGGCAGTGCTCTCTCATGAAATAGTGAAATGACTGTATAAGACAGTGTGAAACTTCATGTAAAATACGAATATGGGTGATATTGCATATGTAAGACTGTTTTTACAAAATATAAATAAAAATAAACTAGAGAGAAGGAAACAGAATAGCAGCTATGTACAGCAGGGGAAGCATAGAAAAATTGCGGTGATGAGTTTTGTTTGTTCAGTTTTTGTTTTTTAGTAGTATTATTACTGGAATAATGAAAATGCTCTAAAAATGATTGAAGTGATGAATGCACAACTATGTGATTATACCAAATGCCACTGACTGTATTGGATTTATGCTTTATTAATATGTATCAATAAAGTTGATTTATAAAAATAAAAATATTTGGGGAGACACTGGCAGTGCTGTCTCATGAAATAGTGAAATGACTACATAAGACAGTGTGCGAGCAAGGGTTTGTGTGCTAAAAATGATAATGTACTAAATAGGACAAGTATTTCTTTTTTTAGGAATGGACCAATTTTTAATTTTTAAAAATTTTTTCCCAATTAAATTTACCCAGAGCCCAAATATATGAGGAAAATAGATTTTGGGACTTGGAATCTGCTTGAAATTTGAACCTATGCAGGGCCTAGTAAGCATATTCCAAGTGGGAAGTACAGCAGGAGCAAAGGCCAGAGCTGAGGGCATGAATGAGATTTGTAAAGTAAGTTGGGGTTGGTTTGTCATGGCCTGGGCTACCAAGGTAACCCTAAATTCTGCCATTTAGTCAGTGAGATAGAAGCATTGTAGATTCTTGAGCAGGGTGGGGCCGTGCAGACAGCAGGATTTTACGAAAGTCTGTCTGGCCATGGAGGGGAGGCTATGTGGGTGGAGGGTGAGATTGAAGTCAGGGGACCTGGCTAGGGCAAGGCTGTAAAATCCCGGCATGGCACAGGGAGGACCTGTGCTGATTAGGAAGGCAGGAGTTGAGAAGGCATTTCAAAGGCAGGGGAGTGCAGGGAGATGGAATGGCTGTGGAGGGGGATGAGGACGATAGAGATGAAAATGGCTTCTGGAATCTGAATCTGAGAGCATGGGTGGGTGATGGTAATGGGGTCCTGTTCGTGATGGTGGTAACGAGGAGAGCTTAGCTAACATTTACCTGGTGCTTACCAGGTGCCCAGCACTCTTCTAATCTCTTTACATGTAGCTCTGACCTAATCTGCCCAACAGCCTTCTGGAACAGATACTACAAAGATTCCCTGTTTACAGTGGAGAAAACTGGGTACAGAGAGGTTCAAGAACTTGCCCAAGGTCCCACAGCTTGTGAATACTGGAGGAATTCTTCAGACCCAGGCAGTTTGTCTCCAAATCCATCCTCCTGACCACCATGCTGTATCGCCTCTCATAGAAGGTGAACCAATGATGTGACAGAAGCAAAGAAGGCCTTTGCCAAGTTTTAAAATGGAAGCCCAATTATTTCAACTCTTGTTTCCCTGTGTAAACCACAATTCCTCAAATAGCATTCCTTGGGGCATTTATAAAAAGATATTATGAAAATATATATTGATTTGAGAAATAGTGGCTTAAACAAAATCAATTGGGCTTCTATACTCCAGAACTTCACAAGTGCTTTCATGGCATAATGTTCACTGGGAATTGCCAGAAGAGGCCTGCACAAAGCAGTGGTTCCTAAGCAAATCTGGAAAATACAACTATTTTCTTTTCCCAGAGAAAATTCTCCAGTGTTTCTCCAAACACTAGTGTTCTGCAGAATACAATTTGGAAACAATAGCATAGACATAGTGAAGTTTTGGACCAGAGATAGCACTACAACCAGTACAAACTTAGCATTTGAAGGAAAAGAATGCCTTACCTCTGAGCCTGGTCCATTCCAGCCTTTGCAGCAGCCTCATTTAGTCATCACTCAGACTTGGCTTCCCTGCTTAGCCTTTCTGGCCCAGTCTCTGCATTTCTCTTGATGGGCAGCTTCCTGCTGAGTCCATGTGTAACACACATGGCGGTCATTCTTTCTCCTTAGCAGGAAGTGACTGCACCTGTTAATATCCAGGGCCCAATTACTTTAAAGAATGTGAGCTTCAGCTGCCACACAGAAGCAGCAGTCCTCGAGCCTGTTCAGCCTGTAATAATTGATTTCTAATGATGCTCCTAGGAGAACATGTTCCAGATTCTCATGTATAGAATCTTAGGGCCAAGCTCATCTAGTGTGTGCAAAGGTCAATTGCTCTGTAGCAAGGGGGACCAAGGAAGGGAGAAAGAATCTAAAGTGAGTTTGCTGGATACTATTGCATCTGACATTCTTACCAGCCACCCACCTACTAGGCTTCTGACTGGGTTGGACAAACCTGTTACAAATGCATCAAACTAGCCCTAAATACCTTTGAAGAGACAAAGTAGGCCTCACTTTCTTCCTTGTACTGCATCACAAAGGATGAGAAGGCCCGGCCTCATAATATGGGACAGTGTAAAGGATCCCTGCCTGTAAGACTTTAAGAGAATTGCAGAAGATGTGATCATTTTCTAGTCTCTTTGCAACGTCTAGCGAGAAACCTTTTCCTCCCCATTTTCAAGATTGAGCAGTACCTCCTAGTCTTTCAAGTTTTCTTGTCCTGTGAGTCTTATTCATAAACTCAGATTGAGGACTCAATCTGCTGCTTCTGATGGTATCCATGGATACTCTTGATTTAAGGGGGTACAGTAAGACTTTGGGTGCATGTAAAGATAGGATTCCCAGAACCATTTGAGGACTATTTTCTCCTAGATAACTTGTGCCACCTTGCCTTGCTCACACTCAAACTTCCAAGGATACCTCTTTTCCCTTTTGTGTGCCTCTTATAATATCCTACTTAGTCAAAATGTAATGATCCAATATCCCATTCCCTCAATGCTCTGGGACTTATTTGTGAGATGAAAAGGATCTTCAAGTATGTGGCATTTCTTTCTAATGCATCTCAAAGGGAGTCTTCTCAGTAGAGCACAGTGATACGGAAGGGTAATTCTCAGAGCAGCAATCTGAGCTAGGCCTATGGGAAGGCAGATTGAGAGTAATATCTTTTAGGTCCTCCACCCACTCCAGTTGTTACCTTTTCATAGATCAGACCTGAACTCTCATATGTGGAAACATGAACTAGGCTTGCTTGTGATAGTTCTGGTTAACATTCATAAAGGTCAGCAATTCTATATTCAGCATGAAGACCCTTCCTCTTTTTGTCATTGCAAGAGTAGAAGAAATGACCCAGACAAGGACTCTCCTTGATTATGAAGGTGTATAAGGAGTAGGAGGGATTCTTAGTAAGTCTGTTTTGATCATCAGGTAGACTAGGTGGGAAAAGGAAGAAAACTCAATTGATTTTTTTGAGAAGGGGCAGGGGTGGTATTATTATTGTCACTTCCTTCTGCACATAAAGAAGTTTTCAGATCTTGTTCTGACTTCCAAACCATTACCCAGATCCTAAAAGCTCAGTCCATTAAAGAAGGAAAGTGGAAAATCTATGGTAATGACTGTTTTGGCCCCGCCTGATGTAAGTCAAAGGGGCTTTGATCCATGCAATCAATGAGTTGAGAATAGATCATAACTCTTAAGAAAAGATTGTCTTTGCAAAGACAGTAGATTGAGTTGTTTACAGAACAAGGCCTGCATGAGTAAGTGGTATCTATAGGTATCTATCTAAATTGGGTTGATAATATTCAGTTTAAAAAATACAACAGCAACAGCAAAACCACCAGCAACAGAATGTGCTCATTAATTTAAACCATTTGGGAATTTGTTGAGGGAAATGGTGAATTATTGATTTCTCATAATTCATTTAATTAAATTTCACATATCTAGGTAAAGACCTAGATCTTTATATCTAGAGATGAATGCGTTGATATCATGCATTAATCTCTATCAATAGTTTAACATCTACTATGTGCCAGGCACAGTGAAAAGTACCTCCTATGGACTACCTCATTTAATCCTATTGCAGTGGAATAAATGAGGATACCAGAGTCTGAAATCACCTACAGTGAATGGATGAATTAGGACTTGATCTCAGGCCTTCAGCCAGTGTGCATGACCTCCCCATTGTACTGCTTCCTTTTTTCCAGTCTTTGGATATTCATGGCATTCATGGGTATTATAGGGATTTCCATCAGAAGCTGCTATGGGATCTAGTGGTTAAAATTCACCTGAGGAACTTAGTCGATTACATTGGTTTATACTGTACCTTACCCCATGGGACTGCTGTTGCTTAATATATCATATGTCTGTGCTCCAGACAGCATTGGAAAGGAATAGGGAGACCTGATATGAGCATTTATTTAAGTCAGATTAGAAACTGGGAAGCGGCTGTGGCTCAGTCAGTAGGGCTCCCATTTACCATATGGGAGGCCCCGGGTTCGGTTCCCGGGGCCTCCTGGTGAAGGCGGGCCCGCCCGCACGGCGTGGTTGGCTGACCCAGCGAGCACGGGCAGCAAGGGGGGGATAAATGAATAAATAAATAAAATCTTAAAAAAAAAAAAAGATTAGAAACCTAATTCAAACTAGATTGAGTAATAGGGAAACCATACTTAACCAGGCTTTCACTGCTTAAAAAGGAAGGCAGCCCCTAGGAATCCTGGTTTCACATCTCCTAAGCTTAGCAAAGCTGAACACGGAAAGAGAGTAAGATGAAAGTCATGGCTGAACTTTCGTTGTTGAATAGTTTGCATATTAGTTTTGGCTGAGTAACAACCCCTAAGTAAACAGATATTTATTTCTCGCTCATAAGACCATGGTGGGTGGTGGCTCTGCTTGGCTTTCCTCTATGTATCTCTCATTCTAGGAGACAAGCTGAAGGTCATGCTATTCTCATTGCACAGGACGGAAATGCAAAATTATTGTGCTAAACCTTGCAATCACATTTAAAGTTTCTGCATGGACATGGATATTTCACATCCACTCACATTCCCTTGGCTAACCCTGACAGTGTGGTGGCGAAGTCACAGAGTAAGGAAGAAAAATAGTTGGGAAAAGAATACCATCTACCACAGGCATGTGAAGGTTCAGATTAAGAAGGTTAAGCCTCTCAGTGACTCAATGGTTGAGAAATGGCTGGGGAGATCCAGCCCCCTTGACTTTGTCCCCATGGCTCCTGCAACTGAGGGGAAAATGCCACTTCTTCTGAAAGACAGGAATGAAATGAAGCGTGCAGGGTGGTGAAGGGGGACAGGCCGAACAATTACACTTTGAAAAGCAGAGTGGCCAAGTCCTTTCCCCACAGAGGAGAGATGCCAGAGGGAAACTGGACTCTATGTGGGTTTGGAATTTTGTAGCCAAACAGGATGGACTGCCTGATGCAAATTACAAGAGTAAGAGGATCACTGGGTAAGGTGATAAATCCAGGTGGAAGGAAGAAGAGATGAAGAGAGCTGCTTAGGGGAAGTAGGACCAGCAGCCAAGAGGCACCATTTGCTCCATTCTCCATGGCCACAATATAAACTCCATCAGCCTGTTGGCTATAAGCTGAACCCAAGGCTACGAGTGAAAGGAGAATTACACCCTTAAAGCTCTCCCTATACCAGCCAGCTCTCTGGCGGGATTTTGCTGCTAGCACCAGAGGAATCCTCAGTAACCTGTGGCTCTGCCCTATGAAAACAGTCCCATAGCATGGGGCTGAGGCAGTATAAGGACAACTAATGACCGTTGTTTTGCTTGAGAAAAGGTAGGCAGTATAAAATGGTAGCTAAGAGCATAGCTCTGGGGTCAGACTGCCTGGCTTCTATCCCAGCTTCATTAGCTCTGATTTGGGCAAACTTCTTAACCTTTCTAAGTTTAAAAGTCTTCTGTCAAAAAGAGATAATTATAGTCTAAATAGTTGCCCTGAGGATTCAATGAAATAATCCATATAAAGAACTTAATAGAATGCCAAACTCTTCGTAAGCACTCAGTAAGTGATAGTAACCAGTAAGTGATTTTTATTACTGTCAGCATCATATCATCATCACTGTTATAAATAATGATAATGATAATATTTACATCAATAATGTATCATTGATTTTTCAGAAATACTTAATAACAGAAATTGTTACTATTTCTTGAGGGCTTACTATGTGCCAGGCACACTGATGAGCTCTTCTCCAGCATATCTTCACAAGAATCCTAAAAGGTAGGTAAGGTTATGACCCCCATTTTTCAGATGATGTAGCTAAGGTTTATAGAGGTCAATGGCTTGCCAGGGTCATTCATGTCTTAGGAAGAGGCAGGGCAGGTCTTTCTGCCTAAGTAGTCTGGCTCCAGAGTCCATGCTCTTCACATTAGACACTATGCTTCTTGCAATAACACGGCACTGCAGCCCAGATCAGTGTTTCTTTGGGACCAGTGTGCTTGGAAGGGTTTTACATACCAGCATCCCCTTCCTGCCTTTTGGTACAGCCAGAGAAAAGCAGGCATGCTGTTCTGAAAGCACTGGCCTTGAGTCCACATTGTGTATAAATCACCAAGTGAACAAATGACCCAATTATAAAGGTTGGCTGCTGTGCACAATTGGAGCCTCCTGTAGTGCTGAACTGAAAGTCTTTTTGAGGGTTGGCACTATTCCTTTGCAAAAGGCCCCACTCAGAGCTCTGCTGGGGTAGCTGTCTAAGCTGTTGACCTGGTCTACAGATAATGAGGGAATTTATAGCTGCAGAACTATGATTTTACATTTAGTGTTTAGACTATGGAAGAATGGGGAAGTTGGAATGTTTTTCCTATAATGATCACTTGTAAGCCTGATGGAGAAAAATGAACACTGCAAACTCCAGGAGATTTTTCAACAACCTCTGATAGTGTTTTGAATCACAATGTAAGATTTTCAGGAAACAGTTTTGACGTGGCACATTTCAGAATCCCTAAACAGGAACCCAACTATCCATCTACCTAGAATGAGGGATCTCTCTGGTGTCTGAAAATGTTCCAGTGGAAGTCATATATTTGTTCTTAGCTTTTACCCCAAATGAAAAATCCCTGGAATTTCCTTCTTTCTGCTTTGGAATATGGATTATCTAATTGGTTCTCTAGAGTTCTTCCAGTGGAGTAGGTGCTCAATAAATGTTTGTGGTTTAGCATTTGTGTCCTACTCTAGCACTTTTGGTTACTTTGATTACCTTTGCACTTGCTGCAGATTATCAGGTAGACTGGGCTCTTCTTGGTAATACCTTCCGTCCATTTTAGTAGCTTGTTATATGAAGTTTACTTCTCACTCACTCAAACTGTATTGAGGGACTGGGATTTTCCAAGGCCAGCTCCCTTACAAGTGGTCATTCACAGATACAGTCATCTGCATCTAGTAATTCTGACACATGGACATGCAACCTCCATGTCACTGAGGCTGAGAAAAAGGAAGCTGGAGAGTTGTGCACTGATTCTTTTATATTCTTGCCCAGAACTGACATGTGCCATTTTTACTCCAAGACCATTGGCCAGAACTGGTCACAGTGGGCTCACTTATCTTCAAGGGAACTGTGAATGTGGTAGAGCATATGGATGTTCAAGGAGGAGCAATTAATGTCTCTTCTATGTAACCTAATCAATTCTACTTTCCAAAGATAATGAAAGCTCTCAGACTGTGCATGCTATAAGTATTCTAATTAAGTCATCATGGTAGAAAAAGGAGGCATAGACTCTCCTGGCTGAGACTTGCATGGTTCCTCCAAAAGAGATGACAGTGAAGTTTGAGGGCATCTGTTCTCAGATCCTCCAGCTGCTGGTGCAGAGATATGGGAGTTCAGAGGCCCATGAACATTGAGGAACCCTAGGGAAATCACATGTTTAACTTTTCTTGACTGAGATCTTGAGTTGTGAATATGAATCCTTTAATTAGATCCACATAGATCCATATAGAACATAGATAAATTTGCACAGGCCCAGGCACTAGAATTGTAAACCTTTAATTGTGCAGAGATCTCCTCAACCCACTATATATCCTTGTCCACAGTTGAAATTCATGTTGATTGTTCCATGTTATTTAGCCAACCTGGATTGATTTCTGTAATTAACCATCACTTTATCCAATGGACACTATGTACATGTACAGTAAACATAATTATGCTCCCACTTTTCATGTTTTATTCCTTTTATAGTTGTTTCTTCATAGGCATTGTGACTAAACTAGAGATTCTTTGAAACACTTAAGTTTTGCTTTCTTTCTTGGAAAGTTTACATAACACAAAATGAGTTCCTTATTAACTAGTTGATTTGGTGGTATATATGCATATATGTGTATATATATATATATATGTATACCAATTATTTCTTAAGAAAAATAACCCTCTAAATTATAAAATGCAACAAAATGTTTACTTTCAAAGAATCGCTATAGTATCAGAGATTTCCCCATAAAGCTGCCTTAGCAAAAGGTTATGACATGGTTGAAGTATTGTTTTACAATATGAGGTGAGTTAATTTTCTTGGCTCAACAACACAATGGAATTTGGCCCAAGAAGTCCAGCAAGTGCTTGTTAAAGTCTATGTGAACGTAACATATCTAGCTGTCTGGCAACTTTGCATCTCTCTTTAAGAAGATGGAAGATTCAAATAACCTCTCTTTATTGTCTATAGGCATGTACACTTGGCTGGGATAGCTTTGTTACAGAGTGTGAAGAAACTTATCAGTGACTGAGATACACCAAATATTCTTTGAAAGTTGTATCAGAAAACCAAAATTATATTGATTTCTTAGAAGCTACTGAAGCAACACTGTAACTTTCATTCTAGATTTTCCTGCTTATTAGGGGACATGCTAAGAGGACAATGTCTTAAGTTCTGGTGGTAGAGAAAATGTGGTTTATTTCTTTTTCTTTGTTTCATGTTTTTGATGATCATTATTTGAAAAACCCAACTACATGAAGATAGAAAAGCAGGTCATAGCCTAACAGTGAAGTACAAAAATTAAAAATAAAATGAGGGAGCAGATGTGGCTCAAGTGGTTGAGCTCCTGCTTCTCAAGTGGAAGGTCCCAGGATTGGTTCTACTGAGGACTAAAAAAACAAAGGGCAAGCGAAAAAACAAGAGGGGAACTAGTATGACTCAGTGGTTGAGCACTGGCTTCCCACATATGAGATCCTGGGTTCAATCCTGGCCCCCAGTACCTCAAAAAAATATCAAATGAAACAACTGCCTGGTTTGCCTTAAAAATCAAATAATTAGTTATGTCTCTACCTTTTTCACAAATATGAACACTTGTGTTTTTCCATGACAGAGTGGGCTTTCATTTTAATTTTAATTTTAGGAAAGATTAAAAAGAATTCTTATGTAATCTCTTGAAATGGAATAGAGATGGATCTCTAAGTGCTTCTTACAATGGGGCATTGTAATTCATTTTAAGATGAGCAATATATGATCAAATGTCAAATTTGCAGAACAATAAAGAGTTAGATGGCTTGGAAAGTAGAACAATCCAACATGCATTACTTTAAAGAAAGACTTTTAAAATACACATAATATGTTGATCTCCTTGTGCTGGTGCCTATACAAAGTAGAGGAAAACCAAAAATTTCAGACAATTAAAAAGTGTTAATTTATTACATAGTGATTAAGATCCTTAGGCATCAGACAAACTTGAGTTTAAGCACTTGCCCCACCAATTCCCAGCTGAGTAACCTTTTCCCTTTACCTTTCTGAGCTTCAGTTTCCTCCTGTGTAAAAGAGCAATAGCTATAGTATCCATATCAATGATCAAATGAGATAATGCAGTACATGCATTTGAATTTCATATTCATGTCAGTATTAGTGTACATATAGATATTTCATTGTTACGCAACAGAATGACATTTGATGCCATATTAACCCACCTTTTGGTGTCCTGTAGCAGAGTACTTTATATCTAGCAGACAACCTGTAATTATTTGTTGATGTTCTGTCATAGAAATGTCTGTTATTTTTGCCATCTATGACTTTAGATGTCATTCTCTTGGACTGCGTTATTCAAATTTAACTCATCAGTTTTTCTATCACGGTTGAATAACTGACCAGTACCACAAAATCGGTCAAACTTGTTTTCTGACTGCAGTGCCTACTTTTTAACCTAAAATGTTCAGAAGAATTAAATCAGATGCTGAGCTCAAGCAGCCCTGTCCATGCCAGTCTTGGTGGGTGGGGTGTTATTTGTGCTTTAAAAAACATACATTGCACAGTGGAGAGTCAGGCTCAAAAGCATTTAGTAAATAGTGCTATACTGGCTTGTTGGTGACTGACATAGAAAGCATATTCGAGAGTTGAATTTTGCCATAAAATATCACTATCTTTAATTGTGTGAAGGAATTCTGAACTTGGTTAATTGGTTCATGTAGTGAGGAAAGTGTCATCTCTGTGAGGGCCCCTAAGATGCCAGAGATGGACTAATTTGCTAAATGGAACCACAAGATTTGCAGGAGTTTTTAAGCAAAGCCTTACCAGCACCATCAGGGGAGTTGGAGATGTGTAGGGTGTTTTTGGTTGTTATGTTGATGATGGGGGGCCCTACTGGCCATTGGTGGGCAGGGTCCAGACTTGCCAAATGCCCTACAATGTATATGACTGAAAAATTTTCTTGCCTACAATGTGAGTACAGGGGTTAAGAGACACTCTGAGAGTGGAGTAGAGAGCTGGAGGGTTAAGTCCTCTTAGAGACTATGGCTGGGCCAAATGAATATTTACCCAACATTTACCATGTGCCTGATACTTAGAATAGATTAGTGAATAGACACAGATCCCTACCCTCATAGAACTTACATTCTAGAGACAGGCATTAAACTGTGGCATAATAAGTAAGTACATTATGTATTAGGCTAGGAGGTGATAAGTACAATGGAAAAGCAAAGAAGATCAGGGTAAAAGGAATGGAAGTGTGGAGAGGGAGGTAATTGCAGTTTTAAGAGAGGGTGGTCAGGCTAGAGGAGAGGAATTGAGTAAGATGTGAATAAACTCTTATTTATTCTGAATATGAGAATATACTATGGAATTAAACTGGAGATTAGGGAAATATTCATGCTTTGGGGAATGCTCAAACTGTGGTGGGATAGTGAAATGAGTTTCAGCTGTCATGAGTCCTTATTTTAAGCAAGAAAGCAGCCCTAGGGACATTGCTACTAATGATGGATGGATGGATGGATGAATAGATATGGAAGGATGGATGGGCAGATGGGAAGATGCATGGATAGATGTTAAATGGCCAGGTAAAATGGCCATTAAAAATTCAGTAATAATATTTAAATTTCTTGTGCTGGGATGCAGTGGCCCCTTGACTTTAGCTCTGGAGAGGTTCCTTTAAAACCTGGCCCAGGGAAGATTGGGCAAATGCTTGTGGAGGCCAGCAGGTGTCACAGTCCATTCACCTGTGCCCTTCTCCACCCAAAATCCACGGGATATATTAGTCCTCTTTGGAACGAGCCTCACTTATGTATAAGATAAACTGAGGTCTTCTTTCAAAGGCTGACCCTTAAGCTGCCTCTGCCTTAGGCATAATTTTATTCTTCTGCAGAACCAGTGAATTAGATGAGTGAGGCTGAGTATTTTTCTGAATGTTCAATACACCAGGCTGCGGAGTAAATTGATAATGGAGAAATCTTCATGAACAGATGTGGCCAGTGTTCTCAGCCTTTCCCTTCCTCTGAGGCCACAAAAGTGAAATAAAAAGGCCCAAGTTGCAAGTGGATTTATTTCTCCACTGAACCAGAAAAGAACTCAACTGTGCCCCTAGAAATTGAAGTAGTCTACGATAATAAATGAAAGTGGCATCAACACCCACCAAGGCCCATAGGAAGTTGTTCTGCCAAAAGAAACATCCATTTAAAAAAAGCACACTCAAAAAGAAAATGACAAGATCTGAAATTAAAGATCAAACAAGTAGGGTTGATCTTCATAGAAAATCCATCCGGAGAAGAAATATGAACTAAAGCAAACAGGCAACAATATAGCAGCATATGCACTATTGAAAAAGAATCAAACTCTCTGCAAATCAGCGGGAAAGATGCTCTTGAGGTGCTAGTCGGAAGATAGTAGGAGGCCCCAGAGGGAGACTACAACACTTCAAACAGCAAACCCAAGCAAACAAACAAAACCTTTGCTTCATTTTACCAAAACATACACAGCTCTGCAGATTTCAAAAGTTCTTTGAAAGCGCCTTTGCAGAACTAGTGGGAAAAGCCTAAAAGCAAAGCTTCCTAATAGGAAAAGTGTGCAAAAGCTTAGGAAGATGCCCAGAATAAATTAGTCCACTGCAGTGGGGGTGGGGGAAGGAATGGATGGGAGAGACAAGGAGCCATGGTTGAAAAAAGAGGGGAGAGAGGTCAGAGAAAAGTTAGAAGCTGGAAACTAGCATTGGATGTTTCAACTATTTTCAATACATTGATTTAACATGTTGAATCTTCCTAGTGTTGGTGCACCTGGCACAGCTCCCTAAGAGGAGGTGGGCTCACTTCTCTCACTAGTAAGCTATTACTTGTGAAGGATTGTTTTTCACCCAAGCTGAATGGTCCCATCACTAAGAATGCAAAAAAGCAGGCGCCTAGATTGAGAAAGGAGGAATTTTCTTGTTTGTGTTTTTTTGTTTATTATTAGTAATATAATGAAAATGCTCTAATAATGATGGAAGTGATGAATGTACAATGATGTGATTATAGCAGATACCATTGATTGTACACTTTGGATGAATTGTATGTTTATTAATATGTATCAATAAAATTGATTTGTAAAAAAAAAAACAAGCTGTTATAATATAACATGGGATTTCCCAATTTATTGAACATAAATTTTGCTGTTTGGCTGTGTGAAAATTTTTAAAGAGTCTATCAATTCAGAGAGAAAAGCTGCCATGCTTTTCTGGGTATTCAAAAATACAACAGACATTTATTGAGTGCTCGGTGTGTGTCAGGAGTCATGCTGGACACCTAGAATGTGTTGTCACCTTTGATACGCACAGCAGCCCTCACTGCTGACAGCCAGGGCATGTTAGATAGTCAACTCAAGGTCTCTGACTTCCTTTCTCTTGGTTTCTACATTTTGCCTCTATTCTTCCCTTTCTTCTCCTCTCCCTGCTTCCTTAATGCCCTTCCTTCCCTCCCTCCCTCCCTCTCCTTTTCTCTCTCCCTTCAAATATGGGGAGAAGGCAACTCTCTCAGAATCTGGAGGAAAGGAAACCATTTAGACCGTGGCCTTGGTGTCTGGCAGTTGGTAAATGGTGGGCCATCAGCAGGGGTGGCTCAATGGCTCCTGGGTGCCAGGCATTGGTGAGCCAGCCTTGTTTGCCATAGGGCGGGCACTGTCAGAGCTGAACCGAGGGGGAACTCGGCAAGGCAGAGACAGCTCCAAGTAGCATCCCATCTGCTCTATGGGAAAATCAGATTGCACTTCCCAGGGGGTGGGTGTGAGGAAATCCCATGAAGGGGCAAAGCAGCAGCTGCCTCCTTGCAGATGATGGGTGTCAGTTTTTTTCCTTGGAAGTCTCCACAGGAAGCTGTCAGGAGGCACCCAGTCTCCAGAGCCTTCTTCACACCCTGAGCCACTCCCAAAAGCCAACATTGGTTGCTTCTGCTTCTGCAATGATTGTTCATGTTTGTTTTCTTCCACCCTCTTTCTCAGGTCTATTCTTTTGCCAACCCCTTAACTGTTGGGGTTCTTAGATATCCTTCCAAAGCCCACTTCTCTCCATGTTTTCTCCACATTAGTCTGGTCTGCTCACATGAATTCTGCTCTCCTCTCCAAGCTGATGGCCCCTGATCCCTTCAGTGCCTACCTCTCTCTGGAATGTTAGGCTCAGATTTCCCATTGCTTCCTGGGACTCTCTCTGCAGTGGTGAGGGATGCTTTGACTTCAGGAGGTCCCTAACTTGGATTCTACTCTCCACCCACAAACATCTTCCTTCCCTTCATGACCCTCATCTGGGTTAGTAACACTCACGCAAGTCCCCAGGTTGGAAGTGTGACACTTTCGATCCCTCCCTGTGCCGTAACTTTGCAATCAGCCACAAGGCCTCCGGATTCTGTCTCACGTGGCTCCTTTCTTTTCCTTTCCCTGATTTAGATGCCCTTCCTCACTCTGAATTGCCCTCCTTCCCCGACTCTCTGTATCACCACCAAGGTCTTTCTAAAATAGCAAGCTGCAAACTTTTGTAAAGGACCAGTGGTAAATATTTTAGGCTTTGTGGGCCATGAAAGCAGCCATAGATAATATATGGACAAAGGAGCATGGCCATGTTCCAGTAAAACTCTATTTATAAAAACAGGTGGCGGGCCTGATTGGGTTCAAGGGATGTAGTTTTCTAAAGCATGAGAGGTCCCATTTCACCTAAACATCAATAACTTTTCTTTGCCCATGGCAAATGATCTTAGACCTGGCTGTGGATCAGAATCACCAGTAGTGGAACGGAGCCTAGACATGTTCAGATTTTTAAAGCTCCTCAGGTGGTTCAGATGAGTAGACATGTCTGAGAACCAATCACCTTTAAAGTGGTGCTTCTCAGACATTAGTAGGCATAAGAATCACCTGGAGAACTCATTTTAAAAAACAAATTCGTGAGCCACACCCCCAAGGTTCCAGTAGGAAGACTGGGAATTGGCATTTTAACAACCAACCTGGATGATCCCACGAAGACTGTCCAAAGAACATATCCTGAAAAGCACTGACAAGGTATGTAAAATCAAAATGGATTAGCCTGGCATACATAATGTTCTTCTTTATCTTGTCCAGCCTTTTCTCGCCACTTGGACCCATGCATCCCACAGTCTCAGTCCCCTAGATTGTGTCTGTTCCCGAGCGTCCATGCATGCTCTGGCCTCTGTGCCTTTGCTCATGTAGCTTTCTGTTTTTGGAATGCCCTTCCTTCCTCTTCTCTAGCAGGAGAAATTCTATCCGCTTTTCTCTGGTTCAGTTCTAAAATGGCTTCTTCTAAGACTCTCACCTCACATACTCTAGCTAAATTTATTTCTTTCTCCTCTACTCTGCCTTAGCAATTTGTTCATAATGTTCATACTTGTTATCTTTATATTATTTGTTACATACACAGGTGTCTCCCATACTAGATTGGGATTCTCTTTAGGGACCGAAACATCTCCATATGATCATGCCTAACAGGTTGCCTGCACCAAGCAGGAAAGAATCAATATTTGGTGACTGTGGAGCATGTCTTATGCAGCGCTCCCTGATTTACTGGTCCCCTGAGGACATACGACAGTGTCATGACTCTCTGTGGGCAAGTTCTGCTCAGCAGGGCTGGGACAAGGGTGGGGCAAGTGAGGTCCCCAGGTTGCCAACCCTGCACTTCCAGGACCCTGAGAGGGAGCCTCCTTAAGAATTAGGGCCCAGGGCCTTCAATTTTGCATACTCCTTACCCTAGGCCCAGCCCTGCTGCTCAGGGTTCTCCCACTGAGGGCTGATTCCTGGCCCACTGGCTTTGGTGTATCTCAGTGAAGGTATCCTAGAGCTGATCTCAAGTGTAGATGTCTAAAGGCATGAGCGAAGTGGGCTGCAAAGATATCACTGTCTGGAAAGCAAACGCCCCATCTACAAATGGTAACCAGTGGAAGCTGCAGCTAACTCCCTCCCTCCCTTCCTTCCTCCCTCCTTCCCTCCCTCCCTCCCATCTTGTCCATCAATTCAATGATTATTTTTTGAGTGACTACTATGTACCAAATATTCTTAGTGTTGGGATTGGGAAGTAAGTAAAATGGACAAAAACCTTTGTACTTCTGGAACTGACATCAGAATGGGGGAGACAGGCAATAAATATAATAGCTAAGTAAAACATATTGTATATCAGATGGCCCTATGTTGATGATACAGAGAAAGAAAAAGCAGGAAAGGAGAACTGGGAAAGCTGGCAAAGGTTTGGATGACTAAGTGGGGGAATTTCCCTGGAATCGTCTGACCCAGAGCCCACTCACCACTCAAAGTAGGTCTTCCTGCCTCTAGCTTTTCCCTGCATCCTTCATTGTCTGGGTCACCACCGAAATTTCTCTAAAGTATGAAAGATCCCATTTTTCCTATATATCAGGAACTTTCCTTTGCCCAGATATAAAGGCCTAGTATTGCCAGATATGTTTTTTTTTCTAAGAGAAATCTTCTGATTTTAAAATATTGATAACAATTCAATTAAAATGAAAATCTCTGCATGACTCAGCCAAGATACATCTGTAGGCTCTACAGTCCACTAGACTGTCACCTCTGGGATGGAGTTTGGTGGTTCCAACGAGTCCAAAGAAAATGGCATAATTCTAAGGATAGAGGCACTTGGATAACAGGAATGCGGTCACATATTTGACACTATATACATGTCTGGTGAATTAAATCACTACTACTGTAGTTTAAGAAGTCTGACCTTAGTACTGTGGGTCTGTAGCCCACATAAGTTGATCACATGCACACTCTGTCCTCTAACAGAAGACTGACCAGAGAGGACAGTGACTTGCCCAAGGTCACATGGGCAAAGCATTGGACTAAAATCCACATCTTGTGTTTATTCTACTACCCTAGGCTGGCTTGGTTAGTAAGTGTTAAAAATAGGACCTGGCTTTTAAGTAAATTAACAGACAAAGTTTATAGCCATTAATAGTGGAATGGGTAAATAAATCATGAAGCAGCCTTTCTATGGTATGATTCTATGTATGTAACAAATAGCAATAAAAACAAGACATGACTATGTACGTGGATGTAATCAAATATACAGAAAAATACCTGAAGGAACATGAATCACTCTAGTAACACGGTCGCCTCAAGGAGGGGACTATGACTTAGGCAGGGTGGTCAAAGGGGTTATAACTTTGTGTTGTTTAATTTTTTCTATAAAAATTTACAAATAAATTAGTGTGAATAAGATAATTTTTCAAATAAAATTTAAAATGTTTAAAAAAAAAAGAAAATTATTATAAGTAGCACTGATCATGGTCTCCACCATAATATAAAGAACAGATAAACATATTGTCTCATATAGTATCTAAGAGACACAGTTGCTAACATCACAAATTTCTGGGACTGAATTTGGTCAAACCAGACATCAACCTGCAGAAGTCAGGATGTGATTTAGATTTGTGTTACGAAAGGCAATGGCAATGAACTTAAGAGCCTAATGCTTTCCAAAATCAAATGTGAGCCAGGGACTAAGTCTGCTAGCAACTTTCCCAAACCCGGAGCTTGTAAGAAAAGAACCATTCCTTCGCTAACCCAGTAGACCATATTGTTAACAGAAGTTGTATCCTATAAAAGATCTATGTTTAAACTATAAGATGCAACAGGAAAAAAGAAACACAGCATATGGAACTGTTTCTACACCACTTCAAGTCAACAGAGACAATATTTTAAAAATAACCAGGAGAATTCTCCATCGTGCTGCTTCTTATCCGTGTTCTCTGCATTACATTTGTTCTAACTCTAATACAAACTGGTTATTATGAAAAATAAGAAGCAGAGGCTGATCTCATATACATGCTGGTATGGGTTGACTCGTGCACCCCATGTTCACGTCCTACCCCCCCCCATCCCATGTATGTGACCTTATTTGGAAATAGGGTTTTTGCAGATGGCACTAGTTGAATTGAAATTAGATCATACTGGAATAGGGGCCCTTAATCCAATATGACTGCTGTCCCCACAAGAATAGACAGATACAGACAGACACAGAGAGGAGAAGGCCAGGCGGAGAGGGAGACAAGAAAGAGGGCCACAGGGACATGAGGTTGTGGTGATGCCCCTACGAATCATGGAACGCCGAGGATTGCCAGCAAACCCAGAAGCTAGAAGAGACGCCGGCGGCATTCTCTCCTGGAGTCATCAAAGAGAGTGTGGCCCTGCCGACACCTCCATCCCGGGCTTCTGGCCTCCAGAACTAGAGAGAATAGATTTCTGTTACTTTAAGCCACCCAGTTTGTGGCTTTGTCATGGCAGCCCTGGGAAACAAAGACACGTGCTGCTGAGGTGCCTAGTTTCTTTCATTAGGGAGTCACAGGAAAGGAGAGTATTCTGGGGAGTCTCCACCAGGGGAGAGGCTCATCTCTCACCAGCTCCGTGCAGCAGCCTGCACTGTTTAAGAATGGGGTGCTGAGCAGAAAGGACCCCGCAACGACCCATGGCTGCCCTGGAGATCTTCCCAGTCTTCCCAGACAACTAGTAAAAACTAATTTGAGTTATGTCTGTGGGACTTACATAAGCAGATTCACAGTCTTTAATAAAAGCAAATTTTACTTTTTATGAGGGGCTGCTAGGCTGAGCTGGTGGCACTCCAGATGGTAAACAAATCCCCCAAAAACCTGATTTTTGAGATTGAGAAAGAGACTTTGAAGAGATCAGATTCATAGCTCCTGGGCTATTATTTAGACCTATCTTAACTGTGAATGAGTCACATGATCGGAGGAACGAAATGCCACCCCACGTCCTCAGAAGCTTTACGTGGGGAGCCGGCATTTAGCAGGATCTGCCCTAGATAGGGATTCCGTCCACATCGGGGCCGACCAGTGAAGTAACCTCACTTTGGAACGGGCGGCCGGTGTATTTATGCCGTGATACCGTGAGCACGCTGGGTTCTCTGGGAAGCTAAACAGGCCTGCGTCTGGCTCGTGTGCCTGTGGCAGCTCCGTGGGGGCTGAGGGAGGTAAGCCGGTCCGTAATGAATGCAGCGTGTACTTAGAGCAGGGCAAGGTGTGGGGGTGGTGTTCTGCTTTGAAGTTTCCTGCCTCTCTCTTTGGAGTGGATCAAAGGCTTGTTTTCTCTCTCCAGAATTCATGTCAGCTCTTAATACAGTGCTCTCCTCTCAGCACTTTCCTCTTCTCCCATCCCAGATACCCTTCCCACCAGCCACAGGGTCAGAGGCAGTGGTGCCCACACTCTCACCTCTATCCTTTCTTTCCTTGTCTTCCCTCCCTCCCTCCTTCCTTCCTTCCTCTTTTGAAGTCCCCCAAAAGCTCTCAGCCTCAGCTTATAGAAAGTAGGGACTGGCTCTTGGAAAATGCTCGTCAGCCTCATTTCTTGATCATAAAATGAGGACTATTGGATTTCCCTTGCCTTTCCTTCCCTTCTCTTCCTTCCTTTCTGTCTTTCTTTTTTTAATTAAGAGTCTGGATTGCGAAGAAAACTGGTGAATTTGGCTGCAACAGTTGCCCTGGCAGCTGCCGTGATTGTGAAACAAAGCTTTTTAGTGCCTTTAAAAGGGTGTGGGATGATTTATGGGACTGCCTTTATTGTAGCTCCTGAATTTGTTTTTCTTCTGACACTTAATGCTATAGTAGGCACAAAGCAGGAAACAGCACTAAAAATGTTCTTTTAAATAATGGCGAGAGGGAAGCGGCTGTGGCTCAATCAGTAGGGCTCCCGTTTACCATATGGGAGGCCCCGGGTTCGGTTCCTGGGACCTCCTGGTGAAGGCAAGCCCGCCCGCACGGCATGGTTAGCTGACCCAGCGAGCACAAGCAGCAAGGGGGGGATAAATGAATAAATAAATAAAATCTTAAAAAAATAACAATAATAAAAAAAATAAAAATAAATTAAATAATGGCGAGAGAAGCGGCCACACGCCGGTTTAGAGGGCAGGGAAAGAGGCCATACCTAGCCTTACCAATCTGATCCTGTTGCCACTTGATTTTCCTCAGATCTGGATGCACAACACCTCTGGGACAGCGAACCTGAGAAAGAGGTACACTGACAACACACACAGACATTTAAATTAAATTAAATTCTTAAAGCCTGAAAGCAACCCAGTTTTTAGAAAACAGAGGATCTTATAGATGGTAATTTGGAAAATTAATGCAAAAACACCATCTGCTAAACCTCAAATCTCTGAAGATGCTGGGGCCTGCAGAGAACACAGGCTGTAGTGGAGCTCTGGGCCCAGCTGCTTCAGCTTAATCCTGGGGAATCTTTCTCACTGAACAAAGGGGCACTTTTGTCCAATTCTTATGCACTCCTTCCCCCCACCCCCACCCCCCACCAGTTCTTGCACAAGAACCTCACTCGGGGTATGTTGATTTTCTAAATATCACCAGAGCCTTTGTTGAGCAAACATTTCCTGGGCATCCCTGAGCATAGGAGAACTTGTCAATCCCTGGAGAGGATATAAATGTGAATAAGGCCAATCCTGCTCTCAGGACAGGGACCATGGTGATGGAGAGGGGAAAAGAAAAGTTCAGAGACAGCAGAGGTGATGTGTGGAGGTTCAAAGGCTGTGGTGCTTTAGGTAGCATACCCTTCTCACTTTATATGTATGTACAGCACTTTATTAGCTCTGCTCTGACCTTCTAGTGTGAGTTAATGTCCCTCTTTCCTCTTATGACTGAAGAAGGACCCACATGGCTCTAGTAGTACTAGGTGAGCATGACACCGGGATTCTCCATCACCCCTTTCCCAGAACCTCAAAGCACCACATGGAATGTTCCTTCCTCCATTTCAAATCATATACCAAGAAGTGAATACACAGTATTGTAAAACCAAATACATTGTGAATGCTGGTATTGCTGTTTTTTTTTAAAGTTTACTGAATAAAAACAGGGAACTTTTTCAAACTCCAGCAAGTACCCCTACTTAAGTCAAATAAGCAAAAATTATTCTGATGTCGGCACTGTGATAATGATAACCAAGTTGTACTGGGTGCCCGATATCACATTCGTGTCTTTACGTGCATTATCCCACTTGATCTCCACAGCAAGCCTGGGAGATAGGTATACTGTCACCATTTTACACCTGAGGAAACTGAGGCACAGCAGGGTTAGCTTACTTGCCCGCAGTCCCACAGCTGTTAAGTTTGGAGCCAAGTCTTCCTGACTCCAAAGCCTTTGTTATCACTGCCCTCAGGGAGACTGGGCAGGCCTTTGTGGGTTTTGTGTAGCAAGAGATGTCAAGGGGGCAAGTGGGTTTTCCTTGTGAAAACAGCCAAAAATGGCCAAATCTTTTTTGTTATGCTTTGAGAAAGATGGCACACTTTTTCTTGAAGTCTGCCTTCCTTACTATTTGTTTGGTCCCGGCTGATGTTAATAGGAGGCTAAGTTCTGTTTCCTTCCACAAAGGCCTGCGCTGCAGTTCTGGGCCCAAAGGAGGTTAAAAACAAACAAACAGTTCACGGCTTTTACTATATACTTATTATTTATGTATGTTCATGTATGAATGATATACTTCAATAAAAAAATTTTTTAATGAAAAAAACAAGTAAGCAAAACCTTGCCTGCACACAGCAAAGTAGATAATGTACCTAGAAATAGTTAGGACTGTGCCTATTCCCTCTTTTCATTGCACCCAGCCCAATTTCTCTGCAGCATGGTTATGAAGATAAAATAAGATGATCTATTTACAGACAAAGCACCCACATGGCCATTGTCAAGTAAATAGCATCTATTTGTATTAATACTCTAGCTCTAACCTCATGAATAAAGGCACAAGTTCCTGAGGAGTCTGGTCCTCTGCTCCAGGGTGAGATGATCTTGTCTGTTTTTTACATACTTATTTCCCCTACCACCACCATGACAACCTAACTGGGAGCTAGATGATAACCAGAAAGCCAGGAAAAGGAACTAGAAAGGAAACGATGATTTCCCTGGACTTAGTAACAGAAAGTCCAAAGGGAAATGGCGCCTAGATTGTAAGCTCCATGATGGCAGGGACTCTATTTTCAAGCTCTTGGCATAGGCCAGATGCTCCACAAATATTCAATGGATAAATAGGGAAGAAATATAATTTTTAGAGTCCATGTGGTAGAGGAAAGAAACAGGACACATATGGGGTGGGGACAAACTTGCAGGGGAGGGTTGGCCCTTGCTTGTCATGTTTTCAACTTTGGAAGTTATTTCCAAATGAATTGTCATATGATTTTTTTTTTTTTTTTAAGATTTTATTTATTTATTCATTTATCCCCCCCTTGCTGCTTGTGCTCGCTGGGTCAGCTAACCACGCCGTGCGGGCGGGCCTGCCCTCACCAGGAGGCCTCAGGAACCGAACCCGGGGCCTCCCATATGGTAAACGGGAGCCCTACTGATTGAGCCACAGCCGCTTCCCTGTCATATGATTTTATATGTATCAAGGCATTAACTTGTTAAATACAGGCATTTATAAAACACCGCAAAAATTTAAGCTTTGTCATGACATTCGTTCATTTTGTAAAATACTGAAAGCCTTACACACTGCAGACAAGGAAGACCTCTCTGGACCTCAGAGGCCGGTCTCCTAGTGATCATAAGTTCCCAGTCAGGACTGGATGTACTTTTACCCTTTGGCCAATGCCAAGCTCTTGCCGTCGTTTATTTCTTCCGTACATTTGAAAGTCTCTGGCTAGCTTGTCTGAAATACATGACAGCATGGAGCATTCTCTGACAAGCCTGCTGGTGTTCTACCTCAGTTTTAATTCTGAAGCAGTGAATTCTTCCTTGAAACAACTGCAGCACATCTTTCCTTTGCTCCCACTCTCCTTGTTTAATTTTCAAAGCATAGAAAGTTCTCCCTTTCTTGAATAATTCTCTGTGCTCAGTGCTGGTTATATGTGTGTGGGGGCGTGGGTATTAATTTACTTTGCATGGAGGGCAATGAGATGAATCCATCCTCCTTTCAGGATCCTTCTCAGAGACAACTATGGCTTAAGTAGGTCACAGCAAGAATGCCAGGTCACCAACCTGTGTTTGCCAGCACCCAACACCCTGCTCCCATCACAAGACCACAACTTAATTCTTCAATTCTCAAACCTCTCTAAGGCCTAAACACAGGCCATCCTGGATCAGCTATTTATCCAGCGATTTATTGGCTAGCATATATGCCAGGCACTGTACCAGGAGGTAGGAAAACAATTGTGTAAAAGGCATACATAGGGCCCTGTCCTTTTGTTGTTTAACTTTTCTTGGGGAAAAAATCCCACCCCCACCCCATAAAAAAATCCAATAAGAACATCTACAGTAGAGCAAAAGGATCAACAAAAATCTTGCTTCATGTTAAATTCTTGACATCCCTCCCAGCTTCTTAATTCTTTAAGCTCTAAAATCAACCTTCCAGTTCCAAAGAGTGCCTCCAAATCCTTCCTCTATTCTCTCTCAAAAATCCATGAATTTGGATCCCACATTTATCATTAGGTAAGAGTTCCAAGAATTATTTTTCTCTTCACGTGCTGTGCTCTCTGGCAGCATGCTGACTCGCCTTCTTAAGTTGGCAGGGAAGCATGCGAGGGTAAGTCTTCATGCAAACCTTATCAAGAGCCAGAAGTCATACATTTCCAAAGTGTAAATATGCAGCCCGCGTCAGGCCTGAGATGCAGAGCCACGTGAAAGTGTTAAAATAAAATCAGGTTGACAATACCACTTCATCAGAAATAGGCGACGTATTAAATGTTATGAAATGCGTAGAAGCCTAGGGAGTAAGGTGCTCAAAGACAATTACCAACTAAACATTTCATTAATGAAATAATGATTAATTATAATTACTAATTAAAATGCAGGATTATGCTGTTGGTTTTGAGCATTAACAGGAGTAATGACATTACCATTTTTAATGGAATTCCAGGAACGGAAATTATCACAACTCACAGAAAAGATAGGGCTTGCTAGTGTGATTAGGAGTTACTGTTAAACCCAGGGGCATGGAATTTTCCCTGCTGGTGAACTTAAGTTAAGTAAATTTAATGCGGTGTAATTTAATTACTAAGCGTAGTTTCCTTCTCAGTGGGAAGAGACACCAGCTTTAAAGAACAAAAGGAAGAATGTAAATAGCTACAGGTAATGACTGGCTACCAGCAAGAAAACTCAAAGAGCATTTAGCTGTCTTTTGAATAATATTTGAGGGCAGATGCATCCTCGATGTAAATTTTATTTAATTAATGCTTAGAGGATTAACAACAAAGTAGCCCATGCAGATGGGGAACGTAGTGCTGTCAAGTGGACCAGGAAAGTGAATTTCCATGGGAAGGATGTCCCACTGAATAATTAATACACGGGTGTTTTCATAAATGTCAAATTCCCACAGGAAGCAGAAACTTGACCCTCTGTAATAAACCATTTAGGATTCATTAAATATAAGCATCCTTCTTAAACTATTTGCCATGGCATGTGAGCTCATCCATAATGCAAAATGTTGGCCTTAGCCACAGTGTGAAAATGCCCAACACTTAGCTTTTGAGTGCCTGGAATTACCCTGAGATGATTGCCCACTGCTTTCTGCCTAGCTCAGCTCTAGCCCCGGGGGGTGAGCTATTTCCCTTTGGTTGTTAAAAGGCCAAAGTCAGTCCAGAGTCAGTCAAGAAGGCAATGGTTTGGCGCTAACTTAAGGAGGGGCTCAGATCCTGTTCAGACCTTCTATAGCAGGTTTTCTCAGCCTGGGCACTATTGACATTTTGAGTCAGGTAATCCTTGGTTGTAGGGGGCTGACCTATGTTCTGTGGGATCAGTGGCATCCCTGGCCCCTACCCACTAGATGCCCATATTACCCCCTCCCCACTGGTTGTGATAATCAAAATGTATCCAAACATTACCACATGTTCCCTGGGGGCAGAATCTCCCCCAGTTGAGAACCACTGCTATGTGGAACTTACTGAAGTGCATCCAGTAAGGGCTCAGCCAGGGGGAGACGAAGCTCTGGTGACCTGGGCCTTTGAGAATGGGGGGTCCACAGTCCCTGCCATGTTCACAGGCACAGTCATCCACAGGACCAATTGCTTCTTAGCCCTTAAATGGCACCAACTGCCCTTTATGGATCCAAATGTGACTCTGGCAGCAGCAGTGCATGCCACTGAAATGAAAACCATGCACTCCAGCGCCCCAGGGCTGCCTCGTAATCCCCTCCGTGCAAAAAGACCCTGTCCCTTTCCTGATGTATCAAAATTCCTGGTGCTGTGAGCAGCCCTCCTCATTGTCCTGGCCTTGCAATGTGTCTAGTACATCATCAAGCTTTTCTTTTCTTTTCTTTTTTCCTGAGATTAGTATGGGGTGCAGGATGAAGCAAATAAGCACACCCAGGGAAAATTTTTCTGAAACTGTTTCTAAAGTCTGAAAACAGACCACAGAGTCTTTTTCTTTTAATAGAATATAGATTCGATTTCTTGATTTAAATACACACACACACTTTTAATTCTGTCTGGGCATGCAGAATGCCAACACACTGACTAAAAAAAGAAATGTAAAGCTATTTGGAGAATTGCTTTGTCTACACAAAAGCAGAAACGGATTTGACTAATGATTTTTCTCCTCTTTGATTTTCACTTGAACCAAAATGAGCACTTATATCTTGGCACCCCAAAGCCACAGCCTCTGCAATGTGTTCAAATGAAGAAGAATTGATATGCTCTCTCAGACACGTTGTCAAGGGGTGACATAAGCAAGGAAGAGCATCCTTGAGGTCACGTTGAGTCAGTGTAGTAAACAGACACGATCCATTTTGCATTGAGAGACTGAAACCAGTCTGCTATTGGGGACATGAAGGGTGCAGGATTTAGATGGTGACAACAGTCCCACTTATGCCTGTTGGTAACTCACACCCTGGCCTGAGAGCAGGCCAGATACGTGTTATTTCTTCCCAATATTCCACTTTGGACAGATGTGTTTTAAATTAACCAACCAAAGACAGTTCAGAAATCAGAACCAGCAAGCAAAAAGTCTACTTGGCTCAAAACCTGAGTAAGTCTTATTAATTCAGAGAGTAGAAAGCTTACATGTGCTAATTACCAAAACTACTAATTAGCTTTAATTATAAGCTTGGAAGGAAGTTGAAGTGTGTTGCATTTGATAGTGCTGTTGACCTTCTCAGTGTACTTTGGGGGAGGGGGAGGGTGTTGTGTGGAGAGCAGAAAGGAGGTGTTATAAAATTCATCAGAGAGCAATTAATTTAGGTCTTCTGATGAATATGCTATAAATTAACACATCTGTGCATATCAGGACATAAAGTAATTTTAATACAGCTTTACCAATGTCAACTCATGGTGTTCCAGCCAGCCAAGAAAATGTACTCATTTAGTAAGTTATTTCTTGTTTTGCCACTGTGGTAAAGCAAGGGACAGGCTTGCTCCAGGCAGGTGGATGCTTTTCTACGGAAATCATATATAAGGTGGTGCCTGGCTTTGACTGACTTTGGAGGGTCACTGTGAGAAACTTTCCTTGTAGATGTTTGATGTGATGCTCAGAAATCTGTCCCATGCCAAGGTCTGATGATACCATGCCCATCAACCTCTCACCTTAGGCTTATTTGTCACTGTCTCTGAGCCTCTGTAGCCAGAAACCACTCTTCTGATGTGCTGGTTTTCTTGTGGCAAGACAGCCCCGTGTCCGATATTCCCATTAATACAGCTGATGAAGGCTTCAAGGATCACCAATGTAGCATTTCACTCCCCAGACAAATTGAGCTTCCCTCCGACCCCACGAACTGTTTCACGGCCGTGTGGGAGGTGCCCAAAGCAGGCCAGCATCTGTTTGTCTTGTTACAATTTTAAATCCTGAATCCCTTCATTCTCTAGATTTGAAGATTCTTCGGCTCTAATCTCTCAAAACTGATGTGTCTCCTAGTAACCACCAGAGGGATCCCATATAATGTGATAAAAATTATAATCATGTGGAGGGACTGCAGCTCTGGCAGCCAGCATGAGCCCGTGCAGCCCCAGCTCTGGCTTTGGAAAATGGGAAACCAGAACAAAGGGGGAGCAGTAAGGGAGAAAGCTCTGCTTGGCCACTTATGAGAGGGAGAGGAGAGCCCCAAAGTGGGAAGAGCAGATCTGAAAATGAGGATCTGAGGAGCAGGCTTCTTCTCCTCCTGGAAACAAACAAATCAAACGCACCAACCCCAGGCAAGAGAAAGCACTTTTTAAATTTTTTAAGTCAGTGGAATCTGAGCCTACTTGTTTCTGAATCTGTGCTCAGAATTTGAACTCCAAATATAATGAAATTTCAGTGTAAGGTGCAGAGAATTTCTTATTTTAATTTAACAGATTTGTACAATTGGGTAAAAGAAGAGGGAGCCAGGTGCATCACTTAACTATTTTTTTAAACAACTTTTCAACTTTCAGCCCTACATATAAAAGAGAGATGATATTCTATTTCTAATATGATTTCCAGGTCATGGAATGAAATCCATTATCACCACTTGGAAAATGATACTTCTGTGAGCCACTTACACTCCCCCTCTGCTTTTATTTTTAATCCAGCTTCTCCAACATAATGCCTCTCCTCTGTATGCTTTGAGCTAGAATATTTTTTACGGATATTGTGAGTGTGTGGGTGTGGGTGCGTGCACGTGTCAACAGACATTGCTTCTACCCTGCAATCCTTTTGTAGCTAATTTTATTACCCTCACTTGTCAGGTTTTACAGATTATCCTTGAGCTTATTGGGCCAAATCAGTGTAGTTAAAGCTCAAACGATCCTTGTTTATCCCTGTTCTTAATATATGCCTGGCTGCGCTAACGGCCGACTGGAACTCCACATCAGCTCGGCAGAAAGCTGTACATTCAGGTCAAACATGCTCGAGTAAGAAGATGATTGTCCACGGTGTGTCAGGCAAATTGGCAAACAAGTGGCAGCAGAACAGGGAGTGGGAGAAGAATGGCAAGAGAGGAAAGCAGCGGGAGGAGCAGAGCTAGCCACACCTGAGCTTTACATTGTGGAAGCGAGGGGCTGCTGCCACCACAGAGTTGCTGTGACCTGGAGGCCATTCCCAGGGGGCTTGTCCTCCTTCTCAGAGAGAGAGGGAAGCCCTGAAAAGCCATCCTTTCCGGACCACTTCTTGTGTCAGAGCCCCCTCTGTAACATCACCACCATGTAGACTTCTATCCTTGACCCGAACCCGAGTGTTATGGAGCTCCTTACCCAGTCCCCTTTCGGCCCATACTGTTCTCCTGCATTTCTAATTATGTTATAAATACACCTGCTTCCTTCTGAGTCATCCCTTGTTCTTCTTTTGCCTCATGAAACCAAACTGAAGTCTCACTCCTTTTCCATAGCGGTACCTTTTTAATGTGTCTCCCCCTCATTTTCACGTACCATCATGCTCCCAGATCTCGCCTTCTCCTGGCTAATGACCCTGAGTCCTTCAGTTGTTCATCTTTGAAAACCTTTATCCTGGGTACCTTCCACTGGAAATTGTCCCTTTTCCTATGACTTTTCTGAGATTATGGTACCCCTGGGGAATGATTTTGCTATGGAATATGGCCAGCACACATTACAGTGGGATAATCACCTGCTTTGACCTGGGACTTAGGCAACCTGGGTTCTGGACTGAGTCCTGCCTCAAACTTACTGTGCAACTTTAAGCAAGACATTCAGCCTTTCTGGGCCTTGGTTTCATCATCTCACCTCCTCCTCCAGACCACAGGACTTCTAAAGTCTTTTCTAGCTCTCAAACTTTATTTCCTAATACCTTGCTCTGGACCTTATTCCTGTTGATGGTACCCAAGGGTATATTCCCATTTACCATGTATGCCATGTGTGCCTCACTACTGCTTCCCACAGAGCTGACCACTAACTGAGGCACTGCATCTTTCTCACCAGTGTTAAGCTACATCTTCTTCTCTCTTACCCCAAACATAAGACATTAGATTCAGGAGACCAAATGAAAGACTTCACTGGGATCCCCATTAAATCATATCCAATTAAATGCAGTACAACATTCTAAAATATAATTTTAGATCTTCATTGCAATATCTCACCTATTCATATTCCATCTATTTTGCCTGTACTAAAAAAATCTGTGTGTATCCTCATGCAAGTCCCCAGGTAGAATTTTGGATAGGAGGGGCTCACAGTCAGAGCCCCATAATAGCCTACTAGAGGCCTCCATTCTAGTATTTTATGCGTTCTCCAGAGTTGTGGCAATTGTCCTGTTCATTACTTCTATTTTCTAGAACTGGCTGAACTGAGATTAAATAATTAGTGGAGGAAGAAACCATATGACTTCCTGAAGGGTCTTTCCCTTATCTTTATCTTGAGACAGTGAGTGATATTTTAGTGGTGTTTGATTGCATTGTCTCCTTGTTGTTTCTCCACTGATGATTTGAGTCAAGTCCCTGGGACACCCCCATGTTCTGTAGGTGCATTCTTTCCCACCCAGCTGGGGATATATATCATTTGCTGGTAGGCAAAACTCCTTTGAGGTACCTATCACTGTGGCTGATGGGAGAGAGGGAAGTGGGCAAAAAGTCACATTGGTTGAAAATGCCACTGAGGGCCAAGGACTGCAATCAGTTTCCAGCAGTTGCCAACTTCATGGCCTTAGCCAAGTTATTGTTTGCTTCTCTGTGCCTCAGTTACCTTATTTGTACAAGGTACAAATTTGTGGTGTGGTTTAAATGAGCATGGTAGTTGAACTACTACTTTTCAGATGTCACTCCCCTCCCCACCCCTCTTCAGTAGATTTTAAGGAACATGTGAGAATGTATGTTAAAAACCTAGAACATTAAGTGTGTTGCTTGTTAAAAAGGATAAAGGACAGAGCCACTTTTTAGGTCTCTAAGCTCTGATCTTTGTCTGGCTCCCTTGAAAAGCAAGAAGCTCTCTTTTCTGTAGAAGACTTATATGTTGTATCATAGAGAAAAAGAAAAAAGAGAAGGCTGGAGTCCATGCCTGGGAGAGGTGGGCATGGATGACACAAGTATGACACATTGGAAAGGGAATTAAGATTCTTTGTCCTTGGATGGGTCATTTCCCTCACTTTGGGTCTCCTTTTTTTTTTTCATCTACAAAATGAAGAGTTGCATTCCATCAACTTTAATATTCCTACTAGAAATAGAAAAGTTGGGGATAAGAATTACCCAAAGGCCTAGCTTGTCTCTCTCTCTTCACAAGATCTGAAAGAGTAAGTGTCCTCAGAGCATGAAACTGCAAAGAGACTTTATGAGCCTTTGATTCCATTCTCAACGCAGGCTTCACTGCCCCACGCTGGATCATGGAGTACTCTTTTCTCCACTTGAGTCAGGCCTAAGACCTGGAAGCAAAGCAAATAGAATGGCCTCCTTAACTCCCTCCCTGCCCCACCCTATACCAGATTCTAAGATTAGATCATTCCAATGGTAAGGAAATGTTAGTCATGAGCGAGTCCACCAACTTGGGAGAGAGAAAACAATGTTTTCCCAAATACCTAGAACAGAGCTGACCTTGGCAGTTCATTGCAGTCTTTCCAGGATGGGGTGACCCCAGGGATCATCTACCTTGCCTGTTCCTGGGAGAGAAAGTCAGCAAAGAAGAGACCAAGGAGTCCAAGACAGCTGTGCCTTCTTCCTCAAGGGAAAACCCAGGCATGTGGGAAGAGGAGCAAGACAGACATTGACCCTAAAACTTTGCTATGTAGAAAATGTGTACCCATTAAATTTCTTCAAATTGACCAACCCATAGCAGTCCCTTCCTGGATTTGAGTGAAGGATTGGGAAGAGGAACCATGAGCACCTCTTGCGGGTTATTTGACTTGCTACTTTCCCAAAACAGACCAGAGAAAAGGACACAACTGATGAGTGGTCACTCTGTGAGATGTCCTTGAGGCTCTTCCCTGCTCAAGGGAACAGATATTTCAGCCACACCAATGAATAATCCATACATATTGCTTCGTGCCAGACTGCTACTTAAAATGCTTCAAGTCTTAGCCCTGAATTCATTCCTGTGCACATTCATCACTACCCAGAATTTGTGTGCCCAGGATTCCTTGTGCTCCCTTCATTCTGATATTCTTTTTCTTTCTTTAAATTCTTTCTTTAAGATGTCCTTTGCTGAAGCAAATAAGGAGTTATTACGTGGCAGTCTCCTTGAGGCTGATTTTTTCATGCCTGGTTGTCTAAGGCAACCAACAAAGAGAAACTTGGGGAACTAAGGCCCTTTGCATTGTGTGTCTCCTTTAATAGCTTAAAAAGGTCAAGAACTTCTTTACTTAACAGGGTCTGCAGATGACTTTGCTAAATGATGATTGATATAGAGGTCCTCTTTAAAAGTCTGACCTCCTTCCACCTTTGTTCACATGTAAAGTCTTTTATTAAACAGAGGCCTTGTGCTTTCCCACATCCTCACAGTCTAATGAGGACTGTGCTGCTGCCAAATCACATGCAGGACTGGTAACGCCAGCAGGAGCCAACCACCACGTGCCTATCAGTGGAAGCACTACAGCTCGCCCAGATGAAGAGCAACATCCCTAATGAGCACCACGAGAGGACACTAAAATGGAAAACTTGACTGGCCCCATGCATGCCTTTAAGGTCCCCATTCTTTGGTCCTCTTTCTGTCCATATAACTTGGGAAAAATTGATCTCAGCCCTGTCTCTATAAATTGGAGAGAATGCCCTAGACTCTTGACTCTAATTCAAATAATTAATGTATTGAGCTTTCAATTTAGTGAGGGGGCGGAGGGAGGGAAGGATGTGTTTTGTTGGCCTTTCAATGTAGTGAAAACCTAAATGCTGTGTTTCTTGATTGAAGTTTATGATCATTCAAGTGATGTTCATCCAGTGCCCAGTATGTGTGAGCCATTCTGCTAGGCTGGGCTGAGCATGTCACAGGACAAATATTCATTGGTGTGGCTGAACTATTTAAGGAAGATGCATGCAGTCTAGTAGGATGGATAAGACATATCTCACTACAGTTCAAGGTAGAGTGTGTTAAACGAATCAAGGCTGAAATTTCAGAGGAGAGATTCATATCTATTCTCTCTTCTCTAACCTTACTTCTAATTCAGGCCACTGCTATTTCTCCCTGGATTATAGCGATCGTTCCTTGACGGTTTTCTGGCCCTGGTTGTGCACTTACAATATGCTGGGCACCGGGAGGAAGGGGACACCAGACAAATAATGGGTTTGCATCTGTGTAGAGAGGCAAAGACAAAGAACCTCCAGAAAAGCAATCCAAGGAAAACTGTGATCCAAGGCCTCTAACACACATGTCCACAGGCGCTGGGCAGCAGCAATGCCTGAAGAGAAACAGGCCAAGGATAAGCTCAAGGGGAGAATTTTGAGAACCAGAGGGCACACTTCTTCTCAACAGGCCAGTAGTTACTTAGCTACCACTAATTATTGCCAAGCAGGAAAGAAGGCCATGGCCACTAGATATACAGAACTCTTGGGGTAAAATCTCTCCATTTATGAGTATTGACAATTATTTTAAACTTTTCAAACACTGACTAAGCCATACAAAGCATCCTGGGGGTCTGAGCTGGCCCGAGGCCTGCCATCTGGCACCCTCTGGCATATACTAAGATGAATGTGGAAGAGGCAGAAGTGAACAGCAGCCCAGAGTTGCATGTGGAAGAGGGAGGGTTTGGTACAGGCTGGGAAGGATGGGGTGGAGACAGGAAAAGGCATTCCCAAGGACAAAGTGCAAACAAAGGTATGCACCGGAAAACCGTGGTATTGTGATCAGAACAGGGCAAGGGGTCTGGTGGCCTGAGCCCAGCGCATGTACAAGGTTGGGCAGCTTGCCGAGAGGCATCAGGACAGCGAGGGGCAGGTATTCAGGTGACCCTGCACAAGTCACTTAACCACCTGAATCCTTTCTCTACTCTATGTGTCAGTCCACTGAGGACAGGAATGTCTGTCTCATAGAGTTATTAGAAGGAGCTGATGCTCTAACATATGAAACACTTGGTGGTGTGCCTTGTGTCTATATGGAGCAGTTAATAAACACTGGATCCTCCTACTATTTAATAACAAATTTGGACCTCATTCTGGTGGCATTGTGGCACTGGTGAAAGACTGCTTCCCCCACCCCCCCTTTCTCCTTCTCCCTCCCTCCCTCTTTTTATTTATGGAAACTAAGCATTCAGAAACATACAAAGAAGAAAATACCAATCATCTATGTTCTCACCAACCAGCATTAACCACTGCTAACTTCTTGGCATTTGCATCCAGTCTTTAAAAAAAAAATCATAGATTTTGTAAGAATATGTTCATCATTTTAAAAAAATGTTTAAAGTAGGAAACTATGAAAATGAGAGAAAAACATTTAAGTCCTACCATCATTACGTTCAGTGAAAATCATTTCAGACGGCTTTATATGCATTATGGATAAAAGGCCGAATGCCTCCCGTAAGTTTATAGGGTTGCTGCGAAGGTTGAATAAGATACTGCAGATAAAGCATGTTGTTAGCACAGTGTCTGGCATACAGTGCTCCGCAAAGTTCAGACCAGAGTAGTTAGTGGTGGGCTACAAATGAACACATACAATTTTGTAACTCTGTGTAGAGTATTCTATCACATTTTTAGAAGTCTCGTATTCAGGTTGGACCCCAGACTTCAGGGTCTCCTCTCTAACCCCAGTTTACCAAGAAATATTGACACCTCTTTATGGTGGACTGGAAAGGGAGAAGATGATCTTGGGCCATGATTTAGCTCTCCTATTCAGGAACTGTGTGCTATTACATGAGTCACTCTGAGCCTTGGTTTCCAATTCTGCCTGCCTCCCATGATCCTTGAGAGATTCATGAGCTCTGGGGACAGACAGAGCAGTTCACAAAATTTTGGTCCTTTTTCTTTCTGCCTCTCTCCCCCGGTCCTCTTTTTCCTTCCCCCTTTCCTGCACTCCTTTCCTGTTGTGTTTTTTGTTTTTTGTTTTGTTTTGTTTTGTTTTATTATGGGTAAAAATCAAAATTCTCACAATACATACAAACATTTGCAAAATGATATATAAATATATATGCATATATGTGTATTTGCTTACAAAAATGTTATTTATATATATATATATACATATATTTCAAGAGGTGCTTAGATTACCCAAAATATTACACGGAACCCACTGGGATTCCCATGTTGCCCACCTCCCACACCTCCCACCACATCTGTTGTGTTTTAATGCTCAGCAACTTGAATGTGCAGAAAAGACTTACAAAGTCCTCCTACGTACGTTTTGGACCCTCTTTTTTTTTTTCCTGAGGAAAATACGCACTGCTCCCGGTGTTAATGAGTATTGATTGTGACATCTGTGTTCGCCAGTGGCCTAAGAAAGGTGTGCACATGTAGGCTGCTGCCGGTTAATAGCTCAGCTGAAGGTAGGAAGCAAATTAGCTGTTAGAAGGTGGTCCTTTGCACCTGAAGTTCATTATAGCTTTAAACCCATTTTGAAAATGCATCTTTTAACTCTATGAACTGGGAGTAAAAGCCTGGGCTTCTATAGTTGAGTAAGCCTGGTGATAAACCCGTTTTGCTTAGTGATTAAAAAATCTGGCAGTGCCTCGTTCCTTGAGCATTGTTAAAATTTGCTATAGCTTCTTTTCACCATAAAGCAGGTGTCAAGTGAAGACTCTGTGTGTGTTTATGATCATTATGTTGTATTAAAGCGTCGCGTTGAGTTCCAGAATAACAAGAATGCTGCATATTCCTCTACCTGCAAAGCAATTAAATTATTGTCTGACATGTTTATAGCTCCAGAACCAGTAATCAGCTTTTATTCTGAATAGGAGATGTGGTGTTATAATCCATTGCTTTGCTAAGAGGTTCATATTTAGTATTTGCATTTGATAATTTAATTTAAATAATACTGAGCTAGCACAGTTACACTTCTAGGCAATAACATCAGAGCAGCAGGAAAAAATGCAATGCACAGACTGTTTTTTGTAAATAATTTTGTATTCCTGAATGGTTTTCACTTCCTTATTATTAACCTCTGCTGCCTTTGTTGAATAAACCAGAAAATGGTAGTAGCCTCTAAAGCTACAAGTATTATATCCCTTTTTGTTCCTTTTTTCTTCCCATGGAAACAATATCTGAATGATCTCCAAATTTCCATGAGATTGTGAAAGGCCTGCAGTGAACCATTAAAAAAAATTCTCCCCCACCAAGGGACTTTTTTCTTGCAAGACCCTTTATGTATTAGAGATCAATTTTCTGATAAGATTCTCTGTTCCAGAAGAATATTTGGTAATTTTAGCAAAAGTAAGTACTTGCCGCAAGAACAGTGAATCCCAAGTTAATGCCCAGTAATATCACCAACTAAATGAAGTAAATTATAGCAATAGGCTCCTCTCTCCACTATCTCCCCAAAATAAAGTTTATTGGGTGACTCAGGGTTTTTATAGCAGCTTTGTTTGTAGAAGCCCCAAACTAGAAACAATCCCTCAACAAGTGAGTTGATCAACATTGCGATACATTAAGACATTGGGGAAAAAAAAAAAAAAAGGGTCAGATGTAGCTCAACTGGTTGGGCATCTGTCTCCCATATGGAGGGACCCGGGTTCGATTTCCGGGACCTCCCGGTTAAAAAAAAAAAAAAAAAAGACATTGGGACATCAGTAATAAAAGGAACAAACTACCAATACATTTTAACAACTTGAATGAATTTGGAAAGCACTAGGCTAAGTGACAGAAGTTAGACCCAAAAGGCTACATACTGTGTAATTCCATTTCTATTACATTCTGTATTACATTCTGAAAAGCACTAAACATAAGGAAAGAAAAACTCAGTGATTGACAAGGGCCTGGAGGTGGCAGGAGGGAAGGGGATTGACCAGAGGGGCACAGGGGAACATTTGGGGGTAATCAAAATAGTCCATATCTTGATTGTGGTGTGGTTACACAAGTTGGGGACCTTTGCCAAAATTCACAGAACTGTTTGCCTCAAAAGCATGAATTCTACTGTATGTAAATGATATCTCAATAATTCTGACAAAACAATCTGTATAGTGTTAAATCTCAGGATAATTATTGCTGTTGGGGATTTAGTGATAGAAAGAGGCTGTGAGTGGGCTTCTGGCACTTCCTATGACTTGATCTGTGTCAATTTATGAAAATTCTTTAAGCTAAGACTTATGTCCTGCTTTGTATGTGTATTTCAATAAAAATTAAAAAAAAAAAAAAAAAGACAGTGAGACTCAAGAACAATCAGGAATACTGTCACCCTTAGGAACTTGGAAGAGAGACAGGTCCCCTAATAATCCCTTAGATCTAGCATGGGCATTTCCGGACAGAATTTTGAAAGTGCCACCTTACTTCTAGCTGCCTATGATACCATTGAGAAGAAGAGAACATTGAGCTATAAAATGAGCTGTTTGGTTTTTGAGCAGAATTTAGAAGAAATATAAAAGGTTCAGAAGCACGGTCTTTCCAGCTAGCAAAAGCTTCTCAAAATAAGAAATGATTTCATGGTAAAGATCAGGTAAGGGGTGAAGCTAAAAGACTGTTGAGACCTTAGGTGGGTTTAAGGATGCATTTCATAGATGCTGTCAGGTAAACGACGGGCTTCTAAGAATCTAAGATTCAGGTGTGACTCTTGGACCAACTTTGCCAGGCAAGAAGGCTGTTGTGAATCTTAAGGGCATTCGGCAGCATCCTGACTCTCAGCCCAAGGAGGACTGGCTTTCATACAACTTTCTAGCTATCAAATTTCTTCAAGAATTTGTTTGTTTCAGAGTAGAGTGGCCCACCTGGTTTCCAAGCATGTTTGAAGCCTTAGTAATATGTTCATATTGTTGCCATTTCTACCTCTTTCCCTCCCCCTCCCCTTCCACTACCCCAGGCACAAGAAACCACAGATATTCCCACTCATTGCTGCTTTGCTGGAGATCATAGGCCTGGAGAAAGGAAGGGTGTGTGTCATTTTTTCTTATGGTACCATTTTGCATGGCTTCTTAACGTTGCCAGATATGACCTGCCTGAGCCTTCTCAGGCATCAAGTCTCAATTAGAAGTTCAGAAGGTCAAATGAGGCTGTTCATTTTCACCATTCCTCCCTATTCCCAAGACATACCTTGGCACCTGAAATGCTGATTGGTGCAAATGTTGCAGAAGTCAACTTATATATACCTCCAAAGAAAACTCATTTACTGTAGACAAGCATTTTTTCCTGATAGATGCAGTTTAAAACTGATTTAAATAAAAATATTTAAGTAGATTTCCTAGAGTTTCTAATTCCACTGGGAATCTTCCCAGGAAAGGAAATGGAGTTATAGGGTAAAGACATGTGTCCTTCCACTGGTTTTATTTGGATTCATCATGGCTGGCCATGCCCAAGCCTTTATGAGAGCACATCAGGGAAGCTGAAGATTAGCAGAGAGTGCCTTCACGTTCATATTTTAAACATGCGTTTTTGTTTGCTAAGGCTGCCAATGCAAAATACTAGAAATGGGTTGGCTTCTGTAATGGGAAATTTTTTAAGGTAAAAGTTTACAGTTCCAAGACTGTGAAAATGTCCTGATCAAGGCATCATCAGACAGGCTTTCTCACCAAAGTTTGGCTGCTGGTTGGATCCTGGACTCCTGCTACATTGCAAAGCAAAACCGCAGCTTCTCCTAGCTTCAGGCCTGCTCTGCTGATTCCAGCCTCCAGTCCCTCTCTCAGCCTCTCAGGTTTCTCTGTCTTCTTGCAGTCCTCTCTCTCACAAGCAGGATCAAAATGGTGGCTGTCTTTCTCTGTGTGGTTCTGCTTTCAGTTCTCAGTTTATATAAGACCCCAGCAAGAGGGCAGAAACCCAACCTAGGTTATGCCTCATGGACATAGTCCAATCAAAGGCACCAAAGCAATATTAATCGAGTGATCTAATCAAAAGCTCCCTTCACTGAATCTAATGCAACCAAAGGGTCTCACAACCACAGGAATGGATTAGTTCAAAGATCATGATCTTTTCGGAATTCACAAAACTTCAAACTATCACAATATGTATTGGGAAATATTACCTTGAATCTACCCAAATGTCCACTGATAGGCCCTTCAAGAACAGCCTTTACTCTGTGTAGCCATAGTGCTAGATATTTTTCTTCTGTAATCTCTTTCAACCCTCCCAGCAAACACAGATTCTATCAGTCCCCATTTTCCAGATGCTGAAACTGAAGAGTAGCGAGGTGAGCTAATTAGCCCATGATCAAACTGTTGAGAGCAGAGGAATGGGTCAAATGCAGGTCTTTCCAGTCCAGAATCCCATCTTCTTGGTACAACCTCAAACACACCAGCCACCACCTCTCAGCAATCTATTAGCAAGTGTCCTGTCATATATGTAATACTGACCAGAGTAGCAAAGATGCAGTCATCCACAGTGACCTATGCAGCTGAATAACTCACAGAATCATAAGGTTTATATGGTCTGAAAGTGAATCCTTAGTTTAATCCTCTTCTTCTGTCCCACTATCTAGCTCCCCCAGTAAGAACTGACTCAAATCAAACAACATTATATTTGAGTTTACTTTTAGTATTATGGACTTTTAATGGCGCCTTCAGCTATAATGTTTTTGTTTGTTTGTTTGTTTGTTTGTTTTACCTAATCATTAGATAAATTAGTTCATCCTATTCTTTTATGATTACATCAATGAAGGAGAATGATAAAACATCTCTGGGTGCTGTGGACACCACCCCTTCTGTGTCTGCCTCTTGGGTCTTATTGAACCGTTTCCAATGTGCTAGCTGTTGTGAGGGGATTTTACATTAGCAACCAAAGATGAGACCTAAGAGAACTTTTTTGATTTCGGCACAGTATGGTTCTGGAACATTCCCTGGCAGAGTGGTTCTGAGAAATGGGGGCATGGTGTTCAAGGAGCAAACACCAAGACACAAACTGGCAGCTTCTGAAGAGGCCACGAGCAGCAATCCAAGCAATTCTAAAATATTGCCCTCGTGGTAGTAAATGTTCAGGTTCTTCTCAGGAACAGGGCTGAAAAAATCCTGTGAACATGGATACCTCATCATAGCAAATATAACAATTTTCATTTGTTTTTATTCCGTGATTAGTTCTGTTAATAAAAATGTCTCTTTAAGCTATTTAGGACACCCGCTAAATTTCTATAATATTAATTTCATGGAAAAATTCCAACAGAACTATATTACTTTTTCCCCATTAAGGTAACATTATGGACTTTTAATGGAGCGCTCAGCTATAATGGTTTTTATTGACCTAATTATTAAATGAATTAAAATCTGTCTTAATGCCTTCAAAATTATGTAACAGCAGCATCGGAGAAGAAGCCATGGTTGGTTACTGAAGGGTAAAAAAGAGAAACCTTGAAATATACATCTCTTACATATGTATGGTTTATCTGAAAGGAAAGTCAGACAATACTCCAGTTTCGTGGAATGTATTTGTCTTTTACCTTTGTATGAAATTTGTAATAGCAAAGTAATACTTTGTGAGGAGTTCTACTCTTACACATGGAAAATTTCTCTTTTCTTTGCCCTGCTTTCCTCCTACCCTTTTCCTTTTCAATGATTTCCAAAAAATAATGTTACAACTTTAGCAATGTGATTAAATATATGATGGAATCTAGGAAGAGGTTTCTTAAGTTAGTTTTTATATAAAATAATATGGTTGGTATAATATATTTAAATAGTACAGAGGGGGAGAGTAAAAATGCCAAAGCCTACTTTCAAGAAATACAACACTGTTAAAAGCCTGAGGAAGCTGTTTGTAAATTATTGGTTATTGCTATCTAATAATATTCTACATTTTTGTAGTGCAGAAAGCAACTACGTGACACACATACCCCTGAATCCCTCTCTCTGGGCCTCTCCTAAGACAGACATCACTAAGGGACTGCTTTCTCACTGAATCTATCTCCGCACTGCTTTGGGAAAACCCATCATTATAAGAGTTGACAAAAGACTTGAAACCTTATTTGCATCCCTGATAATCACTCACAATTTGTAGAGTATTTTCATAGACCCACAAACATTCACACACATGAGAATCTCATTGACTCATCAAAGAAATTCTGTAGGAGAGAGAGGATGAGGATTGTCAGGTTCATTTTAACAAACAAAAACTCAAGGCTCAGAGTAAGGAAGGGACACAGCTATCAAGGAGTAAGTTAGAATTAGTAGTCACAGCTCCTGCTCTTTCTGCCAGTCTTTCCTTCATTCATTCCACAAGTATTTATTATGCACCGTCTGTATGCCAGGCACAGGACATTCTGCAAAGAGCAAGACAGGCGTGGTCTCTTCCCCCAGGGAGCTCCAGTAGGGTGGGAAAGGGATACTGATAGAAACCCATCAACAAATATGATCCTTTCAGTGGTGGTTTGGAAGGGGAAGGGTCTGGATAGGTGCGAGTGAGAAGGGTCTCTCTGAAGACTGACATTAGAGCAGAGATCTAACAGAAGAAGCCACCATGAAAAGACCGGGTTTAAGCTTCTCAGGCAGAGGAAGGAGCTGGTGCAAAGGTCTTAAGGACAGAGGAGTTCTGTGTGGTCAAGGGAAAGAAAGAGGGGCTGAGGTGCGAGAACTCAGTGAATGGGTCTAGGAGGAAGGGCAGGAGAGAGGCTAGAGAAGTAGCCTGGGGCCAGATCATACAGGATCTCCTTTGACTGTGCGGCCATGGGAGGCCATTAAATAGGGAGTGACCCAAGTGCTTCACATTGGGGTTGGGGGGACTACATGCCACCTGCACAACAATACCCAGCCAATCAGACACAATTTCATCTTGAATGCGAACTAGAGTGAACAAGCTGCAGGTGTGCCCTCTACCCTGATGGCCTCAGAAGGTGGAGTTCCCAGTCTCCACCTCTTCCCTGTAGCCACAGATAGGAACCTATCCCAGGACCATGGTTAGAACCACAGGCAGGACACGCAGTAGAGACTCTGGTAGAGACAGAATTGAATCGTTGTGTGTCATTCCAACACCTGAGAAGCATACGACTTCCCTAAAGGAGAGGGACATAAATCTAACAGATAAGAGGAGGCACCCTCTACAGACACATGGAGCTCTGTTCCGCTTGGTGGGGCATCTCTTTGAGCTTAATCTTAAAGGCAAAATTAAACTCACCATCACAGTACTGTTTGAGTTTGTTTTAATGCCAGATCCTTTATGAGGCAGCCTTATTTTACTTTTCTACTGAAAAGTAGAGTGGTGGTTATTATAATTATTAACAATACTAATAATTTCCTGAGTACTTGCTATGCACTATATGCTCTCAACCCTCTGAGGTAAGTAGTAGTATCACACCATTTTACAGATGAGGAAACTGAGCCACACAAAGTTTACCCAAGTTCACATGGTTAGCCAGGGTAGAGCCCCAGAGGTTTAACTACAAGAGCTCATACTGTTAACCACAAAACGGCCCTCGCTCACATTACCAGATAGAACAGTGCATGAACGTGGGAGTAAATCAGGCCTGGGTTTGAGACCTGTCTCCATTTTTTCATCGGTAAATTGGGGGTTATGATGGAACTGCCCTCAGAAGGGTTGGTGAGGTTCAATGAGGTATTGTGAATAAAACACATAGCAGAGTATCATGGCTCTTGGGCACCAGGACCCAGTTTACCCTAATCTATGACATGGAAGATAACAGTAGCCTCTCCTAGGATTGCTGAGGGGGCGAAAGGAGGCCACACAGGTAAAGCACAAAACATGGTGCCTGGTGCTTTCCTAGGCTCTCTGTAAACAGTGGTGGCTACTCATGTTATTCTAAGAACAAGCCATGTCTTGAATTTATGGCATCCATAGCACACCCAGGTGGCAGTGGAGGAAAACCTACTCATATCTCCTCTATAAGTTTCATTTCTGAAACAGGAATGAGCACCACTATCAATAAACTGAGCGTATCTGAAATTGACTTGCGGTGATGTTAATGGGCTGGCGCATTTTTAATTTGGTCTGATGCTCCTTCCAATGGAGCTGTTATAACTCTTCGTGCTCTTATGGGAAGATTCAGTGCAAGACCTTTGAAGGAAAGTCAGATGTCTAATATTTAGTCTTAAGTCAAGTTCTGGCAAGAATATGTTCTAGAGAATTGCAGTTGTTCTCAGATCATATTTCTTTAAAAAAAAAAACTGTGCTGTTTATCTGATAGAGTAGCTAGCATAACGGGGAGGGTGAGGTTCTTTTTTTATGGCTTTTCAAAAATGAAATCTCTGGCAAAGCTTGTGCGAAAACATCCTGCATATGTGGCAGTGAGATTAATGGATTCTCAAACTGTGTTCCATGGGAAATAGCTCCCCAAGGGTTCACATTAATGTTAAATGTGATTGGGAGCTGTGGGCTGTCTCCATCCTACTCTTGGGGATGCTCTGTGGGGCAGGCCAGGCTAACGGCGCTGCTGAACCTCAGTGGCGAGGAAAAGCAAACCCTGCCCTCACCCGGCTTCTGTCAAGCACTAGGTCTTTCCCCAACAAAGTCAAACTCCCACTGATGACTAGCAAAGAGAATGATTTCATCTTTGAAATGAGGCACGCATCCATGAAACTCCATAGGTTTTAATTGACTTGAATCAACTCTTACCTGAAAAGGCCTGTCCCCTAATTTAACCAAGGTCACATAACTCCTGCATGTCCTTAAATTATCCTCTGGCAATGCCTGGAAGGTAAATCTTCATTGAATTCTTGCAACATTTGAGAAGTCTGAGAAGGCAGTGTGGTGGAGTGGAGGAGGAAGAAGTGAGTTTGATGAGCACTGGCCTGGGAGGCAGGAGGATCCAGCTGGTCTTTGTCACTGGATGTGTGACCCTGGACAAGTCTTTGCACTCATTCACTCAAATGAGGCACTTGGAGGCAGTTCTTTCATTTCTAATACTATGTCAACACCCATTTCTTTGCTCCACCCCCCTTGAGATTTCTAACTGATCTACACATTCTTTCTGTCCTGCAGGGAAGAAAGGCTTCTTCATCATTTGGCCTGAAAATTTCCCTACTGCATTTTGAATGATCACCTAAAATAGAGGTTCTTACCCTGAAGTCCCTAGACCAGGGGTTCTTAACCATTTTTGTTCCAGGGACCTCTTTGCCAGTCAGGTGAAAATGATGGAGCCCTTCTCAGAATGTAGCGGCAATAATTTTATGACACTCGACATCGGCGTGTCTTTAAATTAAATTTTAGGATTATTCAAAATTGCATTTTACAACTTTGCCATAATTTCAATACCTGATAACCTAACACGGTTCAACATCTGTTTAAATGGTCATTTTTGGCAAACATTTAGAAATTGGGGTATTCCCACGGCATCATAAAACCATCTCCGCCATCCTTGCCAACCTTTTTGCAGGCAGTTATCCACTGCACTCAGAACACACTACATCGAAATAAAAATCATACTAAGTCCTTGCTATACTGTGTATTATTTAATAAATAGATCACACCTGCACCAACACATCCCCACAAGAATAATGTTTTTTTAAATGCATAAAATTACAAAGGAAATCAGTTACATATATTAAAATACAGTTACTAAAATAAAAAACATGCTAAAATACTATACATATGTGCTTCTTTCCTAACACAGTAATAACCCAATACTTCAAAAATATAGGAAAGTTAAATTTTATTTTTTAAAGACATGTCGATGTGCAGACTATTGTTGTTTATCTTGAATAAGAACATTAAACTGTGGTATAGTATTTGACAAGGTAACACACATATCATGTTAGACATCTAATCAAGTTGATCATTTTCAATTCAAGCTCACAGACCCCCTGAAATCTTTAGGGATCCATGGACCCCTGGTTAAGAAACCCTGCCCTAGATAGACCCTGAAATTAGATATGAAAGCTTGGGTGTAGGTAAATTTTTAAGGGGTCAGGGGAAGGCTTTGTGATTTTTTTCCCCTTATTCAGTGAATATTCTATGCCAGGCATGAAGCAAAGCAAGTAAAAGACAACAGTAATCTGGCCAGACACAGTCCCTGATCTCCCAGAGCCTTCCTTCTAAACAGAAAGACTCTAGAAATGAGTAAATGGTCAGTTTCAGTGCAGTGGGATAGGAGGTATGGTGAGGTCAGGTGGGAAAGTGCTACAGGAGCTCAGGAGAGGGGCTTCTCACCCAGACTTCATCAGATTGCCAAGGGGGTTCATGACTCTCAAAACTATAAGAACCTCCAAACTAAAGAAAGGGAATTTGACCTGATACTAGAGTGAACAACATGGAAAATGATGATAGGTGAACAAATACATTTGAGATGTTAATTCACACCTAGTAAGGCATTCAGCAGTGCAAAGTCTGACTTAGTGACGTGAAATGATCATGATCGTTATCATCACAATCATAACTAACATATATTGAACTCTTTACATGTACCAGATTCTTGCTAAGCATTGAACATAAGTAATCTCATTTAATCTTCAAAAAAAAGTCTCTGGGAAGAGGTGGTATAATTCAGCTTTACACAGGAGAATGCTAGGACTCATAGACACTTATCTACTCAAGGTCTTCCAGCAAATAAATAAATAAATAAATAACAAAAGGTAGGTCTGAATCGGTAATAAGTCCTTAAGCTTCTGCTGCCATAGATTTTTTTTTTTTTTTTTTTTTTTTTTTTAACCAGGAGGTCCTGGGGATCGAAACCTGGTCCCTCCATATGGTAGACAGATGCCGAACCTCTTGAGCCACATCCATTTCCCTGCTGCCATAGATTTTTACAATTTCTGGATCAGGGTAAGGGTGGATCTGGAACCCTTGGCTACCAAATAGGATGGAAAGTGATGTTTTCTTGAACTGGTTTGTCAGATATGGCCAAGCTTTAGATTTAAATCAAAGTCTAAAGTCAGTACCATCTGTTCCTCCTAGAAGACAATCTCTTCTAGGCAGGCTTTGAGAGGCCTTCAATTACCAGCTCAGACTGATATGGCTTTAATATACCTGCTCTGTGGCCAAAAACAATTCATGGCGTTCAAAGCAGCAGCAATGCTCTAAGGGGCTTATTGACAATTTCACTTTTCCAAGGCATGGAAATATTGTCATAATGATTAAGACCTGGTCTCTGTATAGGGCAGAAATGTGAAATCCCTTTTGTGACTGCACAGCTCCCACTGTCTTATTCTAAACTGTTGTAAGAGGGTCTGTATCAGGCAGAGGGCTTCTTTGTATCTCTTCCAGTTGATCTTGACAAGTCCACTTCCAACTGCCTATATGATCTCTTCCTTCTTTTGTGGGAGTTTTATCCAAAACACCCATAGCCCCTGAAATAGTTCCTATTGATAATGTTATCCAAAAACACCTACCCTGTGAAAAGGTCCTTGCCCTAGAATTGTGTTGGCTTATTCACTAAATAAGTTTTTACGGAGGGCAGGAAAAGAATCACACCGTGCACAACAGACTGCAGCATAGGAAAATTAAGGGATCTTTTGGCTACAAGTGACAGAAACCTAACTCAACCTTGCCCTGAGCAGCTCATATAGCTGAAATTCTAATGGTAGAGCTAATGCAGGCATAGCTGGATCTAGGGAACACAAGCAGTAGCATCAGGGACTCTATGTCTCTACTTCTTTCAGGGAGCCTCTCCTCAAGGAAGGTGAACACCAGCAGCCTGAGGTTCAAAATCTAGTAGCTTATAGTGGAAAGATTGTCTTTCCCAGTAATGCTTACAAAAAAAAATTTGCACAGAAAACTCTGGCCCAACTTGAGTTATATTTTTATATTTTCAGTTTCCTAGCCTTCTCAAGCAAATATCATGCAAAGGGATGGCTTAAACAATGGGCATGTTTCCAGTCCTGAGACCTGGGAAAAAGAGTTCACATCAAGACATCATCAAGGCGTTGCTTTCTCTCAGAAGACTATGACGTTCTGGGACCGGCTGCTGGCAGTCCTTGGTCCTGGGCTCCTCTCTCACATGGTGGCCACTCCTGGCCTTTCCCTTCTCTTCCAGCTTCTTTTCCTGCTTAGCTTCTGGCTGCTCCCTCGGTGGCTTTCTCTCTGTCTAAATGAGTTTCATTCCTCTTATAAAGGATGCCATTAATAGGATTAGGACACATCCTGATTGAGGTGGGCCACACCTTGACTGAAGTAACTGCATCAAAAGGTCCTACTTATAATGGGCTCACACCCACAGAAATGGATTCGGTTTAAGAACATGTTTTTTTCCGTGGTATATACTGGCTGGAGGGATGGGATTCTCTGAGAGCCCAGGTCTGGATCATGAAATCACTCCCAAAGCCAGGTAGAAATAGAATCAACCCAATCAAACTACAGGGAACAGGATAGTTCTCCACCACAAAGGGGGCTCAATGAACAGAAGAGAATAAAGGGAATTCTGGGTACACAAAGCATTAATGGAGTCCATGCAGAGTGTGGGGAAAGCTCAAAATTGACGTTGGAACAGAGTTCGCAAAGGTGAATAGAAATTCAACATTAGTATCAGAGGGTGACATAAGAGTTTAGTTCTGCTGTGCTAATGCACCAATTGGAATCACCTTGGAAAATAATATTCATTCTCTCAAAAACATTTACTTACCACCTACCAACCACATACCAGGCTCTGTGTTAGTGGGGGGACAATAGTGATGATCAAGACAGGCACAGTTCTGACTCTCATGGGTCTTACAGCCTGGAGGGAAGCAAACATTATACAAATCATTCCACAAATTATAAAATAATTGCCCCTTTGATCAGTGCTTAGACGGAAAAGATCACTATGCTAGGGCTAAAGCATCTAGATGCTTAGATCAGTCTTCCCAACTCCAAAGTGGAAAAGAAACTTCTTGTTGCCCTCTCCCACAATCAATAAGACAAGAACCCAATGAGGATGACGGATGAATTCATTCTCTCCTCTCTCTCTCTCTCTCTCTCTCTCTCTCACACACACACACACACACACACACACACACATACACACACACACAAAGCAGAGAGCACCTTGAAAGAAGGAGTAAAACTTAGGGCAATTTCTGTGCTTGTACTTAGCTGGCTAGTTCATTGAGTGTGACCTTAAAATACAGTATTTTCATGCTGTCCAAATGGTTCATCTCTCCCCAGCCTCTTAGTGTTCCTGACTTGATGCTTGCTTTCATTTTTCAGGGACAGTGTCTTCAAATCACTGCATATACTTGGTATAAAATGCTCTCTTCTGCCTTCTATTGTTCTCTCCTATGAAGCATCTGGAATTCAAGAAATGCTTTTTGTATGGAAGCAAGGAAAATCAGGAAATGCTTTTAAGCTACTGGCTTTAAACTCCTAACTCTTTAATATTCAATAATTTAAATTGCTTATACTATTTTGTAACCAATCTGGTCATAAAAAGGCTCCATTGTAGAATCTGCCCTTGTAGGCATTTCAAGTGGAGAGGAATTTACCTGCTCATTTATACACTCCTGAAAATAGCAGTGGATAATAGAGATGTGACTACAGCTGCAAATGGCGTCACTGTGATGAAATGACATTTACAATGGAAACCTTCATGTGAGCGATGGGAGAGGAGGGCCATGTTTGTGCAGGTTTGCATTTACATGGCGGCTTCAGGTCTTTATTAAATGAAGGCCAGATGCTTATAGTTAGCATTTTTAATGGATTCACATTCCCGGGTAGCTCATAAAATCCTATTAATAAATCATAGGGCCCTCCTTAACAGAATTTCAAGGTATGCTATGATGTCGCTGATATATTATTGAATTAGGGAGACTGGAAGCTAGATTCGTAATTTATTCCAAAGTCTCCATCCCTCTCAACTGTCCACCATACACATGCATCCCTCATCCCCCAAAGAGGTCAGGAAACGAAGTCGGGGATAAATGTCTCAGTGTCACAGGCTAGCAATGCATGCCCCATAAGACAAAGTGAGTTACTAAGAGAAAAATTTCCAAGTGATTTAAAAGATACCATTTAAATTCTATTAGAATATTTGAAATAAAAGGCAATGAGTTAAGTGAGAATAAGATGTAAACCTTCCTGTAATATTTGATTGCTAATGAACAGAAAGTATTAATCTTAGCAACCAAGAGGAGAAAAATGCCTAGTGTTTTTCATTAAATCAACTAAATGATTAAACGAGTTAGTCAGTAGGAACCATTTTAATTTTCTGAATGTGAAATGTGCAGCTTATAACAAATAAATTCAAAGCACCTTTCTAAGCAAGTTTTGACCATAAAAAATGTGAGTTATAAAGATGTTTGGTATTTTCTTCTTTATAGATAGTCAATATTTTAAATGCAGTGACATTAATTGTGCAGAATGAAATGCCCCTACTATCTAGACTTAAAAAAAGTTGGCATCCAGAGCAACATCCCTAATGGATCTTCAACACTATTACAAAATGATTGATTGTTGTCGTAGTCATTTGAGCAGCTTTTAGAACTGTTATATTTTTAATTAAATTGGCTGTGAATTTTGTAAGTGGCAAAGGTTGATAAACTAGCGCTCAGTGCACTATTACTATTCTTCCCGGCGTGGCTGTCATAGCTGGTACATTTATGTGCATAATCTTCTTAACATCCCATAAGTCTCTTTGGTCTCAGGCATTGATCTGCAAGATTACTTGCTATTTGGAGATGAAGGAAAAAACATAAAAATTAATTCAGCTAAAACATGGTGCTGAGATCGTACTTGGTGCACTGAGAAGAGATCTAGTCTAGTAACCCCACTGTAAGTCGGTTTACCATCCTCCCTTCTTGTACCCCAGGCAAGGGAAAGTAGATGGGGACAGCAGGTCAGTGAGCAGATTCTTCTACCCACATGTTTTGAGAGGCTCATCCAAGCAAGCCCCTGGGCTGGGCACTGGGCACACAAGAGTATGTCTAGCAGGAGACCCAGATGCTGATCCATCTGAGCCAATAGGGAGCAATTCAGGAAAGAGCCAGTCTATAATGAAGGGGCCTTATAAGTCCAGGGGTCAGGTGAGACTCCTTGAACAAGTGGCCCCTGAGCTAAGGTCTGAAGGTAGGATGGTAGCCAACCACATAATGAGGGGAACCAAACATGTGCCAGGCAGGGGGAGCAGCCTGGGCATGGGCTCTGGGGTGGCAGAAAGCCAGTTTAAAGACCTCAAAGAAGGCCAGGTGTCTGGAGCCCAGAGAGGGAAGGGACAGAGGTGAGAGGCACAGCACTTTCAGGCCTGAATATAGTGTCTGGATTTCCAGGGAGACCTTGGGAGTTAGCCGACCAGCTATAGGGATAGCTGTCAGAGCCCCACCGAGGCAGAGTATTCAGATAATTGCAGGCAACCTCACCTTTGACATACCTGACTTCCACTGGCCAGGAGAGAATAAAAACCAAAACCCAGGAGAAACGGGGGGAAAGGCTTTTACAGACTATGTCCTTCACTGCCACCAATGTGTAGACCCAGAAGGTCAGCCACAGAGGGGCCAGTGTTATACTGCGATTACCAGGAACTGGCCCACCTCATTCCTAAAACACCATGTCACCTCCCCAGAATTTCTGATTTCCACTCCTGGGAGGAAAAGAAATTCCCTTCTTTATTCAACACATTGATGATAGTTAAGAAGGGTGTGTAGGAGACAAAACAACATAGCAATTAAGAAACGTCTTCAGAACCAGAAAGGCTGAATCCTGAGCTGTCTGACCCTGGCAAGCTACATAAGCCCTGAGCATTGGTTTCTACATTGGCACAATGCACTAATAATTGGACCTACCTGCCTGGGTTATAAGGATTATATGTCATCATTTATGTAAAGTGCTTTGCATCATTCCTGGCATGTAGTAAGCCCCAACTTAGAGTAACTATTATCATTTTTAGGACACGTGAACTAATCAACATATCAGTGAATAAATTTTCTTGTTTTCTCTCAGCAGAAAGAGAAACTGAGGTTTCACTTTCCATAAAGGTGCTGATGCCTTTGAATTGTGCTAATTTTTTCCCCTAACTGCTCATTTTCTGATGTGCATCAAAAAATTTCTCATTGAGGCTGTTGGTTCTTCACAAGAAGTAATTTCCCATTGGGTCGTGTGTCCTGCTAGTTATGGATACCTGATAACCAACAAATAATGTTCAAAAGGTAATAAAAACTAAGCCACAACTCAGGAGGGAAAGGCCCTGGCTTTGGCTGGACATTGTATATCATAGTAAGAATTCAAACTTTGGGGTCACCCAAGCCTAGGGCTAAATCCTAGCTGGGTCACTTATTATCTGAGCCTATTTTTTCACAAGTAAAATGAAGTTAATACTATTATTGTATGGTACGTTGTGAGGGCAAAATCCCTGACATAGTAAACACTTCACAATTATGGCTCTTCCAATTACTCAGACCAATCCCTTAAAAATTCCTAATGTCTTCACTGTTGAGACACAGGTGAGGGACAGGGAGGGGAGGGCTGAATCCCATTCAGTTGTACAGTCTTTATTTCTGAGTAGGACACAGTTGATGTCATTTTTCAGTAATACAAAATTGACCTCCATAGCCTCTGGGAAAGCATTTGGGTTCAGTCCCGTTTTCTTCAGCGAGGCATTCACGGCAGCTTCTACGGGAACAGCTTAGAGTACTGGGGGGAACCTCACAAGACAGATGACTGTGTGGGGAGATTGTATTAGTCAGTAAAAACTGTGCGCACAGTAAACATGGCCGTTACTTTCAGTGGCATAATCTCCGTAGTTCCCAACAAGAGGCTGTGCAAATTGCAAAGGAGGGAAAAGAGTATCTCTGTTTTCCTACATTGAGGTTACAGATGAGCCACAGAGCTACCATTTGTATTTGCTGGTGATTTCAATCATTCTGCATGCATGCTCACCCTGGCAACATTTCAAAGCATTATTCCCCATTACCATGGTATTTTATCACGCATCATAGTCTGACACGGTTCTCTCCTTGGCAAGAGAGTGCTTCAGGCAAAGTTTCAGATTTTGTCAGCAGGAGAAAAGGAATTGCTACAATCCAGAAACAACTGGGGACACATACCTTCAAGTGCTACAAATTTGTAAAGGTAAAGCTCAAGGTAGAAAGAAAGAGGAGGGACTAGCAAGCATACGCTTTGCTGATTTCTGCATATTCTTTGCTGCGCTGTCCATTTGGGCACAAAATTCAGTTAGGTTCCTTATAAGGTGCTGGTCAGTGGAGCTGGGAGGGTAGCCCAAGGGAGAAGAGTTGTAGCAAGTATTTTGTAGGTGGCCTTTTCCTACCATTTGGCCAAAATCATAATCCCATAAGGCACTTTAAATTGCAAGTACGTGGGTGGTCAACATGTAAAGTTGCCTTTATCCCTAACAATCCCCTAAGGGAACAGGGGAGGCAGCTCAGGGGAGAATAAGGGGTAGGGTGAGGGCCAGGGAAGTGGGGGCAGGGCAGGAAAGCTGAGGGTGAGGCTAGGCAGGGAGGCTCAGGGTGGGTCTGGGCAGGAAAGGGGAGAGGGGTGAGGGCCCAAAGACCCAGCGGGGCCAATCCTTAAGAGCTTTCCATTGGCCAGCATAGGTAAAGTTCTGACGGTCTATGTGGAGAAGGGGATTGAGGCTATACCCCGAGTAAGGGCTTCATCCACTCCTCTGTAGCCATCACCCCAGGGAAGTGAATTAACATATGCATTGATGTCGATTATCTGGTCCTTGTGGCCCAGACCTGGCAGGAAAGGATTAAGTGTTTCCCTCTTCCCTCCTGCCCTTCTTTTTATCCAACCAACCAAGATATGTTTATGCAGCACCTTGTCTCTGCTGAGCTCCTTTCTGGACATTGTGGAAACAACAGAGCACATAGACAGGGAGGGCACTGACTCAGATTTTGGTGGGGTAACATCTATGTCAAACCCCAAAGAATGCATGGGGGATAACAAGGAACAATCCAACTCCTCCTACTGCCTGCTGCCCCTCCTTGGCCTGGGCAAGGTTGGGATGTGAAAGAGAGCAAGGAGCAAATTCAAAGTACTGTAACTCCTCATTTCCCAAATATCAATCATTAATCACAGCTTTTGCCATGGCTAGGTAGCACTTCTACTACTATTTATATTTCTTCAAATCAATTTCCTTTTTCTACCTGAGTAAATGTATTGGAAAAGGAAAGATTATATCAATACTGTAATAGAAAACCAATATAATATGCCACAAATAGAAGGTCACCATTAAAGTAAAAGCAGTGAAAAGTAAAATAGCATTATTAAATTTCAGCAGGATTCTGTTGTTTGAGCTTGAGGCCTATTCTTTTCTGGGACAGAAAGGGAGATTAGCAAGCATTAGGGCAGTGGAAAGGAACTTGGAGCATCAAACTGAAACTTTCTCCTAGAGAAATCTTAAGGATGGAAAAGGATATTAGAACTAAATCAGCACTATGTGAGTCAATGTTCTTTAAGGCCATGATTGTGCATGACCTAATGCCACCACTTGTGCCTGCAGAGGTCTAAGACCCGTACTCTGGGAGGAACCAAGAGTGGTTCAGTGGAGTTGGAACATAAAGTTGTAAGTGATAAAGTGAAAAACTAATGCATGGCTTTGAAGGCCTTAAGAAGTTTGGGTTTTATCCTAAAAGAATGAAAAGCCGCGGAAGCAAGGAGATGGCTGGCACCATCTGATTTGCATTTCAGAAATGTCACCCAACCTGCAGAAGAGGGAGGGGATGATGAGAAGCAAGATTGGAAAAGGGACCCCCAAGGAGGCTTTTGAGGAATCTAGGGGAAAAAAGATGGTGGGCAAAACTCAAAGAGAATGAAGACTCCATCAAATCTGCTGATTGACTGGATGAGGTTATAGCAGGCACTGAAAAATGTTTTCTGAAGAGCATGTCTTCACTCTGGGGGAGCCAGGTCAGTCTGGTCATTCGCACACTCCTTTTGGCCAAGGATCCTAAGCACTGTGCACGCCTTAATTGAAATGTACATTTAGTCCACCCGGCTTAGTCTTTCAACTCAGCCCCTACTTCCCCCAGCAACATCCTACTTGAGATCTCTAGAGCATTGAGATTGCCCAGGAGTGAGTCTGCAAACCAGGCTGGAGAACTGATAATGATGTAGTTGTGCCCTATGGTTCCTTAAAGGGTTAGTGGGGGTCAGTTTCCCCTATCACTCCCCACTTGCCTTAAGGCAGTGGTTTTTAGCCAGGGATGATTTTGTCTCTCAGGTGACATTTGACAATGTCTGGAGACATTGATGATTGTCACAACTGGGGGAGGAAGATTGCTACTGGCATCAGGTGGGTGGAGGCCAGTGATGCTGTGAAACATCCTACAATACACAGGGCAGATACCCACAACAGAATTCTCTGGGCCAAGATATCAGTGGTGCTGAAGTTGAGAACCCCTGTTAGGCTGGTGGGAATGTCAGAAAGAGTTGGTGGGGGCACATAAAGAAGGCCATGGTGGGGCAGGTGCTCCTACCAGGATACTCTTATTTGCATTTAATAACCTGCAGCGTTGCTGGGGTGGGGAGCAGGGGGAGTGGGGAAACATACTTCTTTTGGGTATCCTGGGCTTGGAATAAGAGCCAGGAGCCAATTAGAAGAGTCAACAGTCCTAAACATTCTCCCCTTCCCCCCACCTTAGACATGTAGAGCTGTACTGTACTGACTCAGAAAGACAGGAAGAGGCTTTGTGGTTTGGGGTCAACTCTTCCTAGGTAGATAAAGTGCAACCTCAGAAGCGTCCGTGCAGTCCATGGTACCCCAGCAGGTGTGTCGAAATACCAGGACTCTTCATTCTGTCTTGGCTAGTCTCCAAGCCTGCCCAGAAACAAGTATCTCTGTGCACAGAGGATAGTAGCAATGATTACTTTTTCTTAGGGGAAAAAATGCCAGAAAGATAAACCTTTTGTAAATCACTGCATGCCTCCTGCCTGCAAGCTTTGAGTTTATCTGTGAGACATTTATCTCCTTGTATACTCATTCCCAAAAATTATCATCTAATTAATAAACCTAATAGCCTGAGGTATGCCAATCAATAAGAAAGAGAAAGGAGAAAGCTGAATCTGATGCAACATGATATTGAACTGTCTGCAGAAAGCTCTAAGCGCTTCCTCTAAAATGAGCATGCTTCCAGTCCACCGAGATACAGAGGGAAAGTGGCCAATGTGTTCCACAGTACTTGGCAAGTTAGAAGAATGGTATGTGCAGACACCTGATTCTGATTCGTGAGTGAGACTGGCATTGACTTTCTCTTTATTTAATGGATGTAGTCTGTGAGTGGCAATGAATTGAATTCCAGCTCTGTTTTGACTTCTGTGGACAGAGCTGCTCTATCCTGATGGTATGCACCCAACAACCTGGCAGCTAACTGCATAATCAAAAAGTTTGAGAGAAAAAAATCCCGATTAAATATATATTCATAATGGGAGATTTGTGTATACTTCTGTAAGAATAAGGCAGATCTAATAGACAAAATAAGTCGGGATATGTAAGAATTAAACACCTTCAAGGGCCCATTCTTCGGTACAAGTTGAAATAGTCCATTTCTCTTTCCATTGCTCTCTTCCACATTTCCCCTCAGAATGCTTCTGGGAGTTCTCCTGAGAGCAGATGTTGAATATTTGAACTGAGAGCAGAGAGATTCTCCTTGTACCAGAGTCACTAGGTGGGTTTAACATTCTGACCATAACTTTGTAAGTAAATGGCAACTTGCAAAGGCCCCACGTGGGCTGCGTCCCAGAAATAGTGCCTAGAGTTCAAGGGCTCAATAAGATCATCCTCATTTGGGACCAGGTGGAGGTAAAGAAATGCTCTAGGTTCAATATCCAGCAAATGCTTTCAGGCTGAATTCAGTGATCAATGTTGCACAATGAAAATATCACTAAAATTCATTAGTAGGACTAAATCCATAACCTCTACCATCCCGGAGACCACCGGGATTCTTTCCTTTGTGAACTCACGGGCCAGGGATTATTCTTTCCTTGAATTATAGTGAAATCTGTCTTCAGTGATCACCCAGGGACCATCCAAAATGGGTAACCTGGTAGAGGTTGAACTTTATCTAAAGGTCAAAGAAAATTCTCCTGGAAACCTTAGGGGTTGCTTAAAGGTGAAATAAAAAGCTAAAATGAAATTGACTTAATCCCTGGTTTATGAACCAAGTAGCACAGCTAAGCAGGCTGAGGGATGCATTCAGCTCATAAATGCATTTGGACATATCTTTATGAAATGCTTCATCCCTTCTGTCAAGTGCCACAGCCTTTCTGGTTTGTGAATTACATGCCTAACAATGATTCCATGTGTTTTGCAGAGCTGTGGCTGTGTGCTCAGGACCATGGCAGTGGTGATGGTACAATGACATTCTGCACCAGGCCCTGCTGACAATGCAGAGAATGGGGCCTGGCGATGACTTTAAGCTCCTAAGTGTTTTGACCTGGGAAAAGGGCAATCGGCTTAACCAATAGCAAAGCATCCATCCAGTGAGGAAAGGACGTTCTTTAAGGGAGGAATCTTTATTCTAGCCCATTATGCACTTAGAGGAGAATTTGTAACTATCTTGAAGTAGCTCTGAAATTCCTGGGGTTGAAGCTAAGAGGGCAAAGAGTAGAAGAAGATAGAGCCAGTTTGCTTTCCTTCATGTAAGGAGGGAAGGAACCAGCCACACTGGGTCCAGATCCCAAATGTGACACATTTGGTGACTTGGGCAGGTCACTGGAGCCCACTGAGCCTGTTTCCTCATCTGTAACTGGAACAAAGCAGTAATAAAGCCAATTGTGGTTGTTTATTGAATCCCTATGTGTCAAACCCTGCACTGAGTGCACTTTACACAGCACTTCACCATAGTAGCAGTGTCCCCTTTGGAAGAGATAATAGTATCTATAAAATATTGATTGAAAATGTCTCCTTTCAGGGATGCTGAGAAAATTAAATGATATGGCACAGGAAAGCCACAAGCACAGTCTGCCTAGTACCTAGCAGAAGTTCCATAAATGTCAGGTTTATGCCTCTTCCCATAGAGATGAACACTGACTGTGTGTCCCTGTGACCATGTGCATCGGTCAGAGTTCTCCAGAGAAACGGAACCCACAGGAGATACACACACACATGCATATACATTTCCTCACCGTTTGTTCACTCCTCACATACTTATTGAACGCAGCTGGGGCGCACAGCAGAAAGTGAACGGAGGCATTCTCTGCTCTCTGCTTGCTGAGCTATTGGTCCTCTGTTGTCCATTTCAGATCAAGTTGAAATGGAAGTGAAGGAGAAGGAGGTAGGGGCTGGTCCTGTGGGGAGAGGCTCTGACTTAAGGATTTCTTGATATGAAAGCAAGGTTAGCTCAGTAGGTCCAGATCAATGTATCTAGGCCTTTTATTGTTCTGTATTAATGATGACTGTATATTTGTGCAGCCTAACTTAGTCTGTCTACAGAAGAAAGTGTTGTCCTGAAAATACGATGTTTTCATACATCCCTCCATTCCTTCCTCACATAACTGATGACTTATTTACTTTAACGGTAATGGAGCTAATGCAGCACACAGAATAAATCATCTCTACTCAATATTTCAATTGAAGGTTCCCTGGAAACTAGGCCAACAACTACCCCAAAGGCAACCCGTGGAGAAAGCCCAGGAATGGTTTATGTACATGAAGGTTTGATTCTGTTGGCTCTGGCTTCCTGGAGCCTGGCCCTTGGTGTCTGTCCAGAACAACTATCCCTCTTCCCTTAACAATATTTACTTTTCTGATCACAGTAGTTGGTTCCAAAAGCACCCCAGAGCAAGAATGGCAGACAACGATGCCATCTTTTCTCTAGAAATCCTTTCTTATGTCCAAACTAATCAGCTAACAACTAAATAGCAAATGTTTCACGAAGGCCTGCAAACTTGGACACAGCTTTCCTCCCTGGCTGAAGTCGTGGTGATGCCAAGCTATTAGCTTAACCTTAAAGCAGTATAATTAATCGGCAGTCTCTATCGTCTTCCTTGCTGACAGTGGTGTGAGGGCAGACCCACCATCTACTATAAGCATTAGACATTGTGAATTCTTCTTTGTCAGGTTAAATATTCAGCTCCATATCATTGTGAGCTTTCTTATAAAAGCTAGTTGACTGAGGTGGGAAGGGTTAAACCAAAGACTACCAGGAACCTCACATCTACAGTTCCAGGTTATTTACTGTCTTCTAAGGCATTTAGAGAGGATTTAAGGTACATTTTAAACCTGTATTTTTCTACACAAGGCCCTTATGAGTCAACAAAAGCCCACCTAAAGAACTTCCTACAGAGAGAGGTCCCTATCCCAGGGGTTGTGAAATCATGGCCCATGGGCCCAAACTGCCGCCTGTTTTGTAAATGAGGTTTGGTTGGAACACAGCTTCATTTGTATATTATCTATAGCTACAATGGCAGAGTTGAATTTGCCACAGAGGTCATATGCAGCACCTTTAATATTTACTGCCTGACCCTTCACAGAAAAAAAAAAAATAGCTAACCTCAGCCCTATCCTAAAACGGGGGTGACAAGTTTAAATAGCATACAACAAGCTCCATGAGGCCAGGGACCAGGTCTGTGTTGTTCACCTGTATGTCCCCAGGATATAATGGGTAACAGTCACTCAGCAAATACAAGATGTTAGCCTTCCTCCTGCTCTCTAGAGACTCCCTTCACCTTTTCTCTTTATCCCTTCCCCTTCCCTCCCACTGACTGTAGAGTTGAGATCCCAGCATTGTCATCTGTCTTCAATCTTACCTCTTCCATTAGCACCTTGTTAGATGATACATAAGTGATGTTCTCCATTCAATAAACACTTTTGGGCCCCCATAAAGTTCTAGGCACGGGGGATGCAGTGGTAAACAGATCAGATCAGGCCCTGGCCTTCTCTGGTGGGAGAGACAGACAAAAATCAGAAAACACACAAATAAACATCATCTCAGGTAGTGAGAAGGAAATTAAATAGGGTAATATGATAAAAGTATTTAGATAGAGGGGCAGGAAAGGCCTCCCCATGGAGCTCAACATTTCAGTTGATAACTAACTGATAAGAGGCAAGCCTGGGGAAAACTGGGGCAGAGAATTCCAGCAGAGTGAAGAGGGATTGCAAAAGCCATACATCCAGGGGAGCTTGACATGTCCAGGAAACAGAGGGAAGGCCTCACCAAGGCCTGGAGTATTGGTGAGGAGGGGAAGGAGATGCTGGTACAGAGGCAGGCAGTGCCCAGCACAGAGTTTGAGGTTGGAGGGTCTTAGGCAAGGCAGTGACATGATCCCATTTAAGTTTTCAAAGGATGACTGTGGCTGGGTTTTATGGAGGTGACAATGCAAGCAAGGAGACCAATTAGGAGGTGGTTGCAATGGTACAGTTGCAAGAAGCATGCCACTTGGGAATATGTCTTGGAAACAGAGCAGGTGGAATTTGTTGATGGAGTTGAATGTGAGGGGTCAGAAGCTAAGAAGGATTCCTAGGTTTTTGACTTGAATGTCAGCTAGATGGTAATGCTTTTTCCTGAAAGGACAGAAGTAGGGTGGAGGAGTTACAAGTCAGGTGTTCTCTCTTGGCTGTATTTAACGTGAGATGCCCATACACTTGCAGGATTTGTTGTCCCATAAGCAGTTGGATATTCATGGTTGGAGCTCAATAGAGAGTACAGGGATGGAAATATAAATTTGGGAGTCATAGAGATACTATTTAAAGGCATGGCCTTGAATGGGACCACCTGTAGGGACAGGGAAAACTAGAGAACTGAGAATCAAGTCTGGGTCACTCTGACATTTCCAAATGGCATCTGAAAAGAGAGAAAAACTTTTGAGGCTGACAGAAGGTACTGCGAATGCAAATGCAAAGACCCTGAAATGGACAAGCCTGGAGTCCTTGGAGAACCTGGCTGGAGCCACATGTGATGGGAGGACATGGTATGAAATCTCATAGGAGTTATAGGGTTAAAGAAGCTGAGTTCTGGAGTCAGGATGCCTGGGTTCATTTACAAATTCCACCACTTACTAAGCCAGGTAACGTCTTTGAGCTTCAGATTCCTCATCTGTAATACAAGGAAGATAATAGTACCTATCACACAGTGCTATTCCTGTGAAGAATAGATGAAATAGATCAGTGCTGAGCACAAAGTACTCAATGCATGTCAGCTTTGATTATTACTGGAGGGATAGCCACATGATCTGATTTATACCTTTAAAGGATGCTGGACTGTAGGGGCCCAAGAGTAGAAGTAAGGAGACCAGGTAAGAGGCTGTCGTGGTTATCCAGGGGAAAAATGGGCCTTTCGCCAAAGCTCACGAGCATCCTACTTCTTTCTTTATTTTTCCTTGATGAACCACCACTACTTCACTGACCTCTGAGCTTGAGGAGCCCACTAGGCCCTTATTTTGCATGTAGCCTCAGAAATATCCTATATTGTAATTTATCTTACATCACCATAACTGAGTCACGAGCCCCTCATAACAAAGGGTCCTGTCTTGCTACTTTTCTTGCTTGCACCCTGCTCTTAGGGTGTGATGGTGATAATACATATGTATCACCCCCAACACAGAGAAGAACAGCAGTCTATTTCAGCACACCAGGAACATATGCAAACCACAGCTCATTTAGTAGGAAACTAAAGTCGTAGAAAGTGGGAGCAAAAAAGCTGGGTGATGCTGGCCCAAGTGCTGGTAGAATCTGGCCAGGACTTCCAGCCCATGCTGCAGGCATAGCTCCTCAGTAGGCAGAGTTTTCAGGTCGTTTAAATCCCAGGGTTACATGCAAAGGGCTGGGCAGGCAGTTCGGGTTCATTTTCGAGGTCACAGCGCCACACTTCGGCTGGGTTAGCACACACAACCATTAATGAGATAATGTGCTCCATCGCTGAGGCGAGCCTAAAAAGGGCTTTAATGGGCTTCATTATATCCATCTGTCCATCCATCACTTCTCCATGGCTCACCACTTGACTCCAGAAACAGGAACACCCCCTAACTAATTAGATTCATCCTAATCTCCTTTATGCCCCATCAAACCTCTCACAGGCCATCTGTGAGTTTAGAGTTCAGAGTCTTAAGAATTATGCAAATCAGTCTCTTTCTAATTTAAAGTGTTCATCTGATGACCACAATTTGAAACTTCTTGCTGTGACAAATGGGAATCCATTGTAAAATTCTGTGCTAATTTTAAACGCCCTATCCTCTGAAGTACCATGTAACAGACCATTTCCAAGAAAATAGTTGGGTGAGGAGTGTAGGACCTTTGAGCCCAGGCTAAAAGTAAGAAAAACAGTCAGTGTGGGGATAATTTTAATCAGTTTGTAATCGTGGGAGGAAATGATTTGCTTTCATTTGTAGACTCAAAAGGAAGGTGCAAGAACTACTAAATTTGGGGATAGAGTGTGCATTTTGGTGGTACATTCATTGGTGTTCAAATGCAGAGGAGAACCAATTCATGGAAGTCAGTGCCCGGAGGGAAATAATTTACCAGTGGATTTTCAGACCCTCTGGTCGGCCTGAGCCCGTAGCCTGGTCTCTAGGAGCTGGTGTGGAAAGCTGAGTAGATTTCTGGGTAGAGAGGTCACCTGGGCACTGCAGTGGTTTGACCTTGGTAGGACAAAGGGCATTTTCTGACAGCACATTGAGGTTTACTGTGAACCCTAAACACCTCAAGGTCCTTAGTGGGGGTGAATAGGAACTAGAGGGTTAAAACAGAGTGCTCAGTGGAAAGATTGAAGCTAATTATTTGTTGAATGAACAATCAGCTGAATCTTAATGGGGAATTATAGCCTAAAGCAGCACTTCTCAAACTTTAACATGCCTGTGAATCTCTTGGAGATCTTGTTAAAACAATTTCTGAATCTGTAGGTCTGGGGTGGAGCCTAAGAGTCTGCAGCTCTGACAAGCTCCCAAGTGATGCTGATCCCTGGTCTCTGGACTCCACTTAGTGGAGCAGGAGTGGATAAGAGTTGGGGGGCAGATAGGACCAGGTTCAAGTCCTGGCTTGGCCACTTATTGCCCATGTAACTTGGGCAAATTACTTTTCTCCTCTGCACCTCATTCATGCAACAAATATTGACTTTTTATTATACTGTGGGCCAGAAACTGTGCTCACTTAAATAGCTGGAGCAAGATAGAAAATGTCCTTGGTGTCCAGGGATTTATAGTCTTGTGGATGACAGAAAAAAAGGTAATGAGACAAAAATGTGTAATTACAACTCGTGATAATTGCTACCAGTCATAGCAAGGGTGACTAATGTTTATTGAGAACTGACTGTGTATGAGGCACTTTTTTTATTTCAAATTTTTAAAGAACAATCTTGAATACCATACGGGATTCCCATACATCGCCCCACCACCAGCACCTTACATTGTTGTGACACACTTGTTACAAATGATGAAAGAACATTGTCATAATATTACTGCTATCTCTAGTCCCTAGCTTAGAGTTGGTGTATTTTCCCCACAAACCAACCTATTATTAACACCATGTATTAGTAGTGTTTATTTATATACCCTACATTCATGAGAGAACATTCATGAGAGAACATTCCCATATTTCTACTGTTAACCACAGTCCATCATTCACCATGGGGTTAGGTCTGTTTTATGGTCCCTGCTGTGAGGCACTGTTTTAAGAACTTTACATTAATCCACTTATTTAATCTTTCTACCAACTCTATAAGGTAGATACTCTTGTCCCCTATTTACAGCTGCAGAAATTGAGGCACAGAACTGAAAAGTGGTAGAGACATGATTTAAACCAGTTCAACTCCAGAACTAATGCTCTTGACCATGGGTCAGCACACTTTCTTTAAGGGCCAGATAGTAAATATTTTTGACTTTGCAGGCCACATAGTCTCTGTCCCAACTACTCAACTCTGTCTTGTAGAGAAAAGCAGCTGTAGACAATCCATACACAAATGAATGTAGGTGCGTTCCAACAAAGCTTTATTTATGAATTGGTGGAGGGCCAGATTTGTTCTTGACCATGATTCTCAACCAGCATGTCTCATACTTTAAATCACCATTATCCTATGGGAATATAATGTAAGCCACACATGTGATTTTAAATTTTCTAGTAGCTACATTAAAAGAGGTGAAATTAATTTCAATAAGGTGTTTTAATTAACCCAAGATAGCCAAAATAGTGTCACTTCATGGGGTAATAGATATAAAAATTATTAATGAAATATATTTTTGCACTAAGTTTTCTGGTTTAACGTGTATTTTACACTTACAGCTCATCTCATTTCAGAGTAGCCATATTTCAAGAGCCCAATAGCCTCATGAGTACTACTACTGCTGGTGGCTCCTGTATCCGATAATGTATTAGATCATGACACATTAAAGCAAGTGCTGAGGAATCACTGGGTGGGGCCTCAGATTCTGCATTTCTAACAAGTCCCCAGGTGGTGCTGGTCTGGGGTGCACACTTTGAGAATCTAGACCCCTGACTGCCTCTTAAGGAAACATACTGGTAGATCTAGAGAAGGGGTGGATGCAATTTAGGGTGGTCTAAGTAGGCTTCGCTGAAGGGGTTACATTTAAACTGAGACCCAGAGGATAAGGAGCTAGCTAAGAGAAGAGCAGTTGGGGGAAAAAGTGCCCCAAGTAGGATAAAATAAATGCTTTTAGATTAAGGTAGGTAAAACATGTAAGCGCTTGGCAATGGGCTCAGTATGGTATCTTGGATTTCTATTATAATAAAGGCAGGAAGATAAAAAGCTTTTCAGAGGCCCAGCATCTGCTGTCCTCCGGACTAGATTAGTCAGCCCCCTTCAGTGCTCCCAGAGTTGCCCATGTTTTACCCATCACAGTACTTTCCTCACTTCCTGTAAGTGCCTGCTTCTTTCCTGGGTCTCCTATGGGGACCGTGTGCTCTGTGAGGGCAGGGGACCGTTCTGTCTCCAGCCTGGATGTCAGCTGCTGTCATTTCACTGCTTGGGACTTCAGATGGGGCCTTCCAGAATATGTGGAATGCCATCCAAATGACATGTGGGCTGTGGAGCCCCTGGAAACTGCAGGTGGGAACACTCAGACCAAAAATGAAAGGAGGGAAAGGGGATTTTGGTTTGAAGTAGGAAGGAGAGGGAAATATATGCGATCATATAAGCTTAGCAGTCCCTGCCAGGTGAGCCGCAAGCCAAACTGCCTACAAATTTTGGCTGGCACAGTTATGTGTATGTGACGCTAACAGCTTGTAGAAGGGTCCCCGGCCCTCCGCTTCCATTACATCCTTACCCCCACTGTCCCACAGAGCTGGCCTGGCAGGGCTGACTCCAGTGTCCTGGATGCCAGGAAGCACGAGAGGAGAGGGAAAGGGCAGGTGCCTCTCTCTCTCAGGGCTACATCAGCCAGGGCCAGACCGGCTCTGCCAGAGGCATTCCTTACTCTTCTTATGGTGGTTTGGGACCCGAGCTGGTGCAGTGAGACACTGCGCTCCTCTGGTGGTCTCACGCTAGAGGCCACCCCCTTACTGTTACTAGAGGGCCTCCAGGTTCTTTTGCCTCCTTGTTGTAACAATTCCAGACAGTTGTATGGCATTTCATAGTGGAGAGACTACATACAGGGGTAGAGAGAGGGGGCTTCGGTGCCAGACTGCCTCGGTTTGCAGTCCAGGCTGGTACCTACTTGGGTGAGTTTGCACACCCTCAGCTTCCTCAGGGATAAGATGGGGATCCTAACTTATATGAAACATCTTGAATAAGCAAATTCATAGAGACAGAAAGTAGATTAGAGGTTACCAGGGACTGAGAGGGAGAATGGGGAGTTACTGCCTAATGGGGGCAGAGTTTCTGTTTGGGATGATGAAAAAGTGTAGGTGATGATGGATGGTGGTGATGGCAGCACAATATTATGAATGTGATTAATGCCACTGGATTTCACGCTTAAAAATGGCTAAAATGACAAACTTTATTATGTAAATATCCACAGTATAAATCACACAGGGTACTAACAGTTCCACCCTCTTGGGTAGTCATGAGGATTAATGAATTAATATATGTAAAGTGCATAAGACCATCTGCACACAGGAAGTGCTCACTGGTACTTGTATAAATTACTCACCTGTGTTCTTGCATATGCTCCTCTCAACCACCCTTCAGAAAAGAATGAGCTAGCCCTAGTATGGTTTCCATTTATTGGTATAGTTGATGAAACTGAGAGTCAAGGAGCTGAAGAAACATGACCTAGAGGAGTCCTAGATCTCAAGACCAGGTCTTCTGACTCCAAATTCATTAAACAAGCATGCACTTTTACACCTACTCTGTTCAAGGTACTGATGTGTGAGGTGACTAAAGATGAATGAAGGATGGTAGACCTCTCAAATGGTGGTGGAGACAGTTTACATAGAAAAAAAAGCCAGTGATTGGGGGGGGGCGACTAACTTTCCTGATCCAAGTTATACAATAGCACATTACATATTTTAGTAGTGTCATGAAGTTGCTGGATTCCTTGGAGACATAAGTATCCTTTGTGGGTTTGTAAGCTATGACCCATGGGTCCCTGGGGGTGTGTGGACCTTCTGAAGTTGCATGATGTAAAGTATGTATATGTGTTTGCATGCACACATTTTTCTAGAGAGAAGACTCATCGCTTTGATCAGATTCTTGAGATACTGACATGCTAAAAATAATAAGATATTTTGTTCTATTTACAAAAATTCTCAATAAGGAGAAGCCCATGTCTTGAATGTGCATTGCTCAGACATGTTGACACTACTAGTCTAGAAAGGGGAAAGCAATCCTCCTGAAGACTCCTCCTCAGTGCCTTGAGGACAATTCTTCTGCATATTCTTCTGCGTAGACAGTACCAGTGACTTACTGGGCCAGGAAGGAAGTTGCCCTTGAGCTAATTATTCTACCCCTCAGAGCCCCTATTTCCTCATCTGAGGAAGGTACTTGGGGAGATAGAAGGATCTGGACCTACCAACTGTATACATACCACATGTCATAGGCATTCCATGAATGGCAGCCTCCTTCCTTTGCCTGATGTCAGGCTTTCTATTGGTTTCATTCCAGTAGACATTGGGGAATTGTCTTGACTCATATTTTTCTTCTTATTCCCATACTTTCCCTCCTGGGCCAAGGTTACATCTCTTCACCAGAATTATTCTCATTCCATGTCTATGGACTTTATGGATCCAGCTTGTTCTCTCTCATGCTCTTTGTATTTCTTATGACTTCTTGGGAAAGCATACCTGTCCTTTTTTCTCTGATTTTATTCATTGAGTCATGCTATTTTATTTGTTTCCCCTAAGTCTTTCATAATTGACAAGTGATAATTTAGCCTGTTATTTTTTTATGTTAGAGGTGAAAAGAGAACAAAATGCCAATGCTGTCCTCCACTCTAAGAAAAGGTAAATTCTGTATTGCCCTCTAAAACTAGAAAACAGGTACTTCCATCGGTTATTATTTTTTTTTAATAAGAGGCTGTTTACAAACATGGAAACAGCTACCACCTAAGTCTAACTTTTAATTTATGCTTTCTGATGCGAGCAGCACTTCAGCCATTTCCTGGGATTCATTGTACTGAGTCTCTTGGCCCTCCTGGGCAGCAGCAGTGTGGCAGGAGCCTGGGTTGGGTCAAGGGCATAGCTTTCAAGTCAGAACAGCTTGGTTATGAATTCTAGCCCTGCCAAGTACTGGCTGAGTGACTTTGGACACATTACATAACTTTCCTGAGCCTTGGCATCTATAGAATAGAGAGGAGGAGTGAACACGCCTACCACAAAGGGTTGTTAGTATGATTAAGTGAGATAACCCACAAAAAGGGCTTAACATAGTGCCTGGCATATAGTAACCCCTCAATTAATAGGTTATTGTTAGTGTGGCAATTTATCATCCCCTAATTTAACCATTAGCTCCTGACCTTTCTCCCCTGTAAATCTTGGAGTTTTTCAATGTTTATTTTGCTGCTTCTTTTCTTCCATTTTTCATCAACCCAAAGGAAACTGTAAAAGGCAAAGGCAAAGCGCAGACCAGTAGAAACATGGAAGGCTCTGCCATTTGACCATCAGAACTCCTTATACTTCATTACTTACTCAGCCTGAGCTTATTTTAGTAAAACACATTGTGTGTGTAAAAATACACAGAAACCTACTATTTCAGTCTAGTCTGAGTTAATTATTTGAGAAGTTATCTTAAATAGCAGAATGACTTTATTTGACAGGAAACTTTGAAATCAAAATAATTATCAGATGGCCATTTTTTTAAAAAAAATCAAAACTAACCTACTCTGAGAAAACATGTTATTGGAATCAAATAAGCTGGTGGCATAATCTGCAAATTCCATGTGTACTGCTATGGTATCTGAAACATAATTATCAAGCTTAAGTTAATTAGACTAATGCTTAGAAAATCTGGCCTGGCAGCTTGTGGTAAGTAATTATATATACTGATTAAAAATGTAATATGCAGTGAACAGAGGCAAAGGAAACTCCATTTGACACAGCCTGTGCACAAACACAAGAAGCCAAGTAGAAGAGGGCCAACAATGAGGAGGAACTTTGTGGAAGCTGGCAGGCGTCACGCCAAATCTTCTGCAGAGTGGGGTGCGACGCCTGCCTCGCCTAGTAGAGCGTGTGGGTGTCTCCACAGCCAGCTCAACAGGGCCGTGGGTTTTTACTGGTTGACAGACCACCCGAAGCATATTCCAAACTGTTAGTGCTCCAACCTGTCCATTCCAGGTTAGTTAAGGAACAACCAGAGCCCAGCTTCCTTGGTAAGTTTCCAGTCTCTGAAATAATGAAATTGTCATTAATTATGGGACACCAACCCCTGAGCAGGTACAAACCTTTCTGTTTGCAGTGTGGCTTTTTCAGCAGGTATCTTTGAAAGGGGAAAAATCCCATTGGGGATCCAGGGACATCCAAAGTTTAGGTCTCCACCCAGATTCTCATAAGTTTATTGTGATATGAAACCTTGATTAAATAAATGCAGGGAGCAGATGTAGCTCAGTGGTTGAGCACCAGCCTCCTCTCCCATGTACCCTGGTACTACCTAAAAAAAAAAAAAAGTAAATGTAGTTAAAGTTTCAGATTGACAAGGGCTACAAGGAAATCTTATTTTGTTCTGTGTCTCTTCTACAGTGTGTGCATCTCTTTTTCTGCTTTAGTATTACAATGTTTGGTTAGGCAGCATAAACCCTTCTTTGAGGACTGAGGTTATAACTGTGTCATCTCTCCGAATATTTATTATGGCTGATTTATTGAGTCAAGAAGTATTTAGTGAGTACCTACTATGTGCCTAACTCTAGTTTTGTAAGGTCATTGCTAAGATATTAGGTTGAACCATAGGACATTGACATTTAGAAGATCAAAAGAAGGTTGAATATCTCTAATATACATAGTTTTGCCCTCATGGATCCTATAGTTTACTGGAGGAGATGGACAAATTAGGAAACACTCATGGTATAATAAATGTCCTTAAATGGAACCACATTAGTAGGGCACCTAGTCAGCCTTGGGGGAGCAAGGGAAGAGATGTATTTCATGAAGAGAAAATAATATATGCAAAGGACTGTTGGTGAGAGAGAAAGCAGTGTTTCTATTTAAATGGGCAGAAGCAGAGAGTACAAAGTATCGAGAGATAAGGGTAAAATGCTAAATAAGGATCTGTTGTTCCAGAAAAGCTACGTCAAGGACCAATAATTCAGGGCCAGAACATCAGATGTCAAGAGTTAGGAGACTGAGCTGAAACTGTCTTGGATTATTACCCAGAATTTAATTTCTGCTTTTTAAATAAGAAAGACCCTAGTATAAGCTTCTTCCGCTGTGATGCTCCAATTCAGAGAGCAGATACAGGCCATGCCCATTATATTTAGGTGAGGGTACTTTTTAGTAAAGAACTATGTAGGCTTTTAGAAGACTCAAGCACTTCTCCCTGGACCTTAGTTTTCTTCTCTATAAAATGGGGCTAACATCTCATAGTTGATCAAATGAGATTCTGTATGCAAAAGTGCTTTACATGGTAAATATAAGATACCCCAGCCTAGCCTTCATTGCTTAGCAAATGTTGGGTACTGTCATAGGAAGAGGAGGCGGCACAGGTTAAGAGGGTGGGCCCTGGAGTCCCAACCAGCCAGTAGCTATAAGAGCACATCTCTGAGCCTCAACTTCCTCATCTGAAATGGAAATGACAGCACCACGAGGCAGGTACTCTCATGAGCTCATCTCTGTAAACTGATAGCACAGGGCCATGCAGAAAGCCATGGGACTCTCTCGCTCAGGAGAGACATATTAACGGTATCCGGGAAGGTTGTATTTTTAAACATGACTTTTATGTAAACCCACAGCTTCTCTAATTAAAAAAAAAGAATCAAAGAAACATAGTCAGCCATCATTATTCTTGGGCTCTCAACCATTTAATGTTTCTACCTTCCTAGGGCAGAGGTGTCCCCAGCATTGAACTGAGGGCATCTCCCTCAGTCAGAGACAATAGTCCATTTTCTTTACAGCAGTATTTGTCCCCTTGATTTGGCTGCCTCTTGGCTGAAGGATTAAGTCCTGGCTCTGACTCCCTTTTATAAGTAGCTGAGCTGTTTCTCCACCCAAGGCCTAAGTAACCATTTGCAAATTGAAAGCACAGCCAATCAATGGGTAGTTTTCCCTCTGAGATGCCAAAATTCAGTTTGCCTGGCTTAAAATTTTTTAATTTTGGCATCTGGTAGATACAGCCTGTGTAACCAGTTAGGAATACTCAGAGACCTGGGACTGATATATTGGCTACTCGGCTTCAATCTAATATCAGTGAACTGGAGTCGATTATCACCAAAATTGAGAATTAAAGAGGGAGAGGAGAAAATAGGGTGGAAATTCCTGGCTATTTCCAACCTGTAGTCTGTGTTTCCTACCCAAAGAGCAGCCGGTAAACTGTTGTTCCCAGCGGTGGGAGCCGCAAGGCCCTGGGAGCACAGCCTCGGTGTGGCGACCGACACAAACAAAAGGGCTGAGAGAGAGCAGGAAATGTGGAAAGATGGGAAATTTATGCTTATTACAACCCAGGCAAGTGTTGCTTTTGCTTTGGAAACAGGACAGAAGAGCAAATTTATGGAGAGAAGATTTGGACAACTCTCTCACAGACATAAACCTTTTAAGGCAGAGCAGTTTTAATTAAGAACAACATCCTCTGTGAAGTGTTATACCCAAAATAGATCCTAGGGGGGATTCAGTGAAGGGATATATCAATTTCAGACATCTGGAATCCAATTAATAACTTCAGTGCTTTCACATGGCAAATGCTACTATGTTATATTTCTTACAGAAGTTCTCCAAATGGAAGCTGGATTTCCATCATAAGGGAAATTGCAATCATCCTATATTGTAATCCTACATAATGCCCAAGGATGGCCCTTTTGTTTGTTTGTTTTCATTCGGGGACTTCTGTTGTTTGTTTAGTTAAGTAGTTATGTTTAATGACTAATAAATACCTGTAAACCCATAACCAAAAACAAAAACTAGGGCCTTCACAATATCCTACATCTAACCATATGATACAACCATATGACACCACTGCACACACCAACTCTTTCCTCTGCCACCCATGCACTGAGTTACCCAGCATCCCAAAGCCCGTAGTCACCATTGCTTTTATAGTTTTAAGCATCTCTAGACATTCCTAAAAAGTATAGTTTTTAAATTGTTTTTTTATATAGATAGAAAATCATGATGCTGAATATTATCATTTGGGACTTATTTCCTTAAGATATTAAGATTCATCCATATGGTTGTGTGTCACTATCATACATTTGTATTGATCATTGTGTAATATTTAATATTCATTTGTGCAAACATATACAATGTAGTCTGCTCCCCAAAGGATACTTTATCATTTCTGGATTTTTGCTATTTTGTTCAAAACAGAGCTGCTTTGAACAGTCTTAGATGTGTCTTCTTTTGTATATGTGCAAGCATTTCTTTCAGTTACTTATTTGGGAGTAGCTTTTGTTTCCAAATACTTTTAAATTTGCATCTGGGTGGAGGTCAGGTGTGCCACAATGAGAGCCTGAGCCCCTAACACATGAGAAAAGATAGTTTATTTCTCACAGGTCCCAAAGAGAGAGGGGTAACCACAAGGAGTCAGTGGGAAATGCCATCAGCTTGGGTGGCTCAGCCAGCAGGTGGGGAGTACAAAAGCAGAGTGGGAGGGATCGTGGGCTTGTGCCTTTATTGTGGTCTGGGGATGGGGGTTAGTAGATTTCCCATAAGAGCCAAAGATTGATTAGTTTAAAGCAAGCCTGCACGGAAAGGGAAAAGGACTGGGGGTCTGAAGGCAATGGGATGGTCAGCTTGTGGTTTGGGACCACTGTGGGTTTTGGGTGGTGGCTGCAGAAGTGGGCTTAAGCTCTGGGGGAGATTTTCCCCAGGCCTGGAAAGTTGTTCATTAACTAAGCCAAAGGTCAGTGTTGAGACAAGTAGCTTAGCCAAAGTAGAAGTAAATGGATGCTGAAGCAGCACACAAAAGTTTTGATAGTTACGACAATATTGCTGGATCACAGGGTATTGTGATTGTCAACTTCAGGCGGTAATGCCAAACTGTTTTCCAAAGAGGTTGTCTCAACATACCCTTCACCAGCAACGCCAGGTGAGAGGTCTCTCTAAGCCATAGCATAGCAAATTCACCACAATCTGTAAGTGATATTTTTTCAGTAACTTGACCCCAACAGGAAGGGAGTTGTTTAATCTATTTTTAGCATCATACAATTTGCTGAAATAATGTTTCTGAATTTTTAATGTCTTCTTTCAATATGGTGGCACATTTAGTCTGAAAAGCATGTGGGAATTAGAGACATCAATAATAACTCTAGGTTATTAGCCTGAGGAACTAAAGGAATACGGTTGCTGGTTTGAAGTAGGGAGAGCGGAAAAAACAGAGTTTTTAGGGTAATCCCCCTCAAAGCTTTGATGGTGAACCAGGAGAAGAAAGGTATGAGATCTTTGAGGTCAGGGATTGCATCTTTGTCCCTGTCTGCATCTGCCCTCTCCTTCCTAGGAACTCCTCACATATTACGATATATATATAAACAGCTTTATTGAGGTATAATTCACATACCATTCACCCCATTTAAACGTCACAATTCAATGGTTTTTTAGTACTTTCAACCAAATAAGCCCCTTTAAACCCCTAACTACACTGAGGTGAGATTAATTAAAAGATTAGGACTCTTAAAAAGAATTTTATGGGTTTTTCATTCATGAAGTTATAACTCCCAACAATATTTTCAGCCTTAATGGAAAAATACTAATTTTTCAGAAGTCAAGCACCCCTCTCTCCATTTTTTTTTTAAGCCCAGGCTTGGCTTTCTCTAGTGCCTCTTGAACGCCTCAGTACGGTAATAATTGGAAGGTTAGACGCACAGTAGACCGCTGCAAAAAGTGATGTACTACTTTTCTAGCTTGATTCTTCAATGAAATAGCACAAGCCTGGTGTTGCATTTAATTTCCTGCTGTGGCAAACTGTGTGTGTGTGTACGTGGGTGGGGGTGTGTGTGAGTTTGCAGTTGGCTTTATATCTCTGTTGTCTGTGCTGCTATCTGGACTATGGGCACTTACAGGGCATATAAAATGAACTGTTGAGCCTGTAACAGGGAAATCTCAGTTTCTTTCCTTTTTAAAATAGTATCTATTTTAAAAATAATGAAAAGGCTTTCTGACAAGGATCTGCTGTCATGCATGGTAAGCTTAGCACTTCAGCCACATTCAAGATTTTCTGTCGTCATTAAAGAATGTTTTTAAGTGCAGTGGAAAAAGGGCGGCTCCTAGTTGGTTGGTGCAGCTCACACGGGCCAGGTTCTTTGACAGTAATAGATTTGTGGACTGGGGAGGGCATGTTACTTCCAATGGGTGAGTAGCAGCTTCAGAGGATGCAGTTTCCTAACCAGAGGCAGAAAGATCTTGTAGAAAGAAGGAATTGTGGTCAATCCAGCGCAGTGGTGAGTACCCTGGGAATATAGTTTCCAGAAGAGTCATTTTTCAGCTGCCAACAAATGGGTCCTGGTCCCAGACACCTCACCTGGCTGGATGGTGCTAAGGCAGCTCTTTTAGCTCTGCCAAACAAATGGTAAGCATCCGGGAAGAAGTTTGTGAGTTCAGCTGACATCCTAACTGCTCTGTGGTGACCTGTTGTGCAAATAGCTGTTGTTTGCCTGTTTTTCCATGCAAAGTTCCAATTAGTAGGGGCTAATATTCAGTTGAGGGAGAGGCCCAGTTAGCAAAACTGGAGAAATAAAGTGGCATTGTCCATGTTCAAAGGCAAAGCTCTTTTGGGCTGGCTTCTCCACCTTCACCCCACTGAATATGGATTCACTACCTCTTCTCCTGATTAATATTCTTCTCAGCCTCGTACAAAGCAGGTGCTTAATAAGAGCGATGTGACGGAATGAATCATTCGGTCCTCCTTCTCTTCTAGCACTTGTGCCTCTAATGCTAAGGGAAGGGATGCCCACCCACTTCTCCACCTCATCTCTTGCCCCTCTCTGCCTTCCTCATTCTACCTCGGTCACTGGCCTTCAGTCAGTCATAGCCCAGGCAAATACCTCCTTCTTCCCTCAGCGTTTTTGCACTTGCTTATCCTAGTCAGCTTAATTGCCACCTACTAAGAGCAGCCTTCCCTGACCATATTGTCTGAAACAGGTCCCCTGGCAGGCTCTCTTTTCAGAAACCTGGTAGCTGTAGAGTTGATTACTTGCTGATTGCCTGCCTTCTCTCCTAGAATATAAGCTTCCTAAGGACACTCAACCTTGTCCAGCTCCCTCACCACTATGCTGTGTGATGTACTTTGCTGGCACATGGTAAACATACTAATGTTTGTTGATTAATTAAATGTGTCCTGCAGAGACACAAGCTTCAAATGCAGGGGTGATGTGGATTGCGCAATCCCCCAGCCTAGTTTAGCTTCTGCAAGTAAGTTTTTATCTTGAGGGCCCTGTGGCTGCTGCCTGGAATACTGTGTTGAGAAGAATTCTGAAGCCATGTCTATGATTGGACATTGTTGATTGTATGCGGTGCATTCTCTTCCCTGGCTGGTGTCTCCTTATCCCCTCACAGTGAAGTCATTCTACCCTACTTGGGGAGAGCTATCTTGCCTGGGCTGTACAAACAAAGGCTCTGTAAGGTGTGTTTGAAAAAAGAGGCCATTTTGTAGCAGGAGCAAATATAAGACAAAATGTTCAGAGATTCAAATGGAAGTCGAAATTGGCCCTATGCCTTTTGCCATTCCTTGTTGTGAGCAGTGCACATTGACATAACTCTAGGATTAAAGGAGAATGCTTTTGCTCAAACACCAATATCTGAACTGGGGTTGGGGTGCGGAAGCCTTATAGATCATGACTGGCCAAGGAAATTGCTTTTTGAATAAATGTTTCCTTCTCTCAACTTTGTTCCATCACAAACCTCACTTTCAGGAGGAGTTTCTTTTCATTTCTCAGTGAGCATGCTTTCAAAAACACGAGGCCTGAGAAAATCTGGTAGAAATCTCTAGTCCCTGTTGCTTCACCCATCTCCTATCCACTGAAAACCCAGCAGAGCTCAGGTGGGATGGAGCATGGGGCAAGGCGCTGCTCATCAGCAATGATTTGCTGAGAACTGCCCAAGAGGCCTTTGTCCCCTTGGCCCTTTATCAGAGGAGATCCCAGCTTAGAGGTTGATCTCTATTTGCAACTTTAGTTTTCTTTTCTGTGCTGCTTCATTACCCACGTTTTCAAAAAATGTTACCCAAAGGAAAATTCCTGAGATTTGGATCCAAGAGTACTCTAGAATCCAGCAAACTGTATTTCTCATCCAAACAAATATTGCTACTAATTAGCCGTGCGATGTTGTTGGAGTCATTTAAGTTCCTAGGAGACTCAGGTGTCTAATCTGCAAAAAGGGGTTCATGAACTTGCACGGTCAGCATGTTGGAAGGGAAAGTACTACAATTCAGTGACACATTTGACAAATCCCTACTGGGTATCACTCAGCAAGCAGTGAAGACACAAAGATGGATGTGACTGTGATTTGGTAATTTCTACCAAAAACGTGGGGTCTGGACAGGATGCTTTTCACCAAATTAGATATTGTTATTATAATTTGAAGAGCAAAGAACCACTGAGTGATCACAACTAATCTCTCTGCCAAGATTAGTCATGCTATTGTGGCAAGGGGTAGCACCAGATACCCAACTATTAGGTAAGCTCAGGCCCATTTCTTAGAAACTTGAGGGTCACTGTGCTAGGCAATGGGGTGTCCTACAAACAAGTCAAGTTTATACTTCATTCTGTGTCGATGGTCCTCCAATGTAGTGAATCAAATATCAACCTTCCAGTAGCTTCTCACAGCCCAGTTCCCAATGTCAGTTCTTCAACTGATGTTCTGTTGTATCACATGGACGTTCTAAATGCTGGCCAGCTAGGAAGCAGCAAGGCAGATCCAGAGGGCCCTGTCTCAGAGTTAGTTTACTGAGATATACATCTCAGGCTAGCCTCCCTGATTGTCCCGACACAAAGGGAGTCCCTTGATGTTTTAATTGAAATCAACTCTGCACAGAACCAGGAGTCACAGTGCTCTTTGCTGAGCTGTTCCTAATGAACTTTTGATGGAAAGCTGCAAACTTTAATGTCCAACCAATTAAAGTGATTTTCTGATGGCAGGCGTATACTCTGGCAAACCTGAAATGCCACCTTGGTTTGTGCAGGTTTTACAGGGTATGTGGGATGCTCGGAAGACCATTCATGGTACAGTCAGTTGAGTAATTGTGTGCTGGCAAAGTTTCATATGCTACTTTGGCAATCGCCTTGACAATATATAAGACTTTAATGTATAATTGGATAAGCAATTGGGTTCTGCTATAGTACAGTGGTTTGGCATAATTATTTTCCACTGCTCTGATTTTCCAGTTAATGCATTCTTTTGGGGGTTACTATTTCTTAAACATCAACAGTCTATACTCCTTGGAACTGGGATGCCACTAATTAATGTAAGGCTTATTTCAGCATTTTGGCCCCACAGGCAGCACTAAAAACTTTTGCTTTTACTCAAGCAAATTATGCTTAAGTCAAAGCTTTGGCAACTAACCAAAAGGTGAATGCTACCTTGATTACCTGAATTTCTCTCTGGAAAGGGGAAAGAACTGGGCTTTGGAACCTTGTCAGTGAACAGAGGAAACAGAGACAATTCGGTTGCACTTAGAGCTCTCATGACCTAGCATTTAGTTTAGTGCAGCAGCTCACGGGATCTCTTGCCTGGAGAGGAAAAAAAAGGAGGTAATAAATATATTTTTGCAAAAAGAACTGTCTGAAGAACCTCAGGAATTCTAAGGAAGCAGAAGTGGCAGCCAGACATAGGTGTTCTAAGACCACTTTCTGCCTCAAGTGAGAGCACGGCATGGTTCAGGGGACTCTATGTGGGTCGTGACGTGCTCAGCACCACACAAAGAGAAAGGAGGCACAGTGTCTGGGGAGCAAAGGAGCCGAAAGGAAGCCGCCCGGACGGGTGCTGTGTGTGTGGAAGTGAGAACGCACCCAGAATCATGAAATATCACTGACCGCCTGTGGGAATGGTCCAGGGAAGACTGCTTGGGGATTGTGGAAGTGTATGATTGAAAGGAGGTGCACGTTTGGCGGGAACAGAGCGACTCTCACACTGGTTCAGTGTGGGGAGAAGGCCCTCCTGCAGGGGGGCACCAAGCCCTCTCCCTATTCCAGATTATGGGACACCGAGCTCCCCTCCCTCAGCACTGCCCTTCTGCATCCATGCTGCCCAAGCTTCCATGGCTTCCCCTGCAGTGACTTATTCCGCTTTGATCTAATCTCCAGCCAGGCCACTCTTTGTGAAAAGTCATTTGTGTCCTTTTACTTCCCTGCTTCTAACCCTTTCATATCTTCTCATTGCACCAAAAATAAAACCCAAACTTCTTGGCTCTACCCACAGTCTACAAATGAGCTGCTGTCCTGTCCATCGCAAGGTCTTACTCCCTCCTCCAGCTAAGTCGTTACTAAACCACCAAGCTTCCTTTTTCCTCGAGGTTTCTGTACTTGCTCGCTCTTCCCTCGCTCAACTGATTGCTTGCATTGCTCATGCCTCCCTTAAATGTCACCACCTCAGTGAAGCCTTCCTCCAAAACTCTCCCTGCCTGAAGTTCCATCCTCCCTGAAAATCATCACAATTTGTTTCTCTTCAGAGCTTTTATAATACGAAATGAGTTTGACTCCCAATCATCTGTCAAAAAGAAAAATTCTAAAGCCTTCTACAGATCAGCTCTCTATGAATTTCCACACCCAGTCCTGGAAGTCAAAGTTGGAAGTCAACCCCCTTCTCCTACAGCAGCCTGTACTTTCCTTCCTCGGAACGATATTTCCCAAACTTCTAATGCCAGGTTTAATGGCATATTTCCCACGCAGTTTTACTTAATCTATTTTTTTAAAATCAACCCTTATTTTTAACTTAGATAAATTTACTTTAAAAGGAAACTTGAGATCATTTGCCAAAAGAAATATGATGCAAACAAACAATCTAATTATGCTCTAGCTCGAGTCTGATGACCCCTCTCTTTTTTTGGGGGAGGTCATAGTGACGCTATGTTAAGGACATACTAATACTGAGCGAGACTTTCTTTCTTGAGTAATCAGAAGGACTGAGAGACAATTGAAAAGGGAATGGCTTTTTCTTGATAGGATTCAAAGCTACTTGTGGCTGTCTTTGTAGGACTGGAAGCCATCTTCTGGACTGGGGGTGGGGTTTCCATCTTCAAACAATGGAATCTTAAGATTTCCCAAAAAGGCAACTAAATTTCAGCTCTCTTGCCAATTCTGACAGATGGTTAGTAGTTGCCTGGAAAGCCATATTAGGATTGATCAGGAAACAGTGCCATAGTTAGGTGGTGAAGCTGGCACAAGTTGCCGCAGAATCACTACATGTATCGTGTGCTTGCTAAAGCTGTTCCCACGGCCCAGAATCACCCTTTCACTGTCTTTTCAGCCCAGTTTGAATCCCTGTTTTTTTAAAGTCAACTCCAGACCCCTACCCCCAGCAAAAACAACTCTCTTTCCCTCAGATATTCTGAGTGTAATTTGTTGGAACTTGTACTCTAGTACTTACACCAGTATTAAATTTTAGATGTACAAAGCTGTCTGCCCTTTATGAATTGCCAATCCCAGTTCAACTGGCAAGACCCTGGGAGACAAAGATTTGGGGCTTATTCATCTTTATGTTTTCCATAAATGCATGGAATATACCATGTGCTTAACAAATGCTTGTTGTTTTGAACTGAAAGTAGTAATAGACACTAGGGTCTGAAAATTAAGGATTTGCTTCCTTATTCAAGGCAACTGTTTCCCTTTGAGACTTTATACAAACTCCTGTCTTAACAGAACCATCAACCCTTAAGAAATGGTTTAAGTTCTCTGTTCTTTATATATATTGTTTTATAAAACCAATAATATATATTAATAGATTTTATAACAATACCCAAGTTTATACTCAGCTACTTACTGCTTTAAGAAGTCCATAATGCATAAAATAATGGCATTCAAGTGTTCTTCCCCTCATTGGAAATAATTTGGCAGTTTTCTAAAGGTTAGTTCCAAATTCTGAAAAACATTTAAATGACTGTGAACCATTCCTCCTACAGTATTCCATTGAAGAGCTCTAAAACCTCAATAGGCTAGGCAGAGTGAGCACTGCCTTCGAGAATTAAGCATTGCCCATATACCTTATGATAACACACTTAATGCACAGGAGGGGGCACGATGTCAACATCAACACAAATCACTACTTCTATCAGAAATCCTGTTAACACTACCTTCCCCGGAAAATCATTTCAGGTAGATAAAGTGGGATGACTGGTGCGGCTACTTTTCTTTTCTTCTTCTTTTTTTTTTTCCCCCAAATCTCTTTTCAAAGCTGTATAGAAATAGAATTCCCTTCGAAGAGCCGTCACAGACTTCAAACTGTTGAATGTGAATAAAGACTTCGGTTCAAATTTTTTGCAAACTTTGTCACTTTGGCATGTGCTTTCCTCCAGAGGAAAAAAGTGGCCCTGAAAACGGTTTCAACTGCTGCTGTTGCATTGGAAGGAAATAGATAGGTATGACATCAGCCACAGTACTGAGCTTTTTCACAGCAAGCAGAGTCTCAGTTAACTTATGGGACTTAACTGCGGCGAGGAGAGATGGAGAACTATAATTCACTGAATCTCAGACACCATCAATTGGAAGAAGCACTATTATTTGATGTACTAAAAAAGAAAAACACTGCCAATTAAATTATGACACACTGTTGATTGTAGGACATGCTTTGATTTCAGAGTTGTTAAAATGTGAGAAAGTGTGCATCTTAGAATCGATGCGCTTTGGAATTTAAATTGCGCTGATTTGCTCTGCATCCCACATGGTGAGGTGCAGCCCTGGAGGGACCTGGAGCCTTGAATCTGCTGGTCCCTCTGATGGGCTTCTCTGTCTCTCCCGGGATTCAGACCTACATAGGTTTGGGGACAACCCAGCTACCAAATGTAAGCTAAGTACTTCCTTTGGTACCTTTCTAAGAGGTTTCGTGGGTCAAGATGCCAGATAAAATACAGGAGGCCTAGTTAAATCTGAATTTCAGATAAATAAAAAAAAATTTTTTAGTATAAGTATGTCTCAAATACTACATGAAACATGCATGCACTGAAAAAAAAAAAAAAACTATGAAAACCAAGCATCTTATATTTTTACTTGCTAAATCTGGCAACCCTACTCCCAAGGTAAGTTGACTGCATTTGACCTTCACTGTGTGCTTTTACTCTAGAACAAGGGTTCTTAACCTTTTTTGTTCCATGGACCCCTTTGCCTGTCAGGTGAAAACCACAGACCCCTTACTAAGTCCACACCATACTGTGTATTATTTAATAAATATATCACACCCACACCAACACGTCCCTACAACAGTAATGTACTTTTGAATCTCCATTCAAGCTCATTGACCCCTTGTTAAGAACCCCTGCTCTAGAACCGTAGTCTTTACTTGGAAGGAGCCTCCATCATACCTTATTCACTCCTTACAACAACCCCGAGAGTTAGGGATTACTATTTTAGAGATGAAGGACCTAATTTTCCTCTTCAGACTAGGATATCTCATTAGATTGGTTGGTTTGAATATGGATTCTGATCACAGTTTTTAAATCCTTTCAGAGGGTGGTTAAGGTTCAAAAGATGCAGATCACTGGGGAACCATGAAGACAGTAAAGGCACCTTTACACCTAGAAGCAGCCTCTGCATGTTGGTCGGCGTCATTGCCACCAGGACAGTGGATCCAGCCTACTATTAATATTAGCAACAGGAGTCGTGGGGATAACAGTAGCAGCCACCACACCTAGCACTTCAGCACTTACTACATGGCAGGCACATCACTGCTCTCAACTCCTACTACTCCCATCTTACAGAAGGGAAAACTGAGGCACAAAGCTGTTAGGGAGCTTGCTCTTCTCAAAGCCCTCACTGGATGCTCCTTAGATAATCCTCTTCACCCATCACTCTCTATCAGACACTGTCTTTCTCTGATAGCACTTACGATGATGTAAAACCAAGCTGGCTTTGCAGATGTTTCTCAAACTAGGTTAGCCTGTCCTGCACCCCTCCCCCTGGTAGAGCGCACCTGTCTAGTAATAAACCATTTGGTGTCTCTCTACCTGGAGCCCAATAAGGACAGTGGAGGAGTCTGTCTTGTTCACTGCTCTAGTTCCAAGGCCCGGGCCCCTGGCATTTCGGGGATAGAATAAATACACTTATATTAATGGAGGGGCACCGCCTTTCCTGTAGGACAGTTAAGGGGATCTGGAAGGTTCCTCTGAAGTGAAACCCCTCCTTTAACGTTCACAAGGCAAACAGCAGAGCCTTTTGGATAAGCCAGTGTTTCAGATTATTAGGGCTTCTCTCCCTTGCCTGGCTGCACCTATCAGGACCTTGGGTTGCCTCAGGGATGCAATACTTTCCACCATACCTCAGTGGGTCTAATTTCCAAATCACCTGGAGGCTTTTTTAAGATACAAGTCTTGCCCACAAGGCCTGTCTGGAGTTCCCAGTTCCTACAGGGGCTGAAAACCCATTGAATGGCTCCGAAGCTGGGTGAACATCCTAGTACTGCTATGGCATGCCTTGTGGCCCAGACAAACCCTTTGACAGAAGTATAGACAGAAGAAAAGCAGTTCAAGAGCAGGGTTTACAAAGGACAGCCTGGATGCTGTTGACAGTGTCACAAAGAGTGGGCTTCAAAGCAGAATTCTGATTTCTGTATGTGTATGAGCTATCTCTACACACACACTCATAGACTTCTCCCAAATGCATGCTTCTCTGCACCTTAGAATCTCCTGACAAGTTTTTAAAAATCTCAAATCCCAGGTTGCACCCTGGACCAATTAAATCAGAATCTCTGAAGTCAGGCCCAGGCATCAGCATTTTGTAAAGCTTCCCAGTGAGTCCAATGGGCAGCCTATAGTGAGAACCACTGTTCTAAAGAGAGCCACATGTTTTCATACATTTTTAAAAACCATTGACGACAGGGCTTTGCAAATCTGATTAGGTTTGTTTTATTTATTTCCTGTTTCTCATAAACAACTTCTAAGCAGTGGCACAATGTTGCCATCTGTGAGACATATGACAATAACAGACGGTCGCCTAATAACCAGGAAGACATTAACGTTTGGAGACTCTAAATTGTTTGGATTCATCTGGTATGATCTGCATTGATGAGGCCACTTAATGCTTGATTTCTGTGCCTTTCAATGGGAGCACCAGAAGTGGGAAGGCCATATTTTCCGGGCTTTGCATTGTCCTTTGTCATTCTGTTGAATTGCTACAAGATAGATTCATAACAGACCTCAAGCAAGTATCAAAATGAAAATTAGTTCTTGAGTAGAGGAATAACAATACCGTTTCACTCGCCTGTAGCAATTGCGTCATAGCTGCTTCTGCAAGGAAGGAAATGACTTCCTAATGTAGTTTTCTTCCACTAAGGAGAATTAAATCTATGTGGCAAAATGTAAAACCAGCGTGCTGGCAGCCGAAACCTGAAGGAAAGATCCATGACCGTCATAAACATATTTGTGGCCCGGTTATATGCTAATGAACCTCATTTAGGTTCAAACTTACCCCGAGTGGAAATATAGCTCAGCTGGAAAGCCAAGCTATCCTTCTCTCACTGTTTTGCCTTCTTCATTAAACTTTGCTGTAAAATAAATGGCGAAATTTCTCCATCTGCTACCGACTGCCAGCATGGGGGTCTCTGGGTTAGATTTAGAGTGTTTGGAGCCCGGCATAAGAAACTCTACTCTTTTAGCTGAGTCAACAAGATTCTTTTCAAAGGATCTGGCTTTTATGTCACTTAACCTGGTGGAGTGGGGCAGCAGTATCTGTGGAATTATGCACTCCTTAGTGGCATTGTTTTATCTGTACCTCCAGGATAGGGGACTGACCCAAATCAACCCTGGTACTACCATAAGCTAGTTGAGTGGCTTTGGGCAAGGTGAATGAATCCCCTTGAATCTCAATTTCCTTAACCTCAAGGTTAAGAATTGCCTGCCCTACAGATTCTTGTAAAGAGTAAATAAAATAATGTGTCAAAGATACTGTTCTTCGTTATTAGAAACACTAGCTGTCATTGGTGCTATCAAATCATTTTGCCCCAATATCCTCAGAAAACTTAACACAAAATCTACACTGTGAGGAATTTATACCTTCAGCATTTTACAACATGTAGAGCCACACATGGGAATAACAAATTTAGTTAATAAAATTGAATTGCAATAGGAGATTAAGGGGAGAAAATGAGCTCTTTTAACAAAGACAGTTCTGAAAACAGCCTATCTCTTTCTGATAGAATGGAAAGTTCACTCACTATATATATAAGTCTGAGACATATACAAGATGCTTCCTTTTTGAAAGTAAATATGAGTCTCTAAAGGACTTTAACATGATTCAGTTAACTAAGAACAATTGTTAAATTTTTTTGATGTTTTCTCATTCATTTCATCTTTGCTTGCCTAAAGCCTCTTTTAATGTGTATACTCATTTCTTACTCAGTACTCATGTCCCTTGTATTATTATCATAAATTTGCTTGGGCTAATTTAGTTCACTGAACACAACTCCTGAACTCATAGCAGAGAGGCTAAGTCAACCAGAGTGCGAACCCCAGGCCAGCTTGGAGGAATGACCATGGTTGGACTATGCTTTGGCAGGCTCAATACCTTCAAGATCTGGGAAGTGAAATAAAGGAATGGAGTCTGCCAAGAGTGGTGGGGATTATAGGGAATGCCACAGCCATCTCCCCCAACCTGGGAAGCCGCTCCTCCCCAGCTTCAGAAGGCTATTTAAGTGAGCAAATTGGCCACAGTGGAGCCTAATCTGATTATTTTATTAGAGAAGCTAGAAATGCAGATTCTTATGCGAAACCTCTTTATTTAAAATTTTTGGCAACTATTGAAATTAAAGTGCACACAAATCTACAGGGCTCTACTTTTCAAACTCTGTTCAGTCCTCCTCCCATGACACTTGTTCAAGGAGAGTGCAAGGACTCATTCATGAGCCTCTTCCATTTTTTTTCTTCCAAAGCTCCAGAAGCATGACAAAGAGGAAAAGGACACCCCGGCCTCTTGGAGATCAGAAGAGGACATGGCTGCAGAAGCTGCAGCGCTGCGGGTCTACTTTCAGTGACACAGGTAAACCCTGGCTAAGTCATCATGCCCGAGCCTCTCCAGCAGGCTTCAGGAAAGGGGCGCCCTGCTGAGGATGAGGTGCAGAACAGAAGCTGCACCAGCATCCTCGGGTGGTGGCTGCAAAAGGCATAAAAGCTGGAGTGCAGAAAATCCTGACCCTTGAGGAACTCTTTCCCAACCCCTCTGCCTCCATTCCACCCCCACCTCCAGGCCCACCTCTACACAATTCCCCTGACAGCTCTCTTCCTTCCAGACCAATTCCCCCAGCCACCATCACCCTCCAGTCCTGCCCCTCTCCAACAATCTCCACAAATCAGTCAGAGAGAGTTTTCAATGCAAACCTGATTGTTTAAAAGGTCAAACCCTTGATAAGAAAGTTCCATTGCCCTAGGCTAAACTCCCCATTCTATGTTAGGCTATTTGGTCTACAAGGGAACCAGCTTTCCCTCCCACCCTACCCAGTTCACTCCTGTGCTTTCACCCCTATCTCTTCTCCCCAACTGCTATTTAGTAAAAATTGTCCTTTGGCTGCTAGGAAGCTCAAGCCAAGGGGAAATATCAGGGCTTGGTATAAATATCTCTTTGCATTAATGATGTTTAAGTTTTGGGAAACATAGGTCTAAGACTCTAGTAGAAAGCTGTAGCCAAACCCCTTTTCAAAATGTACATGCATACTACATTTTTGCACAATATCAAGGGGTTCATGGAGCTTCTGAAATTTGTTAATAACTAGTGTTGCCATGTAACATTTGGGTCAAACCTAGAGTGAAAAAGAAATTCATTGTTTATCTGAAATTCAAATTTAAATGGCCATCCTGTATTTTATCTAGCAAACTTGTTAATAAACCTTTTTAGGGACTATGGACTCCAGATAATCATCCTCTCCTATAAATCGTTCCTTTTCCCTTTTTGAATTGTCTGCTTCATCTGGCCTGTGTAAATGTGTTTATATTACAAGCTGCTGAAGTAGATTGGGCACAAATTGAAAACACAATTAGTGCGCAAATACTGGTAACAATTAAATTACATAAAATTGCCTCAACCATTTAGTGATCATGATTTTTAGCCAGAAAACATATTCATTGTATTGTATTCACTTTGGAATAAGCCTTTTAAAATTGCTTAGCTCCTTTCTGTTTAAAATATAGGTGCATTTCTTGGCCTTTCAGGCTTCCTCTCCCTTTTTTTAAGTATCCTAATGACTTGAACACTTGTTATCAACTATATCTGCACCACCACCACCACCCCTGGCCGTTATTGTTCAAGTCGGCTGCTGGGCTCAGGCCCTTGAGTCATTCTTCCATGCCAGGCTTTGTAAGCTAGGCACTCCGTCCTGGAGGGACATAGTGTGACACTAGCAGAAGCTGTCTTTTGTATTTTATTTTTAACCTTTTCCACTGTTCACCTTATCATTTTTCGTAGGATCAAGCTAATTTACCCAAGAACATAGTTTGAAGTGTCCTGTTCAAATGCGGACACAATTTTTCAGGCTCGACTTCCTAAGCTGACTTTTTTTCTGGGTTTCCTATGAATTGGGTGCTGTCAGGTAGAGGCAGAAAAGCTCCAGGCTTTTCCTAAGGGTTGCCTGAATTGTAGGGCTCTGTCTTGGAATGCATTTCTAGACACTTTAAGAGGATTTAAACTTATTACCAAAGTTTCCTGTATGCTTTGCTTTGTCAGTTTTCACTTGTCTCTTGCCTTGGGGCCTGACATCTCCTGTCTTCCAGGCAAATAGACTTGCCTGTAAGTCTTGCCAGAAATATTTTCATCCTAACTTATTATACAAACCATTGCCACAGTGCCTGTGGGTTTCTAAATTAACTAACATTTGTTTGTCTCCCTAAGAATCTTTGTATACACACCAAACACATCATCTTCAGTCTTCCCTGAAGTCAGAGGAACTAACCATGAGAGGTAATGTATGTTGCCAAATATAACACAACTAGTAGCAGGGAGGGGAGGCACTTAAAATCCTAAGATTGCCAAGAGCATCATCACTGCCTATAATAGAATGGGACTAAATATACTTCCCTTTAGACACAAAGGGAAAGGAAATGTTTTCTTTTTGGGGGGAACCCTGACCATCGGGCTGGTCTAACTTTTTCTTTGACAACCACCACACTCCCTTTTCAAAATGCACATACACACATTTTTATACAATGTCAAGGGACCCAGAGATCTTCTGACATTTAATACTTAGGGTTTCCATGCAATATTCAGGAGATAACTAGACTAAAATAGTTTTTCATTGTTTACCTGAAATTCAGATAAACTTGACCTCTCCAAGCCTTCTTGATTATACCCTTAGCAAGCAAGTCGGTTTTAGGAAGAACAATTTTAAAGTCTTGGCGCTTACCCTATAGGACTGCACAAGTCTCCACAGGCACAGAGGCAGTATGATCAGCTTGGTCCTCCAATTGCTAACAGTAGCCAACAATTACGGAAACTCTACAAGGCGTAGATTCTGCTATCACCCCATTTTGCAGGTGATGAGAAAACTGAGGCTCAGTGATAGAAAGCCTTATTCCCAGTGACATGTTTAGTAAGGCATGGAGCTCAGATTTGAACCCAGGCAGTTCAACCCCAAAAGCCATTCTCCTAGTCTTTATACCACCCACTTTGCTAATAGAGCTCACTTTTCCAGCCAGCTCTGATTCCCCGTCCCTACTTCCCTTCTTACCCGACATACAGGCATACCTCATTTTATTGTACTTTGCAGATATTGCATTTTCTTACAAATTGAAAGTTTGTGGCAATCCTGTGTTAAGCAAGTCTCTCGGTGCCATTTTTCCAACAGCATGTCCTCACTTCGTGTCTCTGCGTCACATTGTGGTAAATCTTGGAATATTTCAAACTTTTTCCTTTTTATTATATCTGTTATGGTCATCTGTGATCAGTTATCTTTGATGTTACTATGGGAATTGTTTTGGGCGCCACAAAACGCACACATATATGATAGTGAACTTAACTGTTAAATGTTGTTCAGTTATCTGACTACTCCACTAGACCAACCATTGCCAGTCTCTCTTTCCCTCCTCGGGTCTCCCTATTCCCTGAGATGCAACAATTTTGAAATTAGACCAATTAGTAACCCTACAATTGGGGAGCAGATGTAGCTCAGTGGTGGAGTGCCTGCCTCCCACGTACAAGGTCCAGGGGTTCAATTCTCAGTACCTTCTGAAAAAAACAAAACCCTACAATGGGGAAGTGGACGTGGCTCAAGCAATTGGGCTTCCGTCTACCATATGGGAGGCCCCAGGTTCTATTCCCGGGGCCTCCTGGTAAAGGCAAGCCGGCCCGTGCCCCACAGAGAGCTGACGGCCTGTGCCCACAGAGAGCTGATGGCCCATGCTGTGGAGAGGTGAGCTGGCACAGCAAGATGATGCAACAGAGGGAAATACAGAGGAGAGACAGTGAGAGACACAGCAGACCAGGGAGATGAGGTGGCTCAAGCAATTGAATGCCTCTCTCCCATACCGGAGGTCCCGGGATTGGTTCCCAGTGCCTCCTGAAGAGAAAGACAAGAAGAAAAGACAAGCAGACACGGAAAGAACACACAGCAAATGGACCCAGAGAGCAGACAGCGAGCACAAAACAACAAAAGGGGGGGGGAGGGGAATAAAACAAATAATTAAACAAAACAAAACCCTGCAATGGCCTCTAAGTGTTCAAGTGAAAGAAGAGTCACATGTATCTCACTTTAAATCAAAAGCTAGAAATGATTAAGCTTAGTGAGGCAGGGATATCAAAAAGCAAGATAGACCAAAAACTAAACATTTTGTACTAGTTAGGCAAGTTGTGAATGCAAAGGAAAAGTTCTTGAAGGAAATTAAAAGTGCTACGCCCATGAACACACTAATGATGAGAGAGAGACAGTTTGATTGCTGATATGGACAAAGTTTGAGTGGTCTGGTTAGAAGATCAAACCAGGCACCACATATTCCCCTAAGCCAAAGCCTAATCCAGAACAAGGTCCTAACTCTTTTCAATTCTATGAAGGCTGAGAAAGCTTCAGAAGAAGGTAAGGAAGCTGCAGAAGAAAAATTTGATGCTAATAGAGGTTGGCTTCATGAGGCTCAAGGAGAGAAGCCATCTCCATAACAAGGAAGTGTAAGATGAAGCAGCCAGTGCTGATATAGAAGCAGCAGCAAGCTCTCCAGAAGATTAGCTAAGATCATTGATGAAGGTGGCTACACTAAACAACAGATTTTAAATGTAGATGAAACAGCCCTCTTTTGGAAGAAGATTCCATCTAGATCTTCCATAGCTAGAGAGGAGAAGTCAATGCCTAGTTTCAAATCTTCAAAGGACAGACTGACTCTCTAGTTAGGGCCTAATGCAGCTGGCAACTTTAAGTTGAAGCCAATGCTTATTTACTAGTATGAAAATATTAGGGCTCTTAAGAATTATGCTTAATCTACTCTGCCTGTGCTCTGTAATGGAACAATAAAGCTTGTTATAAAGATCTGTTTATAACATGGTTTGCTGAATATTTTAAGCCCACTATTGAGACCTATTAGCTCGGAAAAAAGGATTCCTTTCAAAGTATTACAACTAACTGACAGTGCACCTGGTCACCCAAGAGCTCTGATGGAGATGTACAATGAGATGAATGTTGTTTTATGCCTACTAACATGACATCCATTCTGCAGCCCATGGATCAAGGAGTCATTGCACTTTCAAGCCTTGTTATTTGAGAAATACATTTCATAAGGCTATATCTGCCTTAGATAGTGATTCCCCTGATGGATCTGGGCAAAGTCAATTGAAAACCTTTTGGAAAGGATTCACTATGCTAGATGTCATTAAGAACATTCATGATTCATGAAAGGAGGTCAAAATATCAACATTCACAGGAGTTTGGAAGAAGTTGATTACACCCTTCATTGATGACTTTGAGGTATTCAAGACTTCAGTGGAGGAAGCAGTTGTGGTGGAAATAGCAAGAGAACTAGAATGAGAAGTAGAGCTTAAAGATATGACTGAATTGCTACAATCTTATGATAAAACATAAATAAGGAGCTGCTCTTTATGAAAGTGGTTTCTTGAGATGGAATGTACTTCTGGTGAAGATACTGTGAACACTATTGAAATGACAAGAAAGACTAGAATATTACATAAACATAGTTGATAAAACAGTGGCAGGGTTTGAGAGGATTAAATCCAATTTTGAAAGAAATTCTTCTGTGGGTAAAGTGCTATCAAGCAGCATTGCATGCTAAGGAGAAATCTTTCATCATAGGAAGAGTCAATCAATGCAGCCAACTTCATTGTTGTCTTTGTGTGTGTGTGTGGTTCTGGGGGTCAGAGATTGAACCTGGGACTTTGTATGTGGGAAGCCAGCGCTCAACCACCGAGCCACATCGGCTTTCCTGAGTTGGTCTTTTCATTTGTTTTGCTTGTTGTTTTTGTTTATTCAGGAGGCACCAGGAACCAAACCTGGGGCCTCCCATGTGGGAGGGAGGCACTCAACTGAGCCACATCCGCTCTCCTATTGTCTTATTTTAAGATATTGCCACAGCCACCCCAACCTTCAGCAACTACCACCCTGACCGGTCAGCAGCCATCAACATCAAGGCAACACCCCCCCCACCAGCAAAAAGACTACAACTCTCTGAAGGCTCAGATGATGGTTAGCATTTTTTAGCAATAACGTTTTAATTAAGGGATGTACATTGTTTATTAGACACTATGCTATTGCACTCTTAATAGGCTGCAATATGGTGTAAACATAACTTTTTTATGCATTGGGAAACCAAAAAGTTCATGTGACACACTTGGCAAGTTTGCTTTATTTAGATGGTATGAAACAGAACCTGCAATATCTCCAAGGTAAGCCTGTAGTCTCTTTAGCCTCTTCACCTGGTCTACTGGCCTCTGTTCCATGGTGAGGGCCTCCAACCTCCTCTGAGCTGGATTTCCTTGTCAGTCTTGTTCATGCCACCCTCTCCAGCACCTGTTTCCCAAGGCACATTGCAGCCAGGAAGCAGGAATCAAAATGGGCCTAGACTTTCCCTAACCAACTTTGTTCTACTCACGTTGTTCCCCACCATGCTGATACCTGCCCAGGCTGCCCTCGCTTCTTTTCTCCACCATCTGACCACCTGCCTCAGTATTATGACCTTTATGAATACAGAGTTTCCCAAATGTTATTCATTCCCATTTCATCATGATTTTTCTCATCTTTGTATAACTACATAGGGTGCTATTTACTTAATTTTTTAAAAGTTGAACCACTTTTTAATTTTAGTACATTTGTCTTAAACTTTATATCCTAGCATCAGTGAAAAAAACAGTAATAGGGAGGGATAGAAAGGACAGTGTGTTTGTAAAACACAAAAAAAATGTTAGACAATAAAAACATGTAAAAAAATAGTATTGCTTGTAATTAGAAGTTGAGCATACAAATAAATAAAGGGAAAGGCAATGCTGTTAAATTCTAGCTTCACATTGTTGGTAGCCTATAGTTCTCAAAACTGAGGTTCATTCTCTCTTTGTTAAGAGGGAGGCTGGCTACTTTTAGAGAACCATTTAATTCCAGCACCAAACTGGAATTGACTTATTCAGAAGGGTTAAAATAGAGAAATTTACTCAGTGATTTAGTGTAGCTCACCTAAAATTATCTGCTCCCCCTATTTATTCTTAAAGCAACAACATGGACACCAGTGGAAGAAGATTTTGGCATCTCCTTGTCCTCATTCCCACCCCCGTTGGAATTTAGTGGGGTATGTTGTTTGCAAAATATGCAAGCATCACCCCTAATTCTGATAGGAAGTTGGAGCAAGGCAGATTTCCACACCATGTTGTGTCAGCAGAGTTCATTTGTAATTCATCAAACTCTCCTCTGTGCCTGGTGTTATTTTATAGATAATTGGTTGCCTCTCATTTATTCTTAACAGAGCTGTGCAATTTCAAAGCAACTGAGTCAGCCCAAAACAACATTATTAGTAGTTGTGGATGTACTATCAAGGCAAAATTTTGACACTGGCATTTTTGAAAAACCACCATAATTTCAGCCACTGGACCACACTTACATCATAATCATGGACTGTTGGGGTGGACAAGAAAGGTCAGGTTTGCTTATTTAGCACATGGTCTGATCACTAAATTGTACCTTATGAAATCTATCCCACCAGTTTGGAAGAAATTACAACCTCCTCAGAGAGGGTCTACTCTCAGCACAGCAGCTTCCAATGAGAAAGCCCCAGGGAGCAGATCATATTAATTGCATGCTTTCTTGAGGGAAGGGTGGTTTTTAACTTCAGCCCCTTGACCTATTCATTCCTAATCCCACTGTATACTTCCCACATGGGGGTATCATCAATACCACTAAAAGCATTTGTCAATGCTCTTTCTGTCATCTGGAAATTGTAAGGATAAAAGATGTTCTTTAGCATGAAAGCACAAAAGAAGATCCCTGGTTGAAGGCTAAAGATATTTTAGCATATTCAAAAGCTTTTCCAGGAAAAGGACTCATAGTCTTAAAAGCAGCAAGAAGAGCCATTTCAGTGTGCTTTTACCTTCCTGTCCAGTCTGTTTTTTCTGTTGAATTGTGCTACCTCTCCCTGCCTTCTGTTTTTAATTACATTCCTAGTGCCTGATTTCAGCAGCAAGAAATTAAAAACCCTATTACTTGGATTAGATAAATTTAACTCAAGTTCCTAGGGCCCAACTTGGAAAGGATAAATTGTGGAGAGTTGAGAATCATCAAATTTTATCTTGATTAAATGATTTATTCTACCACAACCTAAATGATCATCATCCCTCTATATTTTTAAAACCCCCATTTATAAACATTCTAGAGATAGTCCACACCCCAGAATTCCCATGTTTCCAAAATGGGTTTTTAGTTGAGTTTGATTATTTTTTAAATGGTTTACCAAAATCTAACTTTCTCTAACATGTACCCATTTGGTTAAGAATATGCACAACTCTTCTTTTGGTTGTTCGGTTGACTGATAATAGAAATGAGAGTCCTGTGGTTAATTTTAACCTTTACATATCTTGGAACTACAAGGTCCCTCAATTTCATTTATTTTTTTTTTGTCCTCAATTTCATTTATTTCTGCTCTGATCATTATTTCTTTCCTTCGGCTTGGTTTGTGATAAGTTTGCAGTTCTTTTTCTAGTTCCTCCAGGTGTGCAGTTAGGTCTTTGATTTTAGCTCTTTTTTTTTTTTTTTTTTTTTTTTTTTTTTTAATATTAGAACGGAGGGCTTCTAAATTCCCCTCTCAGCACTGCCTTTGCTGTATCCCATGGCTTTGATATGTTGTGTTCTCATTTTCATTCATCTCAAGATATTTACTGATTTTTCCTGCAATTTCTTCTTTGACCAGTGATTATTTAAGAGTGTGTTGTTTAATCTCCATATATTTGTGAATTTTTCCCTTTTCCCTCCATTATTGGTTCCCAGTTTCATTCCATTACAATCAAAGTGTTTTGCAAAATTTCAATCTTTTTACATTTATTGAGTCTGTCTTATGACCAAATATATAGTCTATCCTAGAGAAGGATCCATGAGCACTTGAGAAGAATGTATATCCTGCTGTTTGGGGGTATAATACTCTATAAATGTCTGTTAGGTCTAGTTCATTTATCATATTATTCAAGCTTTCTGTTTCCTTATTTATCCTCTGTCCACATGTTCTAGTCAATGCTGAGAGTAGTGTATTGAAGTCTCTAAATATTATTGTAGAGAAGTCTAGTTCTCCCTGCAGTTTTGCCAGTGTGTGCCTTATGTGTCTTGGGGCACCCCAGCTAGGTGTATAAATATTTATTATAGTAATTTCTTCTGGGTGAATTGCCCCTTTTATTAACATATAATGACTTTCTTCATCTCTTGTAACAGCTTTGCATTTAAAATCTATATTGTCTGATATTAGTATTGCTACTCCAGATCTCTTTTGATTACTATTTCCATGGAATATCTTTTTCCAGCCTTTCACTTTCAACTTGGTTTTGTCCTTTCATCTGAGGTGAGTCTCATATAGACAGCATATAGATGACTCATATATTTTTTTATGCATTCTGTCAGTCTTTATCTTTTGATTGAGGAATTCAATCCATTAACATTCAATGTTATTACTGTAAAAGCATGAATTACTTGGTGCATTTTATCCTTTGGTTTTCCTTTGTCATATCTTACTACTTTCTGTCTTTTTACCCATTAAATTATCCTTACTAATAATCTTCATTTCTATACTCTTCTCCATGTCTCTCATCCTTGTTTTTTCCTTTCAGGCCATAGCACTCCCTTTAGTATCTCTTATTTTTTTCATTTTTTTTTTTCCTTTAGTATCTCTTGTAAATCTGGTCTTTTAGTAACATACTCTCTCAGTTTTTGTTTGTCTATGAAAACTTTAAACTCACCTTCATTTTTGAAGGACAGTTTTTTTGGATAAAGATATTTTGGCTGGCAATTTTTCTCTTTCAGCTCTTTCAGTACCTTAAATACATCATACCATTTTATTCTTACCTCCATGATTTCTGATGAGAGATCAGCACTTAGTCTTATTGAGATTCCCTTGTATGTGATGCATTGCTTTTCTCTTGCTGTTTTCAGAATCCTCTTTATCTGTCATTCTGAATAGTAGGTGTCTTGGAGTAGGTCTATTCAGATTTATTCTGTTTGGTGTCTTAGAGTAGGTCTGTTCAGATTTATTCTGTTTGGGGTGTATTGTCCTTCTTGGATATTTATGTCTTTCATAATGGATGGGATATTTTCGGTCATTATTTCCTCAAATATTCCTTCTCCCCTTTTCTGTTCTTTTCTCCTTCTGGGACATTGATAACAGGTATGTTTGCGTGTTTCATATTGTCATTCAATTCCCTGAAACCCTGTTCCATTTTTTCCATTCTTTTCTCTTTCTGTTCTCCTGTCTTTTCAAGTTCATGTGTTTGGTCATCCAAGTCTAATTCTGTCTTTCAGCACTTCTAATCTGCTATTATATGCATCTAATGTATTTTTAATCCCACCTATTGTGTCTTTCATTCTGATAAGCTCTGTTACTTTTCTTTGCAGGATTTCAAATTGTTCTTTATGCTCACCCAGTGTCTTCCTAATATCGTTTATCTCTTTAGTCATATTTACCTTCAATTCCTTGAATTGGTTTAGGAGATTTGTGTGATTATCACTGATTAGTTGTCTTAAATCCTATGTTTCGTGAGGATTTGGGGTTTGTTTCTTTGGCTGGGCCATCTCTTACTGTTTCTTAGTATGGCTTGTAATTTTTTTCTGATGTCTAAGCATCTGAATATGTTAGTTAATTTACTCTGAACGTCAATTTCTCTCTCTTGCCTTTTGGTTTTGTTTCACAGCTCTTCTTTGATTTTTGGTTCAACTTATTCTAAGTCTTTAAAATTGCCCAGCTTAAGTTATCAAAATGGGCCAGGGGCCCACTAATGGGGCACAGCTCTGCTCCAAGGGGCAAAGATAAGGGATTCCTAAAAGTGTTTTTTCTCCTTGCAGTTTTCTGTCTGGACAGAAAATGGCACTCGTCAGTAAATCTTTCCCCAGAAGTGTTTCTTTCAACTTCCATTTGCCCATGCTTCTTGTCTGACTAAAGCTGAGATTCAAAGTGGGCTTTCCTGGCCAAACTCATGGAAGAGAAACCATTCTCATCCCTCAGCTGCATCCTCCCTCTTTCCAGCAAGGAAGATTTCTGTTCTCTCTCAGTTGGCTGCAATAAGCCACAGGTTTTATCCAGGCTCTTCGCCTTGAGGGTGGGGGGTGGGTGCCATTCCCAGTCATGGGGGTTAGTAACTCATGGTTTTGGTTTCAGCTTCTTCATCTTTCTGTCCCTTGTCCTCCTGGAGGATGCTCAGCACTCTCCTGGTATGTAGATCCCCAAAGCAGCTCCCTCAGACAACTTTTTGCCCTTCTTCCATTGTTTTTGTGAGAGAGAGCCCTGCCTACCTATTCTGATGCCATCTTCCTGGAAGTCTTGAAATTGAAATATTTAAAATTATATTTACAATAACATTAGAAATCAAAGACCTAGGAATAATTAAAGATATGCAAGCATCTGGAGAGAAAACTGTAAACTGTTATTAAGAAGCATTAAAGAAGATGAGACAAATGGAGAGACAAATGGCTCTATATTCTAAAGATGCAATTCTCCTCAAATTGATCTATAAATTTAATGTGATTCAAATAAAAATTCCCACAGGTTTTCTTGTGAAAATCAACACACATATTGATTCAAAAATGCTTATGGAAATGTAGCCAAGAGACTCTTAGAAGAATAAGAAAGAAGCATAGAAGGGCTTACTCTACTGGATATCAAGACTTATTACTAAGCTACAAAACTTAAGACAGTGTAGTATTGGTATAAGGATAAATAGACCAATGGAACAAAATAGCCCAGAAACACATCTAGGATATATGGACATACTTGATTTATGGCAAAAAAAAAAAAAAAAAAAATGGATTTATGATAAAAATGCAGAGCTGTGGGAAAAGAAAAATCTTTTTAAGAAATGTTCCGGGAAAATTGAATATCCATGTAGAAACGATATAAAACTAGATCCTACCTCACACCGTATGCAAAAATCAATTCCAGGTGGATTATAATTCAAAATATAAAGTATAAAACAATAAATCTTTTAGAAGATAATACAGGAGAATATCTTCATGATTTATAGGGAAAGACTTGTTAAAACAGGACACAAAAAGCTCTACTATAAAGAGAAAATTTGATAAATTGAACTATATTAAGTAAAGAAATTATTTCATCAAAATACATCAGTCATTGAGAGAGAAAGAAGTCAGGCCATAGAGTGGGAGAAGATATTTTCAACATATATAACCAACAAAGGACTAGTATCCAGAACACATTTAAAACAAACAAAAGAAAACAAAAACCTTCAAACCAATAAGGAAAAGCCAAGAACCCAATAGAAAATATGTAAAGGCACTTCACAAATAAAGAGATATTGAAAAAGCCAGTAATCTTTAGTCATCAGGGAAATGCAAATTTAAAACACAATGAAACACCACTATACACCCAACACAATAGCCTTTTTTTTTTTTAAAAATGACACTATTGAGTGTTTGCAAGGATGTGGAACAATAAAGACACATAAAAGAATACATACTTTGTGATTGCATTCATGTAAAGTTCAAAAACAAGCAAAACTAAATTATAGTATTCAGGGATATGTACTTTTAAATGGTGAAATTATAAGGAAAGGAAGGAAGCACACACCATCAAAGTCAGGCCATTGGTTTCCTTTGTGGGAGAGGGAAGGCGGAGGTAGTGAGAGAAGAACACAAGGTGGGGTAGGTAGGGGGCCAGACCGTGTTCTATTTCTTGCCATGGGTGGTGATAATGTCTTTGCTTTATTTGAATTCTTTAAGCCATATACATATTTTCTGCACTTTTCTGTATGTTACATTTCACCATAAAAAGTGAAGATAAATTTGATAAATAAAATTTTTATTAGGGAAAAAGTAAAAGATGGAAAATTTTGACTTCTATGTATGGTCTAATTGCTGGCTGGATATTCAGTTATTCCATATTAGGCTTAAACAATAAAGAGTAATTGCTGCATATAATCTCTTTTTTGTCTGCATATAATCTTTATCAATACACTACTTGCATATCCTGGACATCTTCCTTGACTTTAATAAGCCAGTCTGCCAACCAGATTATTATTTTAGGAACTAATGTAGACTAGAGAAGGGATGCTTTATTTTTAATAGTTCTTAGTGATAAACACTGAAGCTTATTATGGGCAGATTATACTAAGTACTTTTTAGACTTTATCTCATTTAAACAAATCAACAGCCCTCTAGCATTGTCCCAGTTTTCAGATAAGAAAACTGACACTTAAGGTAAACATGTGGCTTGCCCAGGACTCCCAGGACATACATAGGAGAGTCAGAAGTCAGATTCAAATCCAGTCTGACTCTGGAGCCAGTGCTTACCTTTGCACGAAACTTGATGGGTCTCCATTTAGAAATACCCTCCACTGCTCAAGCTCTAGCTAACTGAGGACAAGAGTTGTATCTTAGAACCTGGAGTCCAAGATATAGCTTACTTTTGCTTCTTCACTAACTTTAAGAGCCAAAATTTGGTGATCCCCATACTGGGTGCTTTGTATAGTTCAATTAATCCAATCATCCACCTTGCTAGAGAAACTGTCCCAAGTTTCCCTATAGCATCAGTTATTGACTGTTTGCCTGAAAGCTAAAACTTCATTAGGTGAAGAGGTGTGAATGACAGCTATTCAACCTTGGACTGAAACACTAGATTTTGCATTCTTGGGACCAGTGAGGACTTCCAAGATCTTTTACTTAGGGCTTTCTCTAGAAAAAGGGGATTTCCACCAAAAGTCTACAATGAGTTCTTGGATTTCAAAACATTTAGAAGATTGTTGAGAGATTCGAGCAGTGACTAGGATGGGGTGTTGCAGTCATTTGAATTTGGATCTGCTAATCCCATTCAAGCACCACCGTTCTAGACATGTGTCCCCAGCTCAGCCAAGCAGAGTTCTTCCCTACAATTTGGCACATGGACACGGACAGAGACATCTTTGACAAGGGGGATGTAAACTTGAGGCTCCTGGCAGTCATCCTACTTGTCATCTGGAGAAGTCTGATGCAGAAGCCCCAGAGTGAAGGCAGTCAAGAAGTAAAGAGAGGAGATAACCTCCATCTGAATTCCTACCAATTCCTGTCTATCACAGTCAAAATGACAGTAAATCCTTTTACTCCGGATGCTAAGTTGATATGGGATTTTCTTCCTTGCCATCAAGAGAGTCCTGGATATAATATGGGCATAGACTGCTTGCCTCTTTGAGGATCTTTTTAAGCTTGAGGTTCTAGAATTAAATCACCAACTATTTGTTGAGATCCTATTTTGATCTAAACACTGTCTGAGGCACAGTAGAGGAAGGACATCCTGGCCCTATAAGAATTGGTGGGGAACCTGAAGCAGTAAGACTGAATCAAGAACAAGCCAGCCTTTAACTGAGTTCTGTGCAAGTTGACAGTGCAATGTTAACTGTCCCTGTGACCAAACGGATTTCTTTACTGTATCCCACCATAAAGAAGTGGACTCTGTGGAAATCGTATCTGATACCCCATGCCCACACACACAATTACATGCCCTCGAAGAGTCCCCTATGGTCTAGGATTAGCCAATTTTAATGCATATGTATGAGAAATTTCAAAGTGTGCTAGTCAGTGCATAAGATGATAGATTGCACACTAATTAAAGCATTTAAAGAACCCAGTTGAAGATTCGCTTTCTGCCAGCCAGTATCTTTAAGTCAAGAAGGTCTATAATAACCAGAAGATCATTTTCATTCCTTTAAGACAGGCAAAAATGACTTTCAATGTATTTAGATGTTCTTACCAGTTTTCCTCCGCTAAAGCATCACATCTTGTTCCAATGAAAGTCTCAAAAAATTTTAGAACTACTGGCATTCTGAGCTGCAAACTGATAGTATGATATTGCTTTGAAGGAATGAAAGCCCATGATTTTGCTTAAATATATATATATGTGTGTGTGTTTTGAATCAGCAGTAAGCCAGAATCATAGCTATGGGAAAGGGAATTTTTCTAACAATTCAAAGGCCAGTCTTGGCACTGCCAGCTTTGGGCACTGTTAGAACTCTGCCCATTCTCTTATCCAGTCTCTGGGTATCTCTAGAAGATTCTGGAGTTATCAGTTTGGAATAAGGAATATGCCTGATGTAGTAAATCGCGCTTATCTTTGACACCTCTATCAAAGTTTTGCTTTATTACTCTCCTCTCAAGGATCTGTTATCTATCAGGGACAGTTATTTCTTTTAAGGTCTTAAGAGCTTGTATCAGGTAGTTATAACTTCTTCAATCCCTTTAAAAGAATGAGACTCAGTGGGAATGCAAAGATGTGCCAAGGCTTAAAAGGAACACATTTTCAGTGAAACCTAAGGCCTCCCCTCATTCTGGTTAAGATTTCATAATCCTGCAGTCAAAAATATAATTCCTTTTTTCAGAATATCATGCATCAACTGTTGACTGTGACTCTTAAAATATATATTCATACCCTCCAACTCAACCAAGGTCACACGAGAGAATGAACACATTAAATTAGGAAATGTGTTAAGATTACAATCTTTTTATGATCCTCTTAAAAGGGAAGCCAGACCATGCCCCTCTTCTCCACACTTTGGAGAGCCAGCCAGGGCCCTGATCACACTGTGGGCCACAGTAAAATTCTAGAATCAAATCCCGTCTCCTCCCCCATGTCTCTCCCTGGCACTCACTCTGTTCCAGCCTCCCTGTTTCCTTGCCATTACTGGAGCACATCCAACATGCTTCCTCCTTAAGGCCTTTGCACTGCTCATCCACTTTCACCTGGAATTTCTCCCTCCCTCCATTCACTTGACTCATGTCACCTGCTCAGAAAGGGCTTCCCAACCTGCTCAGTCTAAGTGGTGCCCCACTGCCTTCTCTCAAACCTTGCTTTACTTTTATCCATAATGGTCACCATCCTCTGACATTACATTGTAGCTCTGACTGGCTGCATCCTCCACTAGAAGGAAGTGTTCCAAGGGCAGAGACACTGCCTCTTTTGTTCTGTCCCCAGCACCTCAAAGTGCTTGCTGAGTGAGTGAATGGGTGACAGACAATAACTGGCATTTCCTGAGAAGCTAGACCTTCCTATGGGCCAAGTACTGTAGCAAGCACCTTACTTGTGTCATCCTTAGTCCTCATAACAATTCTGTGAGGCGGATACTATAATTTTTGCCATTTTGTAGATGGGGAACTGAGGCACAGATAGGCAAAATAACTTAATCGAGATCACTCAGCTAGTAAGTTGCAGACCAGATTTGAACCCAGAGCCCACACATTTGGGAATGCTGTTACTTTGTCTTTATGATTAAAAAAAAAAAAAAAATCAGCTCCAGGATTCAAAATAGTCTATTAAAATATGTAGGTGATTTTTGCCAAAAGTAGTGCAGTGGAGCCTCCCTAACATTTGAAAATAGACTGAGTTGTGCAGCCTGTGCACAGCTCAAAGGACCAGACCCCAGGAGAGTATGGGGCTAAAATCCAGCCCTCACTCCACTATTCAAGCCCCTAGAGCCAGTGTCCGTTTCTGCTGTCTGACATAAGTGGGGGCTTTCCAGTGGGAGGGATGAGGCTCTTGTCCTTGTCCCAAAGACCACGTGGCTGGGCTGTGGCGTATGGGTACACCGTCTCAGCCCTCTTGCGGGGGACCTTGTTATGGTTCAACATATACTCCCAGAAGTCCCTTTCTGGAATAAATAATTCTCAAGTCCCCAAAAGTGAACAATCAGCTACCTTGCCTATCAGTGGGACAGTCCAAAGCAGAATCTGAGCAACTTTGGGCTATTAGTGCGATCAGAGAGTGTCTAATTCTTTGTTTCACAAAGGAAGAAACTGTGGTCCAGAGAGGGCCTATAATTTGTCCAGGGACACATAGTGACACAACCTACAACCAATATAGACTTGAAATTGGACTCTCTAATTGGTCCATAGAGATTCTCCTATAGGGACTGATGATGCTTCTAAACAGGACATTTAGAAGGCTTTTTATATGTTCCTCTTTGTCTGATCACAATCTGCAATTCACTCTATGGTCTGGAGTCTCAGGAAAAGCAGGGGAGTATGTGAAATACCCACCCCCTCCTGTTCCCAGTGGCCTTCAACTGTATTTTCTTGCCAGTTTCAATCCTAGATTTTTTTGGTCCCTAGTAGAAATTGAAGAATATTCAAGTCAGCCTATTTGTGAATAAATGAATTCCATCATAACTTTTTTGACCCTCAATTTCATAATCAAATATGGAATTAAAGATTCTATTTGTTTGTTTTTGGTGAAATGCTTTGCTTCAGGTAATAGGCTTTTAAACATTAGTTTAAGGATTTTTTTTTTTTTTTTTTTTGCATTGTAAACTGAGCTCACATTTGAGACAAAAAAATAGTTACACCAACTTCAGTACATTTGAAATGGCAGAGAAGAAAAAACATATATATTAACCCCATTCGGCTGTTAAATGTGTGAACTCCTACAAATTCTCAATGTGACAATCCTTGAGTATTTGCCTATAATCCCTCAGTAAATACGCCTTTTAATTCAACTACAGACTTGTACATACTCCAGACACAAGTGCCATTAATTAAATAACACACTCAGCAAACTCTCAGAGCCATTAATTATCAAAGGTAGTCTGCTCCATGCTTGACTCGAAAATTCTATTATAACAGGAGAACACAACTTCGAGGCAAGGAGTAAGTTGGAGGAAGGTCACCCTCAAAAGCACGATAAGAAGAAGCTGTCAGAGAAAGCAAATGACAAAGCATGTATGCCATTTAGTTTTCCCTTTGCCCCTTTGGAGTCTTCGAAGGAAGGGAAACTGTTTTGCACTGTAGGGACTTTCTCAAAATTAGTTTCTCTCATGAAAGACACAAGTAAATATAAAATAATCCTTTTTCATTTTGACTGAGTCGCAGGGAAAAGTAATATCAGCTGAAGATTTAGAGACAAATACAGCCTGTTCTTCATAAGCTCCATCAGAAGGAGAAAGCCTTGCAGGGAGAGTCTTTGCTAGATACAAACATGGGGAGCAGGATGTGAAGGAGTGTGATTATGGAAGCCTTGCTGGCTTCAAATGGGCAACCAGAGAATGTTCAGGTAGTAGCATGAGTTTTCCAGGGGTGGGTGTGCTCCACTCCTCCTCCCCACCCCCACCCCCACCCCCACGCCTCAAAGCACCCACACTCATTTGCCAGGACGCTGTCAGATGCAGGAGGCCCTAAATCACTCACAGCTACTAGCTTTGGGATCATCTTTCTTGAGTGTTTGCAGTTCTTCGTGTTTGATTTATCCCTTCCAAGAGGGAACTGACAATGCTGAGCCTGTGGTCACTTTACAAATGACAGCTTCAGTGTGAGCCCCAACCTTGCTGCAGAACAGAGGTCCTGAGGGGTGACACATCATGCTCAGACCTGCCCTGTGTGCCCTGAAGGAAGCAAACACGGTGCATTGGGAAAGGGACCCTGTTCAATGGGAAGTTAACACTCTCTCATCACTGGAAGTTGTGTTATTAATAAGTGCTTGTGACATGCCACTGAGGAATTGTTTTAAGTTAGAGAACTCACTTGGAACTTACCCTGCGCTCTCAGCCTATCCTCATAGTGTGGGGTTTCTGGCTGCTGCATGGGGGTAACCCCTTCCTATCTCGAGATGGAAGTATAATTGCATTGCCCCACAGATACTAATCAAAGAGGCTCCCTGATCCCTGCCATTTCTCCCTCAGCTTCTCCTTTACCCACTTACTGTAAGAGATTGCCACCAGCACCTTTTGTGGTCCAATTTCTGAGACCAGTTTATTAAGAAAAAAGCTGAAAAGCAGAGGTCAGGGGTGCCTGCCCTTAGAAAATTGCTCACCTTATTTTCAGTGTGAGCAGAATGACTTTCCACAGCTGCCTCTGCCTGATCTCTAGCCTGCTAGGAACTAAGAAGAGTTAGTTTTAAAAGAAGAGAGTTGTTATAGAGTTTTATGTTAGTCCTTCAGGGCTTTGTTTTGTTGCTAAGTGCAGTTTCTTTATTTTAAAGGAACGGCTCTGGCATATATGTACAAAATAGGTCATTTTATTAATCCTCATCTGCAAGGACTACCCTTCAAGGACAAAGTTGTCCTGTTTGTGTGGTCCTAAGAGTACAGAAGGTGGACATCCTTACCTCAAGTTGAATATTTGCACCTGAAAGCTACTGCAACAGGTCTCCAGGACCTGAGCTGCTGTGGAGCATTGGAGCATATGTTGTATGCACACTTTGGAAACGGCTCAAGGGGGAGACAGGCTTGGAGCTTGGAGCTCTTGAACATCACATCCAATGATTGCCCTCTGTGGGGGAAAAGATCCACACCCCCGGCCTATTGAGTGTTTCTAGTTCAAAACCTTACTTTATACTCATCAAGTTACACAGACTCCTCCAGATTCACCTGCAGAAGAGAGAAACACTCATCTATTTTCTTAGCTTCAAGGCCAAAGAAGCCCTGTTCCTCTGGGTCTATCAAAGTGTAGCAGAAATGGAGTAGAAAGTAGGAGCCCACATTTAGCAAAAAGATGTTGCCTTGAATGCAAACAGAAGTTGATTGGATCTGTTGAAAACAGGTGAGGCCACCACATTATTTTGTGGAGAAAGGCTACTGAGTATTATGACACCTATACATTCAAGAAGTCAGGAAGATCCAGTCTGAACCCTGTGTAGAGCTGGGACCTCTTTGGCACTGTTGCTTTCACCCTGTACCTGCTAAATCATGTCAACAAAACACAGATCCAACCTCAAAGTCTAACTGAACATTGCAAGGAGAGATAGGTGGGAAGGTCACAGCCCACATCACACAGCTAACCTTACTAAAAATTTATTCAAACTTTCTCCATCAGGCACTTTTATTTTCCTACCAAATTCAAAACTTCCCTCTCCAAAAATCTCTATTGCCCAGCGCAGTGGAGCCTCCCTCTGCTGTCATTCCCTGCTCTGCACAGCAAACCCCTGCTAGTGAGCTTCATAATGCTTCCTGTGGTTGCTCAAGCATGTCCTTGGAGGAGGCTGCGGTGGCAGTGGGTGTGGGGGGCAGTTCCTCTGCCACTCTGTTTGTCAGGAATGTAGAAATAACTTAAATGAACGTGTTCATGGGAATCAAGCTTTGAATACTCTGGGCTCCTGCTTTCTCTGTTCTGTGAACTCCAAAAGCCCACATTTTCTGGACTGTCCATCTGACACTGGGTTACTTACTGCCTTGACTGACCCCATGTGAATCTGAGTCCCTCCAAATGGGTTGGAAGCACCTTGAGTTTGGAATCACTCACCTTTTTGCACCCTCCTCAGAGCCTTACTTATACTTCAATAAATGCATTTATTGATAGGCCTGTATGGCATCAAACGGCACCATTTTCTATGCTAACGGTGATATGGCAGGCCACTAGGGATCTGAAGAAGGGCACATCGTGGATGAAATCCAGCTAGAAGAGGGAAGATGAGGCCATTGCCCACATGCACCCTCTCTGATAATGAGGCCGAATCTCTCACTATGTGGCTAAGTACTGAGCTTCACTTGCTTTGACTCTCTGCTCTTTGTTGCCTGCTTGTTCCTGAGTGTCAGTGCAGTGCAAAGAACAAATAATAACAACAGCAGAGGCTGACATTCAGTGAGAACTTATAACGTGCTAGGCACTGTTCTAAATGCTTTATGCGTATCAACCCCTTCTATTCTCTCCAAAAGCCCGAGGAGGTATTTCACATTGCCTCGTGGCCCACGGCTGGTAAGTGAGGAGGCTCTTCACTCCCAAATCTCTTCCCAAAGCTTGGCATGGTCACCCTCTGTGCTCTGGCATGAAAGGTAGACTCAGGCTCCTTGGGGAAAAGAAACTGCTGAAGGCAGAGCCTTCAGAAGCCAGGCAGACTGTTTAGATGCCAAAGCTGTGTGAGGAGTGAGGTGGAGAAACGTCCTAAGGACACCAACAGAAAGTCTCAGCAACTATCCAGGGAGGCATCCACAGAGATTCAGAAACCTCAGGGCTGACAGCAGGAACGGTGGGTGCAGGAAATAACACGGGGCCACTGTGTTCACGATGGCCAAAAATGAAACCGAGGGAAACTTCCCCTAGGACATAAATCTGCCCTAGACAGGCAAGGCGGAGGAAAAGAAAGGGCACATCCATTTTCAGGCCTGCACAGGTGTCTCTGACTCAAAGTCAATAACTGTTCAAGGACAAGGGAATGATGAATGATCAGGAGATGGTCTGTATCTCCAGACAAGGTGGGTGGTGCTGGGAGCAATAGGGACGATCTCAATGCCACATAGGAATGAGACAGGACCCCTTTGCAGGGGGTGGGGATGGTGCAGATTAATTGGTGCATACACCCCACTCTCCACCCCTCACTCTCCACCGAGATTGGTGGACCCAGGGGTGTAGAGGAGGCTCTTGAGCTCAGATGTGAGGTTAGAAAGAGAAGCGATTCACCTCCTGTGTTCTGGATCCCAGAAGGGACCATGGGTAATCCCAAATGTCTGCTCTGCCCTTTGTTCTCTGACACTAACCTACAGAGCAAGCATAATGCCAAGAAAGCTGGAATCTTTCTCCAGCTACCAGAGACTGAAGAGTGTGCTGGTGTGTCTGCACCCAGGTGGTATTGAATGACCCATACTGTGAATGTCCATGAACCGCTACCTTGAAACTAGCAAAAAGCTGGATCCTCAGACCTCACCAGTGCACATCCTCAGTGCTGTACTTGAGTACAGTCACAAAAGCAAAAAAATGAGTGAAAAGCAATTTAAGTCTTCAAAGAACTCTCGAAAACACCTAACAAGAATTCTGGGGGAGTGGGTGTAGCTCAGTGGTTGAGCGCCTGCTTCCCATGTACCAGGTCCTAGGTTCAATCCCTGGTACTTCCTAAAAAAAAAAAAAAAAAAAAAAAAATAGAATTCTGCTTGTGCTTCTCAATAATGTTTCTCAAAATCTCTTAATATACCACACCAAGGGTAGCTGCCCCCAAACATCTAGAGCTCTTCCTTTCAACCATTCCCAAATTTTATGAAGTCAAATACAGTACATGAAATTCTCATCCTCCCCCACACCCTTCCTATTTTCTTTCCTGTAGCTCTCCGCCTTTTCCAATGTCTTCCAAGCTAGCCCAGGCTAGTCCAATTCCTGACCATACCCATTTTACTGTTCCCAATAATTCAGGCCCATGATGTTCTCCTTTAGCATGGGGCAAGGGATCAGAGCTATGAGATACATTTCCATGTTCTCCTGGGTTTGACCTGGGCTACTATATAACCAAGGAATTTACTATTTTCTTCCCTAATAAGATTAAAGGACTCCCTCCCCTCCACACACACACACATTCCCTATTTTATGGGTACGAATTATTTGACTTAGGCCTGGCCCAAATCCTTAAGGTATCTTGGCCTTGAAGTAAAGCTGACTGCCAGGCATGCATTAGCTCAGTAATTCCCCAAATCCAGGAACTGGGCACATCAGGTTCACATGGAGAGCTTGTTAAAGTCACACCTTCCTGGGCCTCTCTCCAAGCCTAAGTCAGAATTTGGAGGTAGGGTCCAGGAAGCAGAACTTTTAAGCACACCAGATAATGGCTAGGTTTGGGAACCCATTCTTCCTTAATAATTAATACCTTAATAAAGGTATTAAATGGCTTCACTCTTACATAAGCTTTGTGTCCATAAAATAGGTTCTTAGATGACCACCCAGCTGCTCTGGGATGAGGGCAGAAGACATGGAAAATGCACGGGATCCAGGAAGCACAGGTCTAGCAGGCCTGGGACCCATCTACTTCACGTAATCTGCTTGGCTCAATATAGCCTCTTGTAAAATGTTAACAGCAATCTAACAGATTAACAATAAACAAACTTATATTTTGTTTATTGCCATGACTCAAAAATGTTATTTGTTCTAACTAAATGTCTGTTTTTATGTTCCATCATTTCCAGGCACGGAAGTAACTCAAACAATCCCAAGGCATGAGGAAATGAGCCTCGTTCACCAGGACTCTGCAGCATTGGAAAGGAAGCTAAGCAGACTTTATTGCAGCCCACGATTCTGCAACCTTTCACGAAGCATTTTATTACACTTGTGGAAGCCATCAGGGTTACGTTTCAATCAGGATGACTGACAGGCTAACTTCCAAACAGCAGCATCAGCAGCCCTTCCACACTTCCCTGGCTGTGTACTTAGAATAGAACCTTTCCTAAATTGTCCCTTGGCCTGGATAAAAATAAAATAGTAATTAAAATATTTATCTCGTGTGTTCACTAACTAAAAATTGACACTTGGGGCCCACTGAGAGGCACAACAGAGGAAGTTGATCTCTTAAAACTATTGTGCTTGATGTAAACCAAAGTTTTGTCAAGGCTGAGGTGAGATTTGGAGAGCATCTATTGCAGTAGGTAAGATAATAGAACAAGAAATGTACAATCTTTCCTCAGTTATATTCTCCTCCTGTCTTGGGTGCAGGGCAACAGAGCTTAAAGGACTTAAAATGGCAACATTAGCTTCAAAAATCTAATAAGCAGATAATGCAGTGATCTGACACCATGGAGTGGGCTGTTTGAATGAGAGGAATGTGAAGAAAGGGAATGGAAAAGCTCCCAACCTTGGTTCAGGAAGCACACCCCTTGCCCATAATAGTCAATTATGGCGGAAGTGAGCTCTTTCTTTCCTCTGTAATAGTAATAGAAGGGAAGATTACAGTATACACAGGAAAATAAGACACTTCAGTAGCACTGCCACAAAGAATCACATGCAGGATTTTTCTTTCTCATAAAGAAGCCTCTTTGAGATTCTCTTTTGGCTTACTGCCTACTCCATGACGCAGCATTGTCACCGACATAGGGTACATTAGTTTTCTGTGTTTGCTGTAACAAACAACATAAACTATCGGCTTAAAACAACAGAAATATCATCCCTCACTGTTCTGGAGGCCAAAAGTCTGAAATCCAGCAGGACTGTGCTCCCTCGAGAGGCTCTGGGGAAGAATCCATTCCATGCCTCTCTCCTAATTTCTGGTGGCTGCCAGCAATCCTTGATGTCCCTAGGCTTCCAGCTGCATCACTCCAGTCTCTGCCTCCACCTTCACTTTGCCTCCTCCTGCTCTGTTCTGTGTCTCTCCTCGGTGGTCCTTTTATAAGGAGACTTGTCATTGGATTTAGGGCCCACCCAGGTAATCTGGGATGATCAAAGTCTTCATCTCAAGGTCCTTACCTTAATGAATTACATCAGCAAAGTCTCTTTCTCCAAATAAGGCAACATTCCCAGAGTCCAGGGATTTGATGTGGACGTATCTTTTTTGGAGCCATCACTCAACTCACTACATGTGACATTTGACCTTTGACTGTTTCTCATTCAGTATAAGCCTGTAGACTGGATATGACTCAATGACATCTTCTTTGAAATCTTATTATATGTCTTTGCTAAAGGCTTATTTATTGGCAATTATTTTTGTTGCCTTCTTGGGACTGGGAAACCCTCTGATTCCCATATCTAGTCTGGGATGCTTCTTTCTTAGCTGAAGGTAAAAAGCACTGTGATCTGAATAGAACGTGCTCAGAAAAACAGCAGAGAGGGAAGATAGCAAGTGATGGGGATCTTCCACCAGCTCAAGGGTTGCTGATTTGTGATCCAGAGATGAGCCCTAAAAATAACTTTTCTTCTCATGCCCAGCAGGCTAGACATGGATCCTGTCTCAGATTTTACTGACAAATGTCACCAAGAATGCCCAGCCCCTGTTTCTGGTGCTTATTTCATATTTTACTTAGTGGCTGTGAATCAAGGAAGTGAAGAAATACTTGGCCACAGATGAGTTAGTTGAGTCAAATCACAAGCCTACCTGCAGTTTTAAGTTTGTTTTCCATTTTGTCTATGCAATTAAAACCCATTTCTGCCTGTCCATCCAGGGATTTCCTCCTTTCAGTCTCTTCCTATAACACTGGCATGGTTTGGAGGCTGTGGGTCCAGAAGGCCAGCCCTGCAGCTCTTAGTTCCATGTCCACCCTGTGAGCCCATGCATAGTGGAAGGCAGGATAACCCAACAAGGGCCATGGACAGTGCCTTTCAGGCACTGTTTCAAACACAACCCTCCCTTCTTTCCTTCCTTTTTCTTTCTTTTATTTGTTTAATAAATATTTATTCAATACCTATTATTTGCCAGGTACTGTATATACTAAGTGCTGGTGCTATAATGTTGAACAAAAATATCTGAAAAGTCAGTCTTGTCCCTCTTTTATAGATAAAGAAACTGAATCTTAGAGAGTCTGTGACTTGCGTAATGCCAGACGCTAATAAGAATGCATGTTCTACCAAGCACTAACGCCTGGTTCTTTCCCCTAAGCCAAGCTCTTCCACAGCTAGCCTCAGGTTCTGGTTTTCACTGCTGACTAGGTCCAATAAACACACCTACTTCCTCAAGTCAAAATTAGTCAGGGACATGCAATTTAGGCTGCCAAGGCTCAATGTTTGTCAATTCAGTGAGCATTTAGTAAGCACCTCCTGTGTGCCCATCGTGGGGGAGCCCTCTGAGAGCTCTGGTGGCTTCCAAGCCTCTTTATTTCACCCTGAGAATGCCCACTGTCCTCTCATCTTCCGACAGTACCTTTTTGCACACAGCCCTTTGCTCATTCCCTGAATACCTGATCTAGTTACCTCACTGCGTATGAACATCTCCACCATCCCATGCCTGGTTCTTAAGGAATGGCCTGACACAGTGCTCTCAGATTCCAACTAGGAGCAACACTAATGTTCCAAGGTTTCACTTTAGTTAGCTGACTTCCCACCAAGTTGCTCGGGTCTCAGGTACGTCCCCTCTTCACTCTCCTTTACTCTTTTTCATCTGTCTGCTAGAAGCTAGGCCCACAAAAACAAGTCAATAGCATTGACAGAGAGTCTTAGGCCGTGCTTCTCAAATTTTAGCCCACATCAGAATCACCAGGAAGTCTTGTTAAAAGAGGTCAACAGAGTGCTAGGCTCCACCTGCAGAGTTTCCCATCCAGGAAGTTTGGAACTAGGCCCCAGACTTTGTGTTTCTAACAATTTCCCAGATGATGCTGATGATGCTGGTTCAGGTCCCACGCTTTGAAAACCACTGGCCTAAAGGGAGAATTTTTTAAAAATAACACCTGCCCTAAACAGATTTGTTCTGTTCTCAGAACAGAATCCAGCTTGTTTTCAGGCCCTGCATTTAACATATCTTAGTCTAGAGGTAATGAACTGCAAGTTAAATCCAATCAGGCCACTCAAGCATCTCCAGTAGGTTCTTAGAGTTATTTAACACCACCGAAGACTTCTTGTCTGGGCTAATTAAGTGATTAGTTTAGATCGATAGTAGATGAACAAAGGGAAAAGTGGGGCAGCTACAGCTCACTACCAACTTAATAAAATGGTGCTAACTTAAGTGTGGATTTAAAATTGGGCTTAGCTGCTGAAGACCTCCATCTTTCTATCCAGAGAGAAAAAGAGATCATCCATGCTATAGCTGGAAACCGATTATTCCACAGGATTCAACAAATGCGGCGACTTTGCTTGGCTTGGCTTGTTAAAGAACCCCATCACAAGGTGAAGGTGCCATTTTGAATGACTGACACTTGTGCTCTGCCTCCCACAACTGTTGATATCAGGATTGCCAGTGAGTCCAGGTATGGATGGGTAGGCATCTCCACTCAAAACCACATTGTGTGGGGCTCCCACTCAAAATTAAGCAAGGCACAAAAGCCGCAGACCTATAGCTATGGAAGTTTGTATCACCCTTCTGGTCTCACATTTTCAAAAGGGAATGGTGGGGATCTGGCATTTATTGTGTATCAACCATGAGAGAGACTTAATATTCAAATGGACAGTGACTAGGCAACTTGGAGCCACCATCAGCAGTAACCAGACAGGAAACTGTGGCCTACCTGTAGCATTCATTCTAGGAAGCTAGCCACTATCTACAACAACCAGTCCAAGAAGCTAAAGTACAGTCCCTGTAACAGTTGACAAAAATAGCCAGGACTTGATCAATAACTGATAGCCTCCATAATTTTTGTCTTTGCTTCCTATCTAGGCCCAGCTAGAGAAAGGCAAATATACTTCTCTAACCTACATGCCCTGCTTCTGGCTAGCCTATCTCCAGCTTCTCCATGCCAACTGCTGTCCATCAAGGCATCCCTGAATTCTTCCCCTTTTCTCATCACTGTAAAGATTTCCCTCTCCCCTTCTTGCCTTTGAGTCTCTGTCAAACAATTAATGGTGGCTGACTCCTTTCCTTAGCAAAAGCTCTGAATAAACACCTTTGTTCTCATTTGGTTTTCTTCATTTAGTTCCACAGCTATGTGCCAATAACCTTTGAAAACAGGTAGTAGTAGCCTGACTTTACAAACAGGGAAAATGAAGTTCAGAGCGGTTGTCTCCCCAGGTGATGGTGATGATGATAATGACAACATTAATAGCAGCTCCCATGGGACTGTTTTAGGCATTTTTCTAGGTACTCTATGTTATTAACTCATTCAGTATTCACAACAACCCTATGAGTAAATTCTAATATCCCATTTTACAGATAGGGAAATTGCAGCACAGAGGAAGTGTTGCTTGTCCATGCTTACCTAGTTAGTAGGTGTCAGAGCTGTATTTGAACCCAGGCAGTGTGGTTCCAGAACCCATGGTGATGCCTTCCTGGCTGAAATGCAAATCCAAGTTGGCCAGACTCTAAAGCCTATACTCCCTGCTGCCCTGAATCTTCTCCCAGAGAAAAGGGGTGGTAGACCTCTTTCACTCACAACCAAATGCAGATATTCCCCAGCATCAGGCCATTGACCCTCTGAGGAGCATGGCCATGTGTTTTCATAAAGACTTTCACAAGCTGATGCAGAGCCATCTGGCCTCATGGACAGCCATCTACCTTGGACGTGAGCACGAAAGAGGGAAGGCATGTAATTGCTCCTGGTGCTGTCTCCCAAACTGCAGACCTTCCCAGTCTTCAACACTTATGCCAACCCTACATAATATATATGTTATATACCATATTTTGTCTTGTACTCAATTCACACATTTTTACTAACATTTATTCAATGAAAAGGAAACTTTAGGTCACTGGCAGCAAATAGAAAACCAGTATCCTTTGCCATAAATAGACACTAACCATAAGGACAAATACAATGGAAAAAGAAATCATTAAATTCTAGCTAGGTGCCATCGGCTGCTGAGAGCCCTGCCTCTGCAGTCCTCCTTCTCACTTTATTATAAAGGGACATCAGCAAGTATTAGAGAAGTGTTAAAATGTTCTAGCACCAGGCAGAGACCTGCTCCTTGAGGACTGTAAGAGAAGTGAGAAGGGAATAAGTTCTCACCTTGTGATTGGATGGTTTTTTAGATGCTTTGTTCATGGACCTCCTAAACTCTCCTGCCCAACCGATGCTATGCCTCCCTCCTGAGCTAACACAGACCCATGCTGTGTGGCCTGGCCATGCCTTACAGTGACGATGAGGGCCCTCTGCTCCTTTCTATGCAACAGGCACATCTTGAAAAGGGGGGAAACTAACATAGGTTCAGGTGCCTCAGGGAAACAGGGAAAATCAAGGAGCGGTCAATGATTGCACTGTCAAAAAAGCAGAAAGAACTTCCAATGGTAATAGCAATCGTTGAGGAGTTTTTCTTTTGAGCAGAAATGCCTTTGATAGTGCCTTCCTCTGTCCTCCTGTTATTTTGTTACGAGAATGAATAAGCAGGAAGAATTAAATGGGCGCTCTTGTGTTTTACCAGCATCTAATATAGTAGAAAAGGGGTGACGCAACCTTAAAGGGGGAAACCTCTGTATCTCCGTATCCATATCCACATTCCTTTTGTATCCATATCCATCTAGAAAAAAGAGGGGGAGGAGAGGAGACAGGAGGGGAGGAGAAAAGAGGGGAGGGGGGAAGGGCAGAGGAAGGGAGGAGAGAAGGAGAGGAGAAGAGAGGAAAAGGAAGGAAAATAAATCCAGCAAAGAGGGTTTGGTAACACACCCCCTAACTCCAAGGATCTGAGAACATTCATGGTCTTAGAGCCCCTTTTGGTGATTTGTATAGAAAGCAATATGTTTTTTAAAACTTAGTGCATACAGTGAACCCTAATGTAAACTCTGGGATACAGTTAATAGTACAATTATTGTATTTTTTCATCAATTGTGACAAATGCACCACACTAATGCAAGGTGTTAATGGGAAGAGGGGACAGTATATGGGAATTCTGTATTTTCTGTATGATTTTACCTAAATCTACAACTTCTCTTATTAAAAAAATTCATTTCAAATGCAAAAAAAAAAAAAAAAAAACCAAACCCAACAGAACTGTCTTTCCATAAAGTAGGCAAAGCACAGAGACATCCTTACTTGAGAGGCTCTTTATAGATGACGGTGGTGGGAGTGGTGGAGCCCTTTCCATGGAGCAAACAAAATGCCAGGGACTTTACCTGCAACATCCCAATTATCCTAACAACAACTAGAGACATGGAGTCTATCATTCTTCCCATTTTACAGATCAGAAAAGGAGGCTGGAAGGATTCAGTAACTTGCCCAAGACATTCAGCTATTGAGTGACAGAGCCCAGAGCCAGGCTCTCAACCCGAGTCTATTTTGCATCAAAGATCATGGTTCTAACTCTGCTGAGTCCTCGAAGGAAAAGAACTAAATATGCATTATCATATCTATATAATTATATATAATTAGTTTTAATAATTAGAGTCAACAGAGAGAAACTAATAGAAGCCAAACTTTTCCCCCAGACTCTCTTGATAGATTGTTAGTTTGCAATAAATGTAGTGAACTGAGAGCTTTCTTATATCATGATCTGGTTTCTCCTCTCCGCACATATCACAGATCCAGTACTACAAAGAACAAAATAGTAGTAGCTGATATTTATTGAGCTCTTATTAAGTGCCAGGCATTATGCTAAGTGACTCTCCTGCATTTTTTTCTCTTAACTTTCACTCATCACCTTGTGAACCAGGGAGTGCCTATGAGGAAACTGAGGCTCAGAGATGTCAAATTGCTGGTTCAAGGTCACTCACTTGTGAAGGGCAGAGAAAGCAGAGTGAACCCAGGCATTTGTCTGCAGACTCCAGATCCCCTGCTAGATCTGGTAGCAAGAAGGTTGAGGAGCACATGAGTTAGGGACCTCACACATTCCCTTTCCAAGATTGCAACGACAGACAAAAGGAACTTGGGGAAATTTCCTGGGGATTTAGTATCTAAAAGGCCTTTTTCAAGGCAAGTCATCCTTTGTTGACAAGCTTAAGATGGCCTCTTTATAAGATTTCCATGTTTTTTGCATTGTTGCATGAAAAAGAGAAAGCCATCCTCTTTTAGAGTCCCAGGGAGGCTTTGCCTACAGCAGAATTTGACTGCAAGTCAGAGTTGTCTGTGTATGTTACTCAAGAAGCTCAGAGTGTAGGAGGATCCAACAGTCTTTCAGAGTTAGTTTTGGGGAAATTCTTTAAAATATCTACCCTACATATTATATACATATATAACTTTAATGTGTATCCTCTAATTATAGTTTATTGTTTGTGCAGAATTAGAGAATGAGAGGCTGCTACACCTAAGACAGTAGTTCTAAATTGGAGTGTGCTTAAGGCTCAGTGGGGACTTCCTAAAGAAATGTATAGCCCAGAGCCTTATCCCAGAGAATCTCAATTTGTAGGTCTGAGGTTGGCAGCCAATCCCAAGTGACTCTTCTGTAGATATTCAGAGGGCACAGGTCAAGAAACACTACTCCTCAAGGGTCACTATTCCAAACTCAGACACTTCCTTCTCTAACAAATATATTTTGGCCAATCTCACCTAACTCTACACCTCAGTTGTGAGATTTTATTTTATTGCCATGGGGTTTCACTGCTTTTAATTTTTTCCCATAAGCATGTGTGTGTGCATGTGCATATGCGTGTGTGGGGGAGAAAGAGGACTTAAGTCCTGATGACATGGCTTGAGCCTCCTGGATCTAGCTATACCTGAAGCTAATTCACCCTGGACTTTTTCCTCCTGCTCCCCCAGAGTCCAGGATAGTGCCTTACAAACACTAGGCATTCAGTGCCTGCTGGCTAAGCAAATGATAGGGGAGAAAAGAACGAATCATTCCTTGGTTGCCCCAGTGAAGGAAAACAAATAATTGTGCATAACGCCATTGTTCAACAAAACCACTTACCCTCCAGTTCCACTTACACCCTGAGAAGAAGTAGGACCTGAGCCAGGATCCCAGTCAGTCTCTCCTTTTGCATTCTCACAGCCGTCATGAACATTATTTCCACTGAATTCTGTGGCTTAATTGTCCAGGATTCTGCACCCTAGGGAGATGTGAGTTAATGTCTGATATCAGCGGTTCCTCCAGGATGCTCATATCAGAAGTAAAGATTTTAAAACAAATTATGCCATGTCACCAGGTTTATATTTCCAGCATCAGCAGCTGATTGACAGAAAAAGCACTGCTGAAGCACATTCTAAAATATCTTTCTGATTTGAGGTTTCATGCCAGAGGCTATGAGGAAGAAAGGAAGAGAGGCTGTGGAACCAGAGGCCTTGCTGTAGCCCTGTCGCTTTTTACTGCAGATTAGAACTGGGACTCCAGCAGAGGTCTCTTTACAAGTGTAAAAAGAGTGAGGGGTGTCTCTTACCATCTCAAAAAAGTTTTTGTTTGTTTGTTTGTTTTATTTTTTATTTATTTTATTTTATTTTTTTAATTAATTAATTTTTTATTGTGGGTAAAAATCAAAATTTTCACAGTACATACCACTATTTGTAAAATGATATATAAATATATATATGCATATATGTGCATTTGCTTATAAAAATGTTATTTATATATATATAAATATATTTTAAGAGGTGCTTAGATTACCCAAAATATTACACGGAACCCACTGGGATTCCCATGTTGCCCACCTCCCACATGTCCCACAAGCATGGCCCACCACCCTCAATGGACTCACACATCCTGGGGCCCTGCCACCAACCATAGACCACAGTTCACATCGTAGACCACACTCTCTCCCACACAGTTCCGAGTGGTGTGTGCTGATTCAAAATGGCCCACATCCGTTGCCACAATGGCACTCAGGACAACCTCCAAATCCCAAAGAAGCCCCTGCATTTCAACTGCCCATCCCCTCCCTGCCCCAAAAGTGACAAGTGGCCACTGGCTCCACCTCATCGTTTTAATTTCTTCCATTGCTAGAATCACCATATGTGCACAACAGAATACCATCAAGTCCACTCTAGTCCTGAGGGGACTGGGATGGCGATGTCCACTCCACCTCCAAGTGAGAGAGGGCTCATATCCCATGGATATGGTGGGTGGGATGATCCTGCCTGCAGATACAGGCCCTCTCCATTCCCTGGGATGGCCGTTGCCCCTTGTTGTCTCCTCGCCAGGTGACTTGGATGAGTCCATTGAGCTGTAGGGTAGGAGTTGCAGCTCCACCGAGATTCCACGCACACCTGGCACATAGGTTTGTTTTTTTTAATGTCTTGCTTTCTTCATTTGGGCTTTAATATCAGACCCCACAATCTCTGGGATCTTAGGGGGGCTGAATTCCCATTGTAAGTTCCTGACTTTAGTTTCCTGGCCTTTGTTCTTTTAGAGATTGAAACAAGGATTGAAATCTGGCGCATGGACCCAGGACGTTCCTACCTCATCTGGAGCTGCTCGGCTGCTGCAGACAGGACTAGGTTGACACTGACTCCCCAGGGTCAGGAGAAGGTGCCGCTGAGTGTCTCCCAAGGCCCTGAGGCCTCAGTCCCGCAGTGACCCCAGGACCAAGCTGCATTTGGTGCTTCTTTTATTTGATTTTTGTAACTGTTATCTTGGGTTTCCCTTCTGACTGTTTTACAAATGAGGAAAACCAAACCTACAGAGCTAAGTGATTTCTCCAACATAACCCAGAGATCAAGTGGGAGAACCCAAATGTGACCCAGGCATGAGCCCGGCTCCTCCTGACTCCAAAGTCCATGCTCTTCCCCAAAGAACCTGGGTGGGCAGGGCCAAAAAGGAGCAAGAATTTGGACAACACAGAATAAAGGTTTAGAAAGGGGTCAGCAAACTGCCCTGGGGGGCCAATTCTGACTAGCTACCTTTTTCAGTAAATAAGTCTTTATTATAACATGGACACACATACATTTACATATTGCCTCTGGCTGCTTTTCCACTACAATAGCAGAGGTGAGCTGTTTTGATAAAGGCCATATGGCCTGCTGAGCCAAAAATATTTACTATCTGGCCCATAAAGAAAAAGTTTTCCAATTCCTGGTTTGGACCGTTGCACTTTGGAATCAGTCTGATTTAAGATTCACTTCCCCTTGCCAACAGTGTGTCCTCCATTTTTCTCATCTTGAGATGTAGAGACCATAGAAGCACTGATGTCAGAGGGGCCTTCAAGCACCTGGCACAGTAGTTGGCATTTTGTAAGTACTTGCTCCAACCAAGACCATAAAAACCCCAATGCAGTACAAGCTTGTGCTAATTCCCACTAGAGGGATGGAGGGACATGGTGGTGGGGAGCGGGGTCAGGTTCTGGAAGGCTTGGGGCCCTGGTGACTAGCCCCACCAGCGTAGCTCAACCCCTTCCCTACCAGACCCTCTTAGGTGCACAGTCTCTGAGGAAGAACATTAAAGAATCAGGATCAACCTCAGTTATTCTTTATAGAGGACATTGTTTTGGTCCTTCTTTTAGCCCAACTTGAAATGTGACTGTGAAAGATAAATTAAATGGTTCAACAAGGTGTCTGTTACCTCATTGATGTATCAGGGATTTACATGCATGACCCCTCTTAATGCCAATGGGAACTGAGCAAATAGATGCTTTACTTTATTGCAAATGTCAAAAGTAAGTTTGTTTATCCTCAAAAGTTATCAGGGATGATTAAACTCAGGTATGGAGCAGAGTGGGACATGGTGAAGCATTTTTATGCTAGCTTCCTTTAACACGAAGCCTGTCTTCAAAGGACACCTCAGTTTTCCATACAGGAGCTCTTTTTGATTATACTAATATGTAATCACAACAATACTTATCTCTTAACACACACCCGGGGTTTTTATTCACTGAGAAATTATTTCACATTAGGAACGGTGCAAGTACAAGTGCAGTATAGAAAACATCGCAGAGTTATGGGGGAGAAACCCTTACTGTGAATCTGTTCTCCTCCCAAACACCAGCCTTGCTTGGTTTTCCACCCCAAGGTGTCCCAACCAAGAGGAGAAAGTGTGAGCCCAGTGATATATTGAATGTTTAACCCAACTTCATTAACTAGAGCTAAATGCTAACACACACTGAACCGGCTTCCAGCACAAATTAGCATCCATAATCAAGCATATAATTAGCCATATACCCACATGGTCTCCATGATGACTGAGCCCCCGAATGCCCCTATGTTGCTCTTTGATTTGTCTGAGCCGGGACTGTGGTAGCAGCCTGGTTGCTAGAAGCCTCTTGTCCATCAGCTAGATGACCTTTTGAATTGACAAGTTTCTGAACAAACTCATCCAAAGCCAATAATGGAAAGTCAAGGAGAGTTACCTGCTTTGTTGCCCAAGGAAGGGCCCACAGGGAGTTAAGTTCAATGTCAAAGTAAAGAGAGAAATAAAATACAAAGCTTTCCTGGTCACCCACATCCAAGCCCCACTCAGTGAACACCAAGCGCCCCTGGCAAAATCACAACAGCACTGACATCTCCAGAAACCGCCATCCTCACCATGACCCCCATATCGTGGTGACTGACCACTTATAAAGGACTTGCAAATCTGCCATTCCCTCCAACTCGCACTTGAAGAGGTTGAGGTTAAGGGATTTCCCAAAGTGCATAACCAGTAAATGGCGGAAGCTGAACCTGAGTCTAAAATTCCAAATTAAATTCATTTCAGATTAAACCTTTATTTAGCAGCTATTACATGCCACCCACAATGCTATATTTGTGGATCATTCCCCATATCAAATCCATCATCTACCTTCACTGTATCTCTTGTCTCAGAGACTGTCCCTCCATCTCTCCGTCTATCACTACCCTAGGCCAAATCACCATCGTCTGGCTCCTGGCTTTGGTAACAGACTCCTGGCCCCTCCTCCTGGCTTTCATGCTTTTTTTTTTTTTAGGAGGTACCAGGGATTGAACCTGGGACCTTGCACATGCAAGCAGACTCTTAACAACTGAGCTATACCTGCTCCCATGCTTGTTTTCTTACAACTCGTCCTTACTAAATTATGTCAACCAGTGCTTGTCATTTCCCTACTTAAAACCTTTTGATGACACATGGGATAAAATTCAAGCTTCTGTCCATGGCCTGCAAGCTTTCCTAAGATCTAGCCCCTGCCTGACTACCATTCTGATTTTTGAGCTACATTTTCCCCTTGCCTCACCATGTCCTCTTTTCTTTTGTTAATCTCAAATACGCATAATTCTTTGCTGTCCCAGCACCTTCACATTTACTATTTTCCTCTGTCTGGAATATTCTTTTCCTTGTTCTAGTCTTAGGTGACTTTCTCCCAAGGTTCAGGTCTCAGCTTAAATATCATCTCTGAAAAAAAGGCCTTCTCTTTCTGTAATCTAAAACGGGGCTCCTCTATGTCATCCTCTTGTTTATTTCTTCTAGCTTTCATATCACCTTGAGAAAACATCCATTTACTTGCTCTTTTGTTTATTCCCTGTCTCTCTCACTCAAAGGCAAGCTTCATGAGGGCAAAGAATTGGCCCTCATATTTATCTTATAACCCAGCATTTAGTGAAGCCCCTAGTAGAGAGGCACATAATAAATTCTCAGTAAGCATTGATTGAATAAATGAATAAGTGAAGGATACAATCTAACAGCAGTACAGTATTATTATCCACTATCATACAGTTGCCTTCATATATTGAGTGGGATGTAGACTTTGGGGATAGGACTTCTCCTAAAGGACAAGCGGCTGAATGACAGAACGAGAGGGAAAAAAAAAAAAAGAATGCCCATCACTTTTCTCCAGGACTGAAAAGCTGTGCTGATACATTCAAACTCAGTAGCATATCAATAAAGTGGACAAGCTCTTGGGCAATGGGAAACATCAGATTAACCACTCTCCCCCTGCTAAGTGATCTCTAATACAATTGGCACACCAAGGAAAAAGGCTGTTGGAGGAAGAACATGAAGGTATAAGAAGACACGAACTTTACAATAAAGGTAGTTCTATAATCTATGCATGGGCTTATCCAAAGGACAGGCCATGGGTGAATAGCTCCATCTATTTCAAGAGGTGTCCCCAGAGATCCCTTTCATGGACTCTTCTGAGCTCTTTGCCAAATGAATCCCTTCTAGGCTAAAGGGAATCCTGCAGAAAAGGCTCCTCTTAATTTTCCACTGTGACTACACTGCTTTTTCTTTGAATGAGAGCGCATCATTCTAGGCTCCAGGCTGAGGTAGCTGAAAATGCTTCACCCTTGGACACGAAACCAAATCCAGAGCTTTGCCTTCTGGGCTTCTGTTGGAGCTGCTCTCATCAGCGGAGTGCATCTTGTCCAGATGAGATGCCAACTCCAGCCTCGCCCCCCACTCCTTTGCCCTACCTGGGCCAGTTCCATGGAAACCATTTTGAAAAAATGCCCCAAGTCCCAGGTAGAATGCCCTGTTCAGTTTCTGCTCTTGTCAAACCTCTGTAGATGCTGACAGTTCCTGATGGGCAGAGGTTTTATTCAGGACTCTGAGAGGAGGCTTGACTTATTCATGGTCCACAGGAGAGGAGAGATGTGGAATGACACAGGCAGGAAAAGGAGGATTTTGGCAGAAATAGTTTACCACTCCACTAGTGGGAACAGTTACTCAGACAGGTGTTTGAAACCCAACACAAGAGCTTGTGCTTAGAGGTTTCCAGAAGAGTATCCACAAGTTGAAGTTATTGAATAGGAGATGTGTGTGTGGTCTCTCTCTCTCTCTCTCTCTCTCTCTCTCTCTCTAATCACTATTTTAAGCCTGCTTCCTTTCACATAGGAAATAAATACATAAAACCAGCTTGTGAACATCAGAATGGCTCCATGGACAATGAGGTATCGATTTCTCTGTGTAGGGATATTACCTAAAACAAGCCTAAGAAAGTAACTTCTGCTTACTTGGAGATTTGAATGCAGCCTTCTGGACAGCCCTGAAGTCAAGAAGCAAAGATTGCTTTTTTAGAAAATTATTTGGCTACTGCAAAAGAAATGTTTAAAGCTTTGATGTCTACCCTTGTAGGTAGCTGATTTTCCATGGGTAGTCAGTCTCCTGTAGATGATGAGTAGATCTCAGGAAACTGCTAATATATTCATTTAAAACAGACTCTCGGCACTGATAGCTAAGAAATTTCCATGGGACTGTTGCACTAGAGTCTTTTGCATAATTGAATACTGTGTCTGCAAATAAGACTAATAACCATAGTTGTTCAAGTGATTACCATATCATAGATCCTAATAGTCTACCGGAAATGCTCCTGAGGCTTTTTTTCATGACCATCCAACCTTGCATTTGTCCGGTGTCTAAACATTTGTAATGGCTGTTCACTTGCCTCTTGGCCATTTGTGTAGTTGTCTCTGCTCCTGGCCTCAATTCCTCCGTTTGTAAAATGTTGAAATTGGACTGAGAGTCTCTGTGGTTTTTGGAAGATCTGGCATTCTTGGTTTGAAAGAATGAAAACATCCTGTTTCAGATACTCAATATAAATTGAAAAGCCATGACCTGCCAAGTTTACCCAGATTGTAAGAGGTGGAGCTGATATTCTGTCTTATCTCCAAAGCCCTCAGTCCTAACCAGTATTTTTCTCTGGGTGAAAGGAAAAACAGAGAGCAGAGCCACTCACTGTTTGACCATCCAGAAGTCTTAGAGAAATGTGTATATTTCCTGCTATTAGCTGGAGAATAGTGTCCTAGGAAGCCAAGATCACTGATATAGTTCCTATATTAATTGATGGAATTCAGTTGTATCAACCTTCAGACTACCTAGCTGATGAATAAAGATGGGTCTGCTGGAATGCCACAGAATTGGGGAGACAGACCCAATGGCGTGGTACAATTACCTCACTAACATAATCTAGAACACATGCATGTATACACATGCCCACAGCTGACAGCAGTTCAGTTTAGTATATCCAGGGGAGACACTTATTTTTCAGTGAATTTAGATAACACATTTTCATGAAACATGATGCCCAATAAGCACAAGTGAAATATTTTAGCTGCTCACCATGACCCTGAAGCAACACTATTACAGCAATGCCATAGTCCACACCACTCCCTCCTGGCCATGGTCCCTGGAGGAGGTGACTGAGAGCTGTGCAGGCAGAACAAGCCAACTGGAAGGCAAGCCTGGGATTGCTCCTGCAGCATGGCCTGCTCTCCAGTTTCTTCCAGACCACTAAATCTGCAGCTTTTCTCCTGCTTCCCTTTCTGCTTGGCAGGGGCAAAATTTAGTGATGAAGAGCTTGAGCTCTGGAATCTGGGCCCAAATCATGGCTTCTCCACTTTCCTTGTTTGGAGAAGACACTTAACCTCTCTGAGCCTGTTTCCTCCCGCGTAAAATGAGGACAAATCATGATAGCAGCCTCAGGTGATAGGCAGTCATGACAGTGAATTGAGATTAGGCTTATCATAAGAGTTTAATTCTGGCCTTGGCAAATATGCGCTGTAATAGCTTCCTACGGCTGCTATATTACCACAAACTTGGTCACATGAAACTACATGAATTTCTTATTGTACAGTTCTGGAGCTCAGAGGTCTGAGGTCAGTATCGATGGATTGAAGTCAGCAGGCTGCTGTTCCTTCTGAAGGCTTCAAGGGTGAATCGGTTTTCATGTCTTTTCTAACTTTTAGGGGCTGCCTGGGTTCGTTGAGTCATGGCCCCTTCCTCCATCTTCAAAGGCCATCACTCCAACCTCTGACTTCTGTCATCCCTCCTCCTTCTTCTGCCTTTGACCTTCTTGTCTCCTTATAAGGACACTTGTGATTACATCTGACCTACCAGATAAGCCAGGATAATATCCCTATCCCAAGATATTTAACCTAATCACACGTGCAAAATTTCTTTAGCCATGTTTGATAACATTCACAGGTTCTGGGGATTAGGATGTGGACATCGTGGGGGGCCAGTGATCAACCTACCACACACACTTTTGTGATTTACTGTTATGCTTACTTCTTTTCTGCCCTTTCCTTTTTTTCTTTCAATCAAATGCACACACAGTCAAGTGCACAAATCTTAAGTGTACAGTTTGGCTAATATTTACATGTGCATTTGCCCAAGTAACCACTGCTCAAGTTAAGAGCATTTACAGGCCCCTGCCTTCCCTGGTGCCCTCTCCCAGTGCGTGCCCACCTCTTTTGTTGTTCTTGATGAGCTTCTTTGTGTCTGGCTTCTTTTACTCAACTTAGCATCTGTGAGATTCAATCAGCTTGTGGGGGTGCGGCAGTAGTCTTTTTTTCTTTTGCATAATAATGTAATAAATAGCATGCTTATCCTTAATCTTTCCTTTGATACATCCCATCTCTGACCACTTGCTACTAGGTTCCCAAAGATCATCTTGAACATCACCTCCTTTTAAAAGTCTCCCCTGGTAACAATATGTTTTCCCAGTCAGACATGATTTCCATGGCCGCCTCCTACTCCGGTTGTATGTAACCTCTAGGACATATACATACTCCTCACGCGTCAACTCCTATTAGCCGCACACCTCCCTCTGTGTGTTCCATGTGGACAGGAACGCTGTGCTTTAACTGTGTCTGTATTTCCACCGACCCTAGCGTGGGTGCACACAGCCACCAGGTCCCAGCAGCATCCACTGCATGGCCTTATGGCAGCCATTTTCTACTGAGAAAAGCAGCATGGCTGTTGCTTACTAACTGAGAGCCTCCCGTGCAATGGATGCCTGTTTCTTATGTGTTTGGTAAGACCCCTTAATAAAAGGCAGCCTGGGGAATTTCCACCCTGTCCCCTTTAAACACAGATCAGAGACAGATGCTGGGGACAGGTGGGGGGAAAGGGGAGAAAAGGTTTGTTTTGGGTGCCAGGATTTTGAACCCTTGCCTTCTAAGGGTTTTCTCCTCAAAGCAGAGTAAGAAGGTGTAATGAAGAGCCCGGCCCTTTTCGTGAGGTTTCAAGCCCCATCCGTACCCCTTTTTTATTTACCCCACAACTGGGCAAATTGACAAAACAGCCCAGACACTCCCTTCTTTGGTGTTGGCAGGGAAGTTTAAAATACACAAAACTGTCTATGTCTGGGCGCTCTTATTCAGGGCCACAGCCCTGAACCACCAGAAAAACTTGAAGCCACCTACCCACGGCCCCCACCCCCCTTTACTCTTGCTTTACTCCGAACAGAACCTGAGCCCTTCTTCATAGGGAATCCTTTCACTGTTCACTGTGTGACTAATCAACTTTATTTCACATCCGTTGATATCATTTGTCCTGATATCTGTAACTTCCTGGACTGGGCAGGATGGCTTGAGACCCAAACAAGACAGAAGATATAAACTAAAGTCTCAATTCTTGAGAGTAACAATAAAAAAATTTCACCTAGGGGTGCACATGGGTTCTTTTTGCTTTCCATGTCATTGCCTCTTCTGGAAACCCATTATCTGGATTTTCCTTGGGAACCATCTCTCCTCATTCTCCACCCACATGTTTGGGTGGGGCTGGCACCTCCTCCAGCCTCCAGGGCCCCAGGATGGCCTTGACCCAGGACTGGTCAATCATTGCATTGTGCCTCCCTGGTCAAATTCATTGTTTCAGGGATGGCCCATGACCCATGGGCTGATCCAGGGAATCTCAGTCCTGGGACTTTTGCTTGGATTTTGAAGAAGGAAGAGCTCTTTTTGCACTGGTCTTGCTGTAAGGTTAATTTAGGCCCAGAGATGCCAGCACGCCCTGTACGGAGAGGTCGTTCCCCAGAGTGAGGCCAATTTGTAGAAAACCAAAGCATAGAGAGAGGGCAGAGAATTTCTGAATCCTCAGGATATTGTGGAATCCCTGAATCTAACCACATTCAGAGCCAGATCCACTCCAGGACTTTGTAGTTGCAAGAATTAATAAATACATGTTTCAGTTTGAGCTATTTTTAGTTGGGTTTCCATTATTTGTGCCTGAAAGATATGTTCGAGGGACACAGTTATCAGGTTTTCTGTACTCTGAGCTTTGTGGCTCTTTGAATAGATTGAAGCCAAAAATGTAGTGGAGACCATGCAACCTTGGTCCTCCTGTGAACACTGAAACCTTCCTCTCTACATGGCAGGAGTAGCAGCTCTGTTAGTAGCAGCAGGAAAATCTTGGCTTGAATTGCCATTCTACCAAGACCAGAACATCCTGAATAATGGCACTAGGTCAACAATTTGCAAGAATTACCAGCTGAATCAGGATGCCGAAGCTTCACCTCACTGGAACATCACTTATTATGTGTGCCAGGAGTCCTGTGTCAGCAGAAATCTGGTGCTGTGTTAGACAAGCAAAGATGAACTACAGAATGAGCATGATTCCCCAGTTCCCACTCAGTGAAATTTAATTCTTTGTTTGGTTATTTCCCTTCCAGTGTTGGAATGAGTAAGGTAAACTAAACTGGTACAAAAGTTCTAATACACAACAACAGCTAAAATTGATTGAGCACTGCGGCAGGCAGAATAATGGCCCCCCAAAATGGCCACATCCTAAACACAGGAACCTATGAACATATTATGTACGTGACAGGAGGAATTAAGGTTGCAGACGGAATAAAGTTGACTAATTAACTGAGTGGGCCCAATATAATCACAAGGCTTCTTAAATCTGGAAGAATGAGGCGCAAAAGGAAGTTAGAGTGATGTGATGTGAGGAGGACTTTACGTATCAGGTCCCGCGAGCGGGTGCACCGCCAGGCCCCACGGGCCACGCAGCAAGATGATAATGTAACAGGAAAGTGACACAAGGGAGAGCCAAGACAAGACACGCCAAAAAACCAGGAACTAAGGTGACACAGGCAGCGGGACGCCTCTCTCCCACATTGGAGTTTCTGAGGCTCGAATCCCAGTGAAGACAGGAGGAGAAGGATGAGAAGAGAGGGCAGGAAGTGGACACAGAGAATTGCCCAGCAAATGGACGCAAAAGCAGCACAAACAGGAGTGGGGGGGAATGGGTAAAAGTAAATAAATAAATAAATCCTTAAAAAAATGTATGGGGAGAAAGATACGGGCTATAGTTAGTAGTAATACTTTGACGATGCTTTTTCATGATTTGTTAACAAATGTTTCACAACAATGCAGGGTGTTTGGGGGCGGGGTGATGTGTGGGAGCCCTGTATGATGTTATGCATGTTTGTTTTGTAAGATCACGATGTTTGCTGAACACTTATAGTTTATGTATGTTCATGTATGAATGATATACTTCAATAAATTGTTGAAAAAAAAAAAAGGACTTTACGCACTCTTCTGGCTTTGAAGATGGAGGAAGGGGCCATGAGGCAAGGAATGTAGGTGACTTCTAGATGCTGGGGAGGTCAGGGAAATGGATTTTCTCCTAGAGGTTGCAGAAGGGAATACAGTCCTGCCAATGCCTTGATTTTTGCCCAGTGAGACACATTGGCTTCTAACCTACAGAACTGTGACTGCTTTAAGCTGTTAAGTTTGGGTTAACCTGTTAGGGAAGTGATGGAAAACTGACACAGTATTTACTATGTGTCAGGCACTATACTAAGTGTTTTGCCTTTATTAATTTAATTTTCACCCACACATCAACCTTAAGAGAAGGCGTCATCATAGCCTCCATTTAACATATGAGGAAATGGAAGCACATGATGCTAGGAATCTACTCAAAACCATATCGTTAAAAAGGGGTGAAGACAGAACTTGAACTCAGACGGGACTGATTTTCAAAACCTGCACTCTAACCACCAGCCCACCCAACTCCAAGGATTTAGAAACTTTATTCTACTTCTCAAGTCAATGATTAAAGACTAGTAACAGAGAGTCACAGGTTGCACAGGATCACACGATCCCAGCATGTCACTTTTTAGACGAAGAAACCAAAGTCCAGAGAGAAGAAGGAGCCTCTAAGACCCAAAGCAAGTTCATTGGAAAAGTGAAGTCCAGGCCTCCTGACTCCCAGCCCAGTGCACCAGCCACTCTTTCTCCTTCTCTAATGATATGAATGGTAGGAACAAATCCAGAATGTATGAAGAACTCCTACAACTCAACAGCAAAAGACAACCTAATTTTAAAAAATGAGCAAAAGACTTGAATAGATATTTCTTCAAAGAAGATATGCAAATGACCAATAAGCTGATAAAAAGATTATTAACATCATTAGCCATTAGGAAAATGCAAGTCCATGAGAAACCACTAGAACGGAAAATCT
>JAKSZT010053825.1:17846996-17987358 GCA_026826555.1 Tolypeutes matacus
TCTATCTATCTATCTATCTATCTATCTATCTATCTATCTATCTATCTATCTATCTATTAAGAGTTGGGAGGATGAGGAGAAATAGGAACCCTCAGGTATTTTTGGTGGGAATGTATAATGGTGCAGCTGCTGTGGAAGCAATTTGGCAATTACTCGGAAAGTTAAACATAGAATGTCCATATGATCCAGTAGTCCTACTTCTAGTTTTATACCCAGAAGAACTGAAAGCAGGAACTCAAACAGATATTTGTGCACCAATGTTCATGGCAACATTATTCATAATGGCCAAAAGGTGGAAGCAACCCACTTGTCCATTGATATATGAATGGATAAACAAAATGTGGAATATATGTAAAATGGAATGTTATTCAGCCATAAAAAGGAAGTTCTGCTATCTGTGACAACACAGATGAACCTTGCTGACATCATGTTGAGTGAAGTAAGCCACACACAAAGGGACAAATATTGTATCATTTCACTTACATGAAATAAATAGGATGTGCAAATTCATAGAGACGGAAAGTAGATTTCAGATTACCAGGGGTAGAGAAGGGTGAATGGGGAGTTATTGCTCAATGGGTACAGAGTTTCTATTTGGAATGATGGAGAATTTTGGTAAAGGATAGTGATGATAATAGCACAACATTGTGAATGAAATTAATACCACTGAATTGTTTGCTTGGAAGTGGGTAAAATGGGGAATTTTATATTGTATGTTTGTTATTACAATTTTAAAAATGATAGGAGCATGTTTAAATAGCATCTCACTGAATTACTTTATAGATAAGAAAGTTGAGGCCTAAAGTCATAAAACCAGAAAGTGGCAAAACTTAGTCTCAACCCCACATCCAGTCTCAAGACCCCTCCACACCATCATATCTCTTACAGAAATATCCTATTATGAGACTGCAAAGTGCTTTTAAAAATCTATCTTACATTCCTTGGTAGAGGTTTGGGGAACAGGCTATAGCATGTTACTTCTCTTAAGAATCAGACTTAAGTCAATTTCAGAAACAGGAATAGCCTTTGAAATTTTGATCTGAATTTAAAACATTGGTCAGGAGTCTGGACAAATAGGAGTCCAAAGTGGCTTCATTTTTACTAAAGTCAGCAGTAGCAGAGAGACCTCTGAGCAGCAGGAAGTGAATCTGCCCCAGGAACGTCCAGCTAAGATTTTTGCAGAGCATGTCACAAAGGTCCATGCACTTCATGGCTTCTCTGAAACATCCCAGGGGCTGGCTTTTATGTTCCTGCTTAAAACAATCTTATTTCCATTTGTTGGAAGGACTAGCCACACAGCTGATGAAATTGGAAACACGTAACTTCCTTACACAACTGAATGTGTACACCAGCAGCTCTTTCAGAGGCTAAATATCCCCAACTAGTACCAATATTTGAGCAATATGATTTCCACCTAACATCATTGTATCTGGTCAGGATGGAGAAGAACTGTATTTGCATCTGTGATTGGAGAAGACGGCCATGTTTTTTTGTTCGTTTGTTTTTGTTTTATTAAGGAGGTACTGGGGATTGAACCCAGGTCCTCATACATGGGAAGCAGGTGCTCAACCACTTGAGCTACATCTGCTCCCCTCACCATATTTTTAAGTTGGTGAGCCTAAGAGGTCCATGGAGTTTTCTCAACACTGAATCTCAGCACTGCGACCTCCCTTTATGCTCTTAAGGGAATTTTAGTGGGCTAACAGTGGGCATTTTTGTATTACATGTTGGTTGCACAAATATTGAGAAAGAATATCCCAGAAAGGTCAACTATTTTTTATCCATGCACAGCAAAGTTCTCATGAGAATTGTTTTTGCAGAAATTTAAAGGACATTTTTGGGATTTGAACTCTGATATAAAATATGGTAAACACTGTCATGTTAGATTTGCTTTACATCCTTGGGTTTCCATTGCCCACTTAAAGTGACTAACCTAGCAAACCAGAACATCCATGATGTTGCTTAAAACCAAATTTCATTATTGCTGAAAGAGATCACATTCTCTGCAAGTTGATAGGATTTCATATTTGCTTAACATTTTAAGTGGGATTTAGGTGTAATGGGTTGAAGAACACAGAAGGCATTGGACTGAGGTGATCATCTGTGACAAAATGGTAGTCAGATACAATGAGGCAAATTAACTTTAAAGAAAATAGAGAAGGTATTACTGCATTTAGAGCATCAATGTGCTAATTTTTTAAAGGCTTTTATTTTTTCATTTTCTCCAAAATATTCTTCATTTTATTATAATATTCTCCCATTGGTGATGAGCTGGTTAGGAAAGGAAGAGAGCCAGAGGTAATTAAGCATTCTATTTAAAAAACTGCAACCATAAGCATCTTCCTGTAAAGAGTCCTGTTATCGCTTCTGCATCCCACGGGCTCAATTCTACTGTCAATTCGTTCGTATCACTCGTGTGAAGATACAAAAGACAGCTCACTATAATTTATTGGGCAATTGAACATCATCAAGGGATTCTTTACCTGGTCCAAATCTCTTTGGTTAAACACACACACACACACACACAAACATACACATGCACACACACTCTTTCTTAAGAGTTTTCTAAATCAATCCTGAGGCATTCATTTGTGAAAATTCCCTTTTGGCTTAATTACACTTTTCATTAGACCAGAGACTATTAAGGCACATGTACGCCATCGCTTGTCATGGTTTTGGTCAATCAAATAATAGAATAATCAATCATCTCCATTCTTAGGCAATGGCATGATCGAAGGTATTATAGAGCCAATTGGATTCCTTCTCAGAAAGTGGCTCAACAATTACAGTGATTGTCAATTGTTAACAGCTTCTGATAAGTGTGTAATGACCCCAAGTGTTTCCCTAACAACATGGAAATTAAAATCATCTCTTGTACTTGATTGCCCTCTACTAGATAAACAGGGTGGCACCTGCAGAAGACTAGCTTGGACTTCCAATTGATTTCTTTGGAGAGATCAAAATAAATTTAAGTCCAAACCTGAAAAAATACGGGCTTAATTTAAATAAAACACACTAGCTCATACGTCATACATACACACATTGGCTGCTCCACTATAACCATATGCTAGATGTTAGAAGTCAGAATCACAGTTGATTCCAAGGGTTAGGGCACTTTTATTTCAGAGAAGGAAGTGGATGATTCATTTTTCAAATATCATTTGGCTTCTCTAGTTGGAATGACTTTCCCCTGCCTTTGTGGGGGCTTGATAATTCCCAATGAATTTTAAAGCCATTTCCTCGGGAGGGAGCTTAAGCGCCGCTCCAGTGGTCCTCAGATGGAGAAGCAAAAGTGCCAAAGCATCGGGCGTCTCGCTACTATGCATCCCCTCTTTTTTTCCTACCCCCGGTATCTTACAAAAAGACATTAGGATGACTGCCTTGTTTTTGTTTTGTTTTTCCCCTTAAAAAAAAAAAAAAAAATTAGGGTAGGCAAGGGAGTAAAGAGTTTATTAAGAACAAGAAAATGAGAAAAGTACACGGTCCGAGGCATGGACCACAGGGGGAGTTGCGTCTGCCTCGTTTTAACAAACCCTAAAAATATTCCTTAGGGGAAAATCCCCAAGTTTCCTCCTGGATTGTTAGGACTTCTTGAAGAGAGATTCTGTTTTATTCACCCTTCTGGCCCCAATATTCAGCACACTGTCAGGTAACAGGTGCTCCATTTACTTGGTAACTAAATGGATGAATGAACATCTGATCTCAATAGCTCTTTACTCTCAAATTAATTTTTTTCATTTTACTGTACCCTCTGATTTCCAGTACTTGCCTGATCTTCTCAAGAATTCTTGCGGTTTGATTTTCAGTCACTTATGACACTTACCCGGAATGCTGCTTTGTCCCTCCACAGTTTTCCAGACAGGCTGTCATTTGATGAAACACATCCATCCTCACAGCTGCTTTTAGGTAACTGGTCAGATTTTCTCCTCAGAGACACACCCCATTCGACAGTTTGCAAAGTGCTTTCGAGAAAGCTCTTTCTCTTCTCTTCCCTGAGGCAGGTAGGCAGGGTAGAGGACCTGAAAACCCAGGCTCAGGAGAGAGACAGGTCTTCCGGCTGGAAATATGGGGTTCCCTCCACACACCCCACCTTGCCCCCATAAGTCACGCTTCATCTGTGCTTTTACCAGGCAGCCAAAGAGACTGAGTCAGAGAGAACAGAATTAACCACAGCAATTCCTCCTAACGACAAGTCAGAATTCTTTTCATTTCATTTTAGAGTTGAAGAAACTGAAGCTCTGAAAGGTCAACCAACTTGCCCAAGGTAGCATAGCTAGAAAATAGCAGAGCCTGAATGCAAATCCAGGTCTTTCTTGTTCTAACTCTGAACTGCTGAAAGTGTTTAGTAGACTAAATATTCATTCTCCGGTCTGTGCTCTCGGGTCTCAGTGTGAAGATAAAATCACAAGTAGTAGCAGAGCAGAACAGAGAGCCATTTTCCAGTGTTTGAGGACAGACACAAGGCCCTTTCATCACAGCCTTCTTGGTGCACACTGACTGGCACATGATATTGCTGGAATGTATTTGCCTTCACCAAGTGGAAGCAGCTCATGAACTTGGCCATGCCCACATCTCCCATTTTTTAGGCTCCTCCCTTCTTTGTCTCAGACCTACATTGCTAGTCCATTTAGGATTGCTTATTTACTCTAGAATATTCCAGTGTGTCAGACTGAATCCAGAGAAGTGACAGCACACTGCCATACACTGAAGTGAGAATATTTCTCGCCTACTCAAATTATTTATGGTCTGATGGTTAACCAGTCACTCAACTTGAGGATTTTGGTGCTGTAGGGCTGTTTTATCACCCTCAGCATAAAGATGCCTTGAACATAAACAACATTTACTGTGACAGTCTGCTAGATGGCTTGTTAAAACCACGTTGTGTCAGGATAGGACTGTTATAACTGAAGCAGAAAGGGACGTGGAGTTTCTGTCTGCCTCTCTATTAGCACACCTGGCTCACAGCCAGTGCTCACATATTTTTCGTTAACACATTCATCCAACAGTTATTTATTGAGGGCTTACTTCATTCCAGGTTCTTTTCTAGGCCTCAGAGACACAAAGGAGAAAAAAAAAAAGTCCCTGCTATTGTGGGGTGTACGTTCCAATTGGAGGAGGCAGATAATAGTAAATAGATACATGTCAGTGCTTTGAAGTAAAGTAAAGCAGAGAAAGGAGGACTGATAATGAAGGGAGGTGATACTATTTTATAGCAGCTGGTCTAGGATGGCTTCTCTCATTGGGTGACCTGTGAGCAGGTACCGAATGAACTGAGTGAGTGCCTCCCTTCATGTAAGGAGAACATTCCAGTAAGAACAAAGAGTAAGAGCAAAGGCCCTGAGGCAGAACAGGTTCAATATGTTAGGAAAAAGCATGGAGGCCCATGTGACCAAAGTGAAGCAAGGAGGAGGAGAGGAGAGGGGCTAAGATGAGAGAGTTAGTAGAAAGGGGAGTTGTGTATGCAGCCTGTCATAGAGGGCCTTATAGGCCAAGGTCTTTGGGTATTTATTGAACAAATGAGTAAATGAATGGAAAAGTGCTAGTCCCATGCCATGTGTTATGACAAATGCCATCTACTTGTGGCCCCAGGACTTATCATAGCAGCCGCTACTTACTGTTGCTAGGCGTGTTGCAGACATGATCTAATTTAATCTTCATAACTCTTCCAGTGAGGGAGATACGAGCCCCATTCAGAGATGAGGAAATGGCGGCACAGTGTGCTTAAGGAATTGCGCAAGGTCACAGAGTCCTAAGGAAAGGGTCGAGCCAGGATACAATCCTGGGTCTCTCTGAAGGTAAGGCCTGTGCTCTAAGTTGCTTCAACTATCAGGACCTTTGGGCAGGGAGCTCTGACTCAACATTAGGAAAGAACTGTCGGGAGAGCAGAGCTATGTGAATATGGAATAGGCCATCCAGAGAAGGAATGAGCTCCCCATAATCAAATGCATCCAAGTGGATTCTGGATATGGAAGCGGGATTTAAGGATTAGATCAGTTATAGGGTGGAGTGGTCTCTGAGACCTCAGCCAAATCTGTAAGTCTCTTAGAAATTCAGTTTCTTCATTCTAGCCTTTCTCTATGATGGGTAAGTTGGGAAGAAATACCAGGTAAAATGTAGTATTTGCAATTTTTATGTTCTTTTAAAGAAACCCTAAGTAATCAAAGGTAAATACTGGCCATTGGATAGTGTCTACAGCGTGTAAATGATAATTGTGAAATACATAAATCAGTTATTATTTACATATCTATTACTTGGAGTAATATTTTTTTTCCTTAAATTACAAAAATAATACATATTGACCAAATAAATTCAAAGAGCCCAGAAATGTATAAAGAGAAAATTAAATAATCTCTCCCTTCTGCCCCCATTCCAATTCCAACCCTTCAAGAGATCAATATCAGCCACTGGGTATGTTTTCTTTCTTTCTATCCTCCATGAACACACAAACAGGTTCAAACATGACTACATAGTCTAGAAATAATATTGCAGTCACATTCCTCTCTTTATTAGCAATTCAGAGTGAAACATATTTTAACTGCTGGACTTTCCAACATCCCAGAGGGGGACGCCATGACTCTTCTTTCAGAGGAGTAGATATACAAACACAAATATTTTCTTTGCGTGTTCTTGTCTTTTTTTTTTTTTTAATATTACTCTGAAATTTGCTTCTTTTTTTCTTTAAAATATAACATGGACAACTTTCTATATTAATAAATGTTTCTGACACATTATTTTTAAAAGTTGCTTAACAGTCCAAGGTATACATAGAATGATATATTTGTTCCCCATTTGATGAACATTCAGGTTGTGTCTGATTATTTTCTTATTATCAACAAAGCTACAATAAAGAAATTCTTGTAAAGTACACTTATATTTTTATGCTTTGATCTTTATAGAATAGAATAATCAGAACAGAATTGCTGACTCAAAGGCATGCACATCTAAATTTTTAAAAGATATTCTAAGATATTTTTCCAAGCATCTGTTGGCATATCACACTCCATCAGCCAGGTTTGATATATCAAAAGAACTGACTGCTTCTTTTTTTACATAAAGAGTTTTTGCCAAACTATGGGCAAGCAATGGTCTTTCTTAGTCCTTTTCGTTGTTTTTTTTTTTTTTTTTTTTAATGACTACTATTTGAACATCTTTTTAAAAACTTTTGCTCATTTACATTTTACCTTCTATGAACTGCTTATACATATTTCCACATTTTTCTCTCCTGGTATTCTGCTTGTCTTTTTACATTGTGTCACAGTTTGAAGCTGTTGCGTTTCACAGAAAAAATCATGCTCTCAGAACTAATCCATTCCTGTGGGTATGGGGCCCTTTGATTGCATTGGATTCAGTTAAGGGAAATTTTGATTAGATCATTTTTGATTAGATTGCTTTAATGCCTTTGATTTGGCTAGTCATTGAGGCATGACCCAGGTTGGGTCTCAGCCCCCTTGCAGTAGTCTTATATAAGTGGAGAACTGAAAGCAGAAACAGAGAAAGAGAACTGCTGCCATTTTGACCCTGTCATGTGAGAGAGGACTCCAGGATTGCCTTCAGCTGCAAAAAGACAGAGACACCCCAAGAGGCTGAAAGGGCTGAGTGGCTAAAATCAGTAGAGCAGCCTGAAGCAAGAAGAAGAAGGGAGGGATGAGTCATGTGCCTGATCACCCACAGCTGAGAACAGGGAGAAAGTAAGCCTGGAGAGAAAAGCAAAGATTAGCTGCCATTTTGCTTTGCCACATGGCAGGGATCCAGGATCCAGGAGTTGACCATTGGCGAGACAGCATCTCTGCTGATGACTTGATTTGGACATTTTCCATGGCCTCAGAATTGTAAGCTTTTACCCTAATAAATTCCTATTTTAAAAGCCAACCCATTTCTGGTACATTGCAATGGCAGCCTTTAGAAAACTAGTATCTTTTGCTATGTAGATGTTTCTAATTTATTGGTTCAACTTTTGCTTGATAGCCTTGAGGTCCCTGTGTTACTTAAGAAGACATCCCCCTTCCCATGATTATAAAAATATTCCCCCTATATTTTCTTCTAATATATCTTAACTGTTTGTGTGTGTGTGTGTTTTATTTTAGAAGGTACTAGGGATTGAACTCAGGACCTCATATGTGGGAAGCAGGCACTCAACCATTGAGCTACATCTGCTCCCATAAACTCTTTTAAATTTGTAGAACATAAAATTAACCATTTTAAAGCAATTTGGTGGCATCCAGTACATTCACAACGTTGCATAATCGTCACCTCTACTCAGTCCAAAATATTCTCAACTCCCTCCAAAGGAGACGTCATACCCATTAAGGAGTCACTTCCTATTCCTCCCCCTTCCAGCTCCTGGAAACCACCCATGTGCTTTCTGTTTCTATGGATTTACCATTCAAGGTATTTCATATAAGTGGAATCACACAATATGTGACCTTTTATGTATGGCTTCTTTAATTTAGCATAATATTTTTGAGGTTCATCCACATTGTAACATTTCTAAATACTTCATTCCTTTTAATGGCTGAATATATCCTTCAACTTTTATTTTGCTTTCTTTTACAAAGAATCTTTTTATATATGGTGTGAGGTAGGGGTGTCACTTTATAAAATCATAGACATTACAAGGAATACTTTACTTTTATTATGTACAGTAATGCCCAGGAGGAAATAAAAATGAATTAAAATTCTCCAAACATATTTCATCACCCACAATAACCAGAGACATAAGCACTTGCAATGCTTCCTATAGTGACATCTGCCGTAGATGAAGATCTTACTCAAGACAATGAATTAGCAGCCTTTACCTTAGCAGTTTCTAAGCAATGCTGATTCATGGGCCGCCTAATGATTCCCCTCTCCCTTGGGCATTAGCAGGTCTGAGGAAGGACATTTATACAATCAGTGTATTTGCATTATATGACTTCTCTTAAAAGACACTTGAAAGAGACAGCATTCTATTTCAAACCCATGTGAGCTGGGAGTTCAGAAATAGCATTGGTATCCCAGTTAATTTATTTTCTAAATGTTCATTCCAGTGTGGTTGAAACTTTTGACCTTGATGCTGATTATGATTAGCATAGCAATCACTCTTCTATAATTAAAACGCAGACAAGAATTTTCTTCGGCCTGTTTATTAACTCCCTTATGACTCTTTTTTCCCCCCTTTTTTCTTATTTTCAGCAAAGAGGGCAAAGTGTTTTGTATTAGTTATGAGGCAGTGTGGGTGTCGTGACGCTGAGAAAGAGACCATGACCCCCCTGGGTGGCTGCCGGCATCTGGGTTCCCTGAAAGCCAAGTGCACGCTCCTCCCCTGCTCTCCCCTCTCATTCCCCTCCTTGGCGAAGTGATAATATGCAGCCTCCCCGCCCTGGTGATTAGCCATAGGAGTTACATTCATTCCAGCTACTGAGCTTCGTACATCTCAGAGATGGAGGCCAAGACCCTTTTGCAGGAGAGGCAACGGCTGGGAACCACTGAGCTGTGGGACTGGCCTTTTCCCAGTCTTGCCTCCTGTGGATCTGACCTCGCAGGCCCCGATTCCCAGGGCCCCTGCTCAGCTCCCGGCCTCTGCTTCTTCACGTGCAGCTGGAGCTGCGGCTTTGACAGGGGTCTTGGGTTTGGATATTATTAACGCCTGTTATTTATGGAGCACCTAGTCTTTGCAGGCACTGTGCTAAATGCTTTGCATGCTTCATCTACTTTAAGCCTCCTAATAGCCTGAGTTTGGTATGCTTATGCTCCCCATTTTTCAGATGTGCAAACTGTGACTTTAAGGCATAAATAACTTGCCCAAGATCATCTAGCAAGCATGAGAAATGGGATCTGGGCCCAGCTCGCCTAACCCCAGGCTCCTGCTCTAAACCAACACAATGTCTGAATCCCCAGGCATCACCCCCCCCCCCTTCTAGAACTAAAGGCCTATCTGAAAGCTTGCCCCTGATCATAATGATGCGGAAGACTACAAGGACAGTGTTGGCAAACAAGCAGCACTTACTGTGTGCCATGCCTTACATATGTAGGCACACAATATGCCCAATAATGGGGCACACCTGTCACGTTGCCCATTTTACCAATGAGAAAACTAAGGCGCAGCAGAGGCAAGACTGGAGCCGCAGCTGTCTGTACTTGCCAGTGTTGCAGCTCAGAGACAGGACCACACCTGGCCGCCCTGACAGCCCTGGCGCTGCCATGCAGGAGGGGCCAGGGCTTCAGTTCCTGAACTGGGTTTGCCATGAGCAGGATGTGGGAACTCCGCTTTCCTGCCTCATTCCAGGCTGCTTCTCTGAAACTCCTCATCGTCCCCCTCCAGGTAAATTTCTTTCCTAAGGGTTCTCTCAATGCTGGGGGCTCACTTCTGGGGTTCCCCTCAACACCCAGCTTTGGGCCTTTGTGTGCTGCCTTGCTCCTGCAACGCCTCTCCAGCACCAGCGAGGGCCCTGATGACTGGTATGGAGTCTTCAGCTCCTGCAGGAGAAAACTCCCTGAGGGTCACTCTCCAGGTCTCTCCACAGTCTCAGACAGACCTCTCCACTGAGGGGCGAAGGGAGCATGAAAGGGGGTTTCAGGACTGGAAGTGATGAGCAGGCCAGCGGCACAGGCTGAGGAGCTCCTGCAGAAAGCAAACGGTCCACTGCAATTTCATAGTAACCTGGCTACCCTGATTTGGACAAATCTATGGACCTTTAAGAATAGAGGTCAGAAATAATTTGCTGAGACTGGATGCTGTATTTTTTGATAATTCTTTTGATATATACCAAAATGACCTCAAATAGAAACTAAATAAAATTTGCATTGTATCTTGCTTTAAAATGGCTAATAACCATAAAATTACAAAAACAATTAATATTCACTGAACACTTATTATGTGCTAGGCACTGTTTCAGGAGCCTTGAATTTTTAACCCTTTAATTCTCAGGAAAGAAGTGCTATTATTTTCCCCATTTGCAGATGGGGAAATAGGTTAACTACCGGTCCAGGTTACCCACCTGTAAAAAGGAGAGCCAGGTTTCCGCCCCGCTGGCTCCCTGCACAGCCCTCAGCCTTATGCTGTATGGTTTACTTTAATAAAGGACTTTGCCATAATGATGATGTTGATGATGATTTTTGGTCATAATAGCTAATGTCTATTTCTTTGTGTCCTGTGGATACCAGGGGCTTTAACAAACATTATTTCATTTAGCTCTTGCAACTATGTTCCGCGGGCAGTACTACTATAATTCTCACTGTAAAGATGTGGAAAATGAGGCTTAGAACAGTTAAGATCGTTTCTAAGTTCAAATAGCTGAGTAGTAGCAAGGTCAGCACTTGAACCCAAGCTGTTTCCATATCCTGTGTTTTAAGAATTATGATATTCTGTGCTCTTTCATAGTATGGCAAAGAGAGAAGAGATAGTTAATGTTTTTAATTAAAAATAAATATCTTGTTAAGAATCTAGATAATGACTTTTTCCTCCTATTTCATGAGTTTTAATGTAACATCATACCAAAGTGAATGCATAATTGTAACTTTGACCTTGAGAACCTATTCAAATTTTCATTTCTATCAAATAACTTCATTATTTAGAAACCTGGAAATCATATTCAATTTTGCCATTCATGGGAAGTTCTTTATCTTTCCCTTCCTAATCTTCAACATACCATTTGTCTTTGGACCTCTTTTCTTTCTATATCTCAGTCTTTAACTGATTTCTAGCTTCAAGTCTTTTATCCAAATAGGTTATTTTCCTTATATCTTGTTCTAGCCCAGATCTCTCTCATTTATACCCACCCACTGGGCGCTGCTGATATCCCACACCAGAGCCCATCATGTCTGAAACCTGACAAATCAGTACCTTCTACAACTTCCTAATTTCTGGTTGTCACACACTACCCCCGCTCACTTGGACCTGAAACTACAGGGTCATTTTTGGTAATTCTTTCTCTTCCAAAATCTAATTCATTCATTTGTTCATTCATTCATTCTCTCTTTCACTCACTCACCTATTTATTCAATATAATTGGAAAGGGATAATACAAGTAACATCCATCCATTCATTTATATAACCACTCATCAAATAACTCACATCTGCTATTGGACCGTGGATTCAAGGTCAGATCAGGCAAAAGGGGGCAATTAGAGAGCTTAGCAAGTGAAATATACAATAGAAGGCAGATGATGACAAGTGTACAAAATAAGGTAGGTGTGGATTTTCAGAAGAAGGAGAGATTGCTCTTAGCTGACAAGCAGTTGGAAGATCTTCTTTCCCTTTCCTTCCATTGCCCCGGTTATCACCAAATCTCTAACACTGAGATGTAAAGGAAATATCAGCATATCACTCTAAGATCAAGCCTACTCCCAAAGGCTTACAAACCCCTGTACCATCTAATTCAAGCCCTTCTTAACTTTATATTTTAGTCTATGTCTAATGGGAAGCTTCTGGAAAATTTTAATCAAGGAAGAGCACCATCATCTTATTTAGGACCTTCAAACATTTTCTGACTATTGTGTGGGGAAGAGAATGAAGGTGAATAAGTGTGGAAGCTGGAAGGCTAGTTAGGAGCCTACTGAGGTATACTAGCAAGAGACTGACCATGAGGTAGACCAGGGATTGGCAAACAATGACCCATGAACCAAATTTGGCTCACTGCCTATTTTTGTAAATAAAGTTTTATTCTAACACAACCATGTGTATTTGCTTATGTATTTCTATCGCAGCTTTCATGCTACAATGCAGAGTTGAGTTGCAACAGAGACCATTTGGCCCACAAAGCCTAGAATGCTTACTATTTGGCACTTTACAGAAAAAAGTATGCCAACTCTGGCTGTACACACATGGTCTCATTTCAGGTCTTAGAATATGTGTTTTCTCATTTCAGGGAGTAGCATGTGTTAGTCTATCTGCCTGGAATGCTTTCCCTCCATTTTTTGCATTGCATCTTTCTTAGCCTTCGGGTCTCAGATGAAATGACACCAAAGGCTTGGAGTTGAAAAGAAATCCTATTTTCTATCCTTCTACCCTTTTGGGGACTCTTGTAATTGACCACAATTTTTAATTGTTTAATGGGTGAGGACCATGTCAGTTTTACTTATCATTGTATCCTTAGTTGCTAGCATTGTTCTTGTACAGCTAAGGTGCTAAATAAATGTTAAGAAAATAACTAATTAATGAAATGACATGATGTGGGGGGAGACATTTAATAGATTTTATATTTTAAAAAATGAAAATTGCCACTAAAAAAAAAAATTCCCAGCAACAGGAGTTCTCATTCTCTGCGTGTTGGAATGCAAACTGATACAGCCCATTTGGAAGATAATTTGACAGTTCCTTACAAAGCTAACTAGGTTCACCATAGGATCCAGAAATCACATTCCTAGGTATTTGCCCAAAGGAGGAGAATTCAGTGATAAAAAGAAATGAGTCACCAAAATAGAATTTCAAGGGATCCTGAATAGCCAAAATAATTTTGAAAAAAGAAAAGCAAAGTTGGAGGATTCACAGTCCCTGATTTCAAAACTTACTACAAAGCTACAATAATCAAAACAGTATGGTACTAACATAAGGACAGACATGTAGACAAGAACATATAGAATTGAAAGCCCAGAAATAAGCCCATGTTGCTATGTCTCCAAAATCCAATAGATTTCCTACAAGAGTGCCAAGTACAGGCAATGGGGAAAGAATAGTCTTTTCAACAAATGGTGCTGGCAAAATTGGATGTCTACATGCAAAAAAATATGGATGTGGACTCCTACCTCACACCATATACAAAAATTATGTCAAAATGGATCAACAGTTTAAGTATAAATGCTAAAAGCATAAAATTCCTAGAATATAACATGGGGCAAATCTTCATGGCTTTGAATTCAGCAAAGTATGCTTAGGTATGACATTAAAAGAGCAAAAAAAGAAACAATAAATACATTCCACTTCATCAAAATAAAAAACTTTTGTGCAAAGGACAATTAACAAGAAGTTGAAAAGACAATCTACAGGATGGGAGAAAATAGTTACAAATCAAATACCTTATGACAGCTTAATATCCAGAATATATAAAGAATACTTACAATCAATAATAAAAAGCCAACTCAATTTAAAAATGGGCAAAGGACTTGAATAGACATTTTCCCAAGAGGATATACAAATGGTCAATAAGCATATGAAAAGATGTTTAGCATCATCAGCAATTATGGAAACACAACTCAAAACCCCCAAAAGAAAACATTTCACACACTGGAGGGATGACTACTATTAAGAAAATGGAAAATACCAAGTGTTGGAGAGTATATAGAGAAATTGGAAGGCTTGTGCACCATTGATAGGAGTGTAAAATGATACAGCTGCTATGGAAAGCAGTATAATGGCTCCTCAGAAAGTTAAATGTAGAACTACAATAAGATCTGGCAATTCCACTTCTAGGTACATACCTGAAGAAAGTGAAAACAGGATCTCAAACAGATACTTGCATGCCAATATATATAGAGGCATTTTTCACAATAACTAAAAGGTGGAAACCACCAAGATCAGACGAATGGGTAATCAAACTGTGGTGCATATACACAATGAAATATTATTTAGCTGTAAGAGGGAATGAAGTTCTGAGACACGCTGCAACATGGATAAAGCTTGAAAACATTATGCTGAATGAATGAAGCAAGGCACAGAAGGGCAAGTGCTGTGTGAATTCACGTACATGAAATATCTAGCAATAGCCAATTCAAAGGGACAGAAAGGAGATTATAGGCTACTAGGGGATGATGGCAGGGAGGAAAAGGCAACTTGTTGCTTGGTGGGTATGAAAAAAAGAGAAAAGAAAAGAACAGAAATGAGTTTCCAGGTCATGAAAAGACGTGAAGGAATCTTAAATACATAATGCTAAGTGAAAGAAGTCAGTCTGTAAAGGCAACGTACTATATGATTCCAAATATATGACACTCCGGAAAAGGCAAAACTGTAGAGACTGTAAGAAAATTAGATTCAGGAGCAGAGGAAGGGATTAACAGGGGGAGCACAGGCTGTTTTTAGGGCAGTGAAAGTATTTTGATACTGTAGTGATGGTACATATTATACAATCATCAAAACTCTTGGACCTGTACAACACAAAGACAGAAGCCTAATATGAACTAGAGAGCTTAGTTACTAAGATGTAGCAACATAGGGTTGTCAGTTGTATCAAATGTACCACACTAATGCAAGATCTTATTAACAGGGAAAACTGTGTATGTGTTGAAAAGAATACATGGAAACTCTGTACTTTCTGTACAAATATTTTGTAAGCAAAAACTGTTCTAAAAATTCCCATCAATAAAATAGGCACAGAAAATGGTTGATCACTTCCCACAACGAACAAGAAAAAGACAGCAAGCCAAATTAAAAAAAAAAAAAAAAAAAAAAAAAAAAGCAAAATCCTTGAATAAGTATGTGCTCCCAAAAGAGGACGACCAAATGGCAAATAAGCAAATGAAAAGTTATTTCAACTTCATTACTCATCATGGAAATACAAATTAAAACTACAGTTCTATACTAGTAGAGTAGCTAAAATTAAAGAAACAAAAAACAAATATCAGCAAGCATGTAGAGAAAATAGAACTTTCTTACACTGCTGGTGGGATTGTAATTGGGTACAAGTGTTTTGGAAAACCATTCAGCAGTACCTACTAAAGATACTGGGCTGTGACTCCACCTAAAGAGCTATCCAGAATGCTAGCAGCAGCATTGCTTAGACTACCCCCGAGCTGGAAAGCACTCCAGTCCCCATGGGGGATGGTGACTGAGGGCTTGAGACTTCTGGCCAGGTGTGACTGTTCTTTCTTGGTCTGAGCGCTGGATGAACGAGTGTGTTCAGTCTGCAGAAATTCATCACAAGTTCACTTTTCTCTATGTTATACTTCAATGGACAATTAAACAAAAAATTTAAATGGCTGATCATTTTCTATAAACACTAAAGTTTTTTTTTAGGCATGAGAGAGATAAAATATGCTTCCTGGAATATATACCCTTGGAAGAAGGGTTTCTTAAAAAAATCTATAAGCCTGCTGTCCATCACGAGAAGGACAGACCTTCATTGATCTGCACTATTATGTTAGAAATGGACAGCATATTTGGCATCATAAGCCATTAGTCGTTTACAGACCACATTAAAAGTAACATCTTTGAACACGGAGTCAAATAAAAATAAAATATCAATGATATCATTTTTTAATTTAAAACACTCGATAGTGTTTCCACTTCTATTCCCATACGGGAGCCTCCCTATAAGCTTGCATGGGCAGGACAATTTATCCCCATAGTCTAGGTCAGGAAACTGAGGCCCAGGGAGGAGTAGGTCACTGGATAAGTCAGAGACCAGCAGCTAGTCCTCATTCCAGTGGACTTTCAATCTGCCAATACTTCCTAAGTTATTTGAGATGGAACACTGACTTTTAGAGATGAAAACTTCCTGAAAACCCTGTGCAGGATAATAGAAGAACTTTTATATGCATTAAGAATATGCATAATGACAAAAAAACCCTTTGTTGAGGTCAGTGATGCTTTAAGGTGAATTTATATTTTATTAACCATAACTATACATATGTGTTTAAAAAGTAGTCATACAAACAAGTCATGATCTATGTATTAATTCTGTAGTTAATGTTTGATGCATATAGGGATTCAAGGATATTCAAATAATCTGAAGGATCGGGGATCAGAGAGCACAATTTGAGAACCTTTTCAGAGCCTGTGGTTTCTACATTTTCTTCAGATTTCCTGCAGAGGCTGCCAGAGGTGAATGCCACACTCCAGAATTTCACAGGGAATGTCAGCAACTGGGTCCCAGCCTTGCTCACTCCTGTCCGACCTGGTGCAGAAGGGAGCTAATGCTCCTGTCTGCCCCCTTTTATGTCCCCTTCCTCTGTGGACAGTTCCATGTTTCGCTTTGGAGAACCCACTTTCCCTACACTCAGTTCACATGATGTTGTAGGGCTGACCTCACCCCACCCCGGGGCCTGCCAGGCAGAACATTTCATCCCCTAGCCACAGTGATGGGTGCAGGACTGGGCAAAAGAACTGCCAGGGCCAAACCATGGTCAGTGTTGGGAAGTGAGTTAAACCATTGGGAAATAGGAGATTTCTTTCTGCTCGGGCTGCCCAGCTGGTAGGCCACAGCCTGCAGCTGCAGGTTTGCCATCTCATCTCGACACTGTATGGACAGGATGAAGCTAACAGTGAACAGAGCTCAGAGATGGAGGGTGAGTCTGAGAACATCACTTGAGCACGTGGAGTCATCTGTGCCTGAAGGCAGACTGCCCTTGGACTTTACAATTATATGAGTCAATAAATTCCCTTTTCACTTAAGCAAGATGGATTTGTGCTTCTGACTTTGCAATCAAAGAAGTCCTGACTAATATACATGGGAAAATGCCCTAACCTCTATGTGTGTCAGTTTCCTCACCTGGAAAATGGCAATATTGTAATATCATTCTTGGAGAGTGATTATTAGGGTCAGATGGGGTAATGCACAAAAGCACCTGGTAAGTTATAAATTAGTAGAAAAATGCTTATCAATGTTTGTTTTTACCCATAATTATGAAACCACAAGAGAGTATATTACAGAGGAACAATTGCTGCAAAAGAAAAACTCTGCCTTTTATTTCTTCTGGTATAAGAAACTCTGCACCAAAGCCTGAAAAGGGGTGAATATATGATTGTTCATATAATTCCTTTTCTAATTAAGATCTGAAATTCTAACAGTTCAATGGATCATGTGGAGGGAAGATTATATTAAGCTCCAGGATACAAAATGAATAACTGACATAGAAAGCAGTGACCTCTCAAAGAGCTTTCTTTGTCCCACATGCATGTTGAAGACACTGAAAACTAGATTTGGGCAACTGTGAAGGAATTAGGGCAGAACAAGGGTTTCTTTAGATCAAGAGAAGCAGTGTTACATTTATCAGATGATACATGCATGTGCTGAAAATCGCCATCAAATAACTAGAACATAAGTCATCTTTTAGACTTGGATGATATTCCTAAAACAACGAGGTGGGTGGTAATCTCCCAAGCCTAGTTTGTTCAGGGTTCCACTGAGTATAAAGTCCTCTCCAAGAGAGCAGAGAGGGAAAATTATTTCCAGATTTCCTGGGGGAAAGCCTGATGGCTTTCTAAAGGTGACCTTCCACTCAGGGAATTCTTAAGGCAAGTTTGCTTTGAGCCCAACTCTCTATGCTGAAAAGTTACAATAAAGATGGTTTCTAGAGTGTACTTGCCATTTTCTCAGCACCGAATGTCCTTGCAGCCCCCTTCTCCCTCTGCCGGTGCTACCTGTCCTCCATGACCCCTAAATGTAGTCTCTTCTGTGAAGGCTTCCTGGACCACCTTTGAGCTCCTTTAGGAGGCAGTACATGTCTTGAGCTCAAACACTGCACTCATATCCCTGGGGTTTCTGCTATGTGTTTGCGTATCGGTCTTCTGACTGCACTGATAGTGAAGACAAGGTACGTGTCCTACTCCTTTCTAGTATTCTTTGCACCTGGCTCCATGCCTGCCATGGATTAACTGCAAAGTAAGGATGTGTAAAACTCAGCAGAAAGGTGGTAGGCACTGATAAATGCTGAATGAATGTTGACCTAATGCTTATTTACCTCTTTCCCATTTCTTTCTATAGAGCATTCAAGTCACAAGTGAATAGGTAAATTCCAAAGAATTCTATAGGCCTTATTATCCCCATTGTATGGATGAAGAAAACAATGGATTAAAAACATAGGGACTCACTGATATCATGTAACCTTCCCAAGGTCACACTGCCAGTAAAGAATTGTTATTGGAAATTGGATCTACCTAACTCCAAAGAATATGCTTCTAACAAGGACATTATCCTGCCTCCAGATTTGTCCGTATCAGGAGACTAAAGCTTTAGGATATGGAATCCATTCTCAAAGACACTTCAAAATTGAGTGAGGTAGAGAAGTTCACAGCAAATTCATCCATTTTAAAAAGTCGGCTGCAAATGGGATTTCTTATATAGTTTATGGGGGGGGGGGCTGCAAATAAACAACTATCAGGGAAACTATATATGAGATAAGTCATTTCAATATGCCATGCATCTTCATGCTCCCAGTGTGTCTTGCTAGAGAAGAGTGGGAATAATAGTTTGTGTTTTTTGTTTTTAAGATTTATTTATTTACTTTTTAAAATCCATTTTAAGCGCCCTCCACCCCCGTTTTTGCTGTTTTGTGTCCATTTGTTGGGCAATTCTCTGTGCCTGTTTCCTGTCTTCCTTCTCCTCCTATCTTCACTGGGATGCGATCCTGGGAACCTCTGATGTGGGAGAGAGGCATTTTGCCAACTGCACCACCTCAGTTCCTGGTTTTTCGGTGCATCTCATCATGACTCTCCCCTGCGTCTCTCTCCTATTACATCATTATCTTGCTGCATGGTTTGGCAGGGCCTAATGGCTCACCCACTCGGGGGGCATGACGGCATGCCTGCACACCTTCTGTATTTTTCTTTATTTTACCGGAGGTCCCAGGGATTGAACCCTGGTCCCTCCATACGGGAAACAGACACCCAACCATTTGAGCCACATCCGCTCCCCAAGGAATAATAGTTTTAAGTGATGATAAATACATCATGTTTTGAATGGAAACAAAAGCATCAACTAACTCTTTGATCATCAAATCAGCACACCCTTAATTAAAATAAATTAGACTTGGAAATTATAAAGTTATGATTACATAAATGCTAATTAATAGTGACAGTGCTCTAAGCTAAAATCAAAGGGAAACTGGTTCCTGCTTCCTCTGCAGTGCTCCCTAGCTGAAAGTAAGCCCACCTTGAGCTGAGTGACATTTGGGGTGGGAACAGAAGCAGACAAAAGCCTATCTGTGCCAAGATCACTGAGTAGGCACAGCCTGCTCTGGCACCCTTGCTGTCAATAGGAGGCCTACCAGTCCTGCCCTTGCCCTGAAGCTTAGCCTCTAAATGGACTTTCTGACCCAAAACTTCATTTTAGAGCAAAGTGCCAGACCTGAACTGATGTCTTCCTTCTTTGTTATACTTCCTGTCCTTCCTGTCCCACTTCTCAGGGCCCTACCTGTTCCAGCACATAGAAGTTTGAGCATTCATTCTTTTATTAAACAATTTAGAAAGCAACCACAATAGTCTGAGCTCTGTTCTACATAGTGGGGACACATTTGTCTTGTACAGAAAGTCTTGGCCCTCATGTAGCACACATTTTAGTGGAAAGGAAGAGAAGGAATAAAGAAAGAAATAGATATAAAATATAACCTCTAGTGTTGAGTGATATGAAGAAAATTAAAGCAGAATAAAGGGGTGGGAAAGAATGAGAGCTATGGATTTATGTAGGGCAGTCAGGAAAGATGTTTGTGATGAGGTCACATGTCAACAGAGACCAGAATGAAGTGAGGAAATGAGCCATGAGAATTTCTGGGGAAAGTGTGTCTCAGGTAGATGCAAGAACACATGTCAAGGCCTTGAGGCAGGAAAAGAGCTGTGCCTGTTCAAGAAGCAGAAAGGCGGCTAGTGTGTTTGGGGCTGAGTAACCAGGAGCAGAGGATAAGAGATAAGTTTGCAGAGTCAGCAAGTGGGCAGATCAAATAAAGTTGAGAAGCAAGAGAAGGTGCAGGAAGTCAAAGTGAGAACTGATGTTGGCTCTGACCAGGTGGTGGGTTGGAGGGGTTGCAGATACTGAGGGACCAGATTTGAGATACGGTTTAAAATAGAGTCCACAGGGTGTGCTGATGAATTGGATGAACGGAGTAATGGAAAGAGAGATGTCTAAGATGATTGTAAGGCTAATGTGAGCTGATCTGAGATTTTTCTATGCTAAGGAAGACTTTCATTCAGGATTTTCATGGCCCCCTGGTCATTGGAGAATCCAAAGAGGTGCATTCAATGGGCACAATGAGAACTGGTTCATTCATTCACCTGCCCATTCACTTATTGTTCCATTTACTTCTTATAGCAGTTTGGCATTATTGATGAATTCCAAAAAGAAATATTGGATTATGTTTGTGAACTGGTCTTTTCCTCTGGGCATATTAGATTATATTGGATTCAGAGGTTTACTTGATTAAATAATGATTAAGTCTTTGATTGGGCCATGTCAGTAGGACATTGAGTCCTCGCCCTCTTGGTGGGCAGGGATTCACAGAGAAACGACACCGCAGAGAAGGGAGTTTGGAGTCTTGAGCTGGAGCCCTGGCAAGTAAGCACATAGAGGAGCTTGGTCGTGAGGAAAGAGAGAAGGCCCAGGGAAGAGAAACAAGCCGTTCTCCTAATAGTCTATAGCTGACCTTGTGGAGATAACAGAACAGCTGAGCCAGAAAAGAAATGAGCCCCTGGAACAGAGGAGCCTAGGAAGCCTGAACCCTGGCAGATGTCAGCAGCCATCTTGCTCCAACACGTGGCAATAGACTTTGGTGAGGGAAGTAACTTATGTTTTATGGCCTGGTAACTGTAAGCTTCTACCTCAAATAAATACCCTTTATAAAAACCAACTGATTTCTGGTATTTTGCATCAGCACCCCTTTGGCTGACTAATACACTTCTCCTTTCATATACAGTCCTGTGGTAGAGGCTATATAGATGAATATGATGGGTATTTATTAACAAGCATTTCAACAAATATCAACATAAAGATGTTGATCACGATAAGCATCAATGAAGGGAAAGGGTATTAAAACTTATTAAGGCTCTGAGAGGTACTTCAGAGACTAAGACCTTTGGTTCCTAAAGTCCCTGTACCATGGCCCACTGAAGCCATTGGCAGCCTCAGCACTGCTGACATTTTCACTGGATGATTTTTTGTTGTGGGGGGCTGTCCTGTGCATTGTAGGATGTCTAGCAGCATCCTTGGCCTCTACCCACAAGACTCCAGTAGCACCCTCCCTCCCAGTTGTGACAAACAAAAAATGTCTCCAGACATTGAAGAATGTTCCCTGAGGTAGGGGTGGGGATAGAGCAAAATTGCCCTATTAAGAACAACTGTCCCAGGGGATTGCTCAGGGTGCCAAAATCCCATGCACTGGGGGAACACATCCAAGTATCTCATGCAGCAGCTCCACAGGCGGGCAATGCCCTCTTCTCAGCTGGAAGAGACCACTTCCTCATCTGAATCCCCAGAGTATTCAGCACGTTCCACCCCATGCCATTTTCAGTACATCTGCCTCTGCCCAGGGCTACTTACTAGCTGTGTGGCCCCTACTGCTAGGTCCTTTGCTTATCATATCCCTGAGCTACTGCCCATTTTATCAGTTAGATCCCAGCTCAGTTTTACTCCTTGGGGAAGCTTTCCCTGATCCCCATGATTGGGTCAAATCCCCCACTGAAACTCTAATCCTATCATGTACCCCTCTCTTATTTGCAATTTTAGTTGTACTTGAGTAATCAGTTGATTATTAGTTTCCCCCACAGGACTGTGATCTCCATGAAGGTAGAAGTGTGGCTATTTTTGTACAATATTAAACCCCTAGTCCCTAGCAGAGAACTTGGGATAACGGACTCAAATCTTGTGGAACGGATAAATGATTAGATTAAGCGAGATGATGTTTGTAAAGTACCCTGCAAAATGTTGTCACAGAGTAAGCACTCAATAAATGGTGGCTCTAATTCTATTCTGCTATTATTATTTATAGTGGAGACAGGGTGATATGCACTCAGGTTGCAAAGTAATGCCACCTCTGGCATCTCCGTCTTCTTCTCTTAGTTCTCCTGTTTCCTCTTTTTACTTTTTCTTCCTGGCCTACAATAGCCCTAAGCTATGCAAAATAAGCTTCTCACTCTTCAAGATTTCATAAGAGAGTGAGTTGAGCAATCTCATAGAAACGCAGCAAACTATTAAATACAATGAGAGGTATTGTAGGTTTCTCCAGGCCAGGTGCAAATGAGGTTGATCCAGATCCTCAGGGGCTAAAGCTCCAAGGACAAATTATTCCTCTCCAGTGTAGAGGCTTATGGCCGGAGCCACCTCTCTGGCTTTTGCCCCATGGGGCCAAGATGGATGTGCTGGGGCTAAGAGGGCAATGGGGGCAGGAAGGGCACCCTGCCAGAGCCGAGGCCTCCTTTTCAGAGACAGTCACCTGTCATAGGCAATTGGATTGGGTGTTCTTCAGAACTGAAAGCACAATTCAATTGTCTGAAAACAGGGCCCAATTGAGTTGTCTGGCTGTCTCCAAGGGAAGCTTCATCACCCCAAAAGGAGTGACCCAGGACCCTTTCTTGACTTTTGACTCCCTCAAGCAATCTGTTTGCTCTGGGACATCTGCCATCTGAAGATAAGTAAATATCCAGCATGTCCATGCCCCAGAACGTGGGACAGTTCTTGGGTGGAATCGTCAGTTTGTGTCCCATGGGCAGCGGAGTCTGTCTGTGACTGAGGTTCACAGCTGGGTGATGCTGGCATGATTCCTCATGTGTAACGAGATCCACTGTTACACCAGAGGCCCTGAGGGACAAGCTGCCGTGTAAAACCAGGCCCAGGAGCCACCCTGGATGTGTAAAACCTCATGTAAGATCCAATCAAAACCAATATTCACTGGGGCATCCAAAAACTCTTCCCATCCTCCCCACCTGCAAACACCTGGAAACAGAAGGACAGCTCTCATGGCCAGAAAATTCTCCTGCTTCATATCTGTATTCATTATAAGGACAGACACACCTTCCCTTAACACAAATAAGTCACATGAAGAAAGTTCCCATTGCCTTGACAACTTAATCTGAAGCACAAGAATAATTGTTTTCAACCTATTTTTTTTGCCTAAGAACTCCTTCCCTCCACTACTTTTTTTAAACAATAAACTTTATTTTTACAGCAGTTTTAGGTTTATGGCACAGGAAATACAGAGAATTCCCATATACTCTGCCCCAGCCTGGCTTTCCTCTATTACTGACATTTTGCTTTAGTCTGGCACATTTGTTACAACTAATGAACTTATATTGATACATTATTAGTAACTAAAGTTCACAGTCAACATTAGGGTTCACTCTTTGTAGATACAGCTCTGTGGGTTTTGATGAGCACTAATGTTCTGTATCTAGCAGTACGGTATCATTCAGAATAGTTTTACTGCCCTAAAAATCCCCGTTCCTCCTATTCATCCCTTCTCTCACCCCTGAAGCCCATGGCAACCACAGATCTTTTTATTATCTCTCTATTGTTGACTTTTCCACAATGTCATATAGTTCGTAACCTTTACAGCTTCTTTCCCTGAGCAATACGAATTTAAGTTTCCTTTATGTTTTTTCATGGCTTGATAGTTTCTTTTTGCATTGCTGAATAATATTCCATTGCATAGCTGTGTCACTGTTTATCCATTCGCCTATGGAAGGGCTTCTTGGTTGCTTCCAATACTTTGCCTTTAGAAATATAAACATTTGCTTGCAGGTTTTTATGGGGACATAAGATTTCAATTCCTTTGGATAAATGCCTAGAAATGCAATTGCCGGATCTTATGGAATAGCGATCTTTAGCTTTGTAAGAAACTGCCAGACTGTCCTCCAGAGTAGCTGCACCATTTGGCATTCCCTCCAGGGATGAATAAGAGTCCCTGTTGCTCCACATCTGTGCCGGCATTTGGCAGTGGTGGTGTTTTGGCTTTTAGCCATTCTGATAGGTGTGCAGTGGGTCTCTACCACTTTTGAACACAATTTTCTGTTGGAGCCCAATGTTGGGCTGGATTTAAGGTTGAGCTGACGTGATTGAAAAGCTATGTTCTTGACCTTCTACTTCGTTCCTTATATCAACCCTTGCGGCTCCTCTTTGGAACATAAAGGGGTCCTCAAAGGTCAGTATGAAACCCGTCACACTGAATTATTCCCTCAGAAATCTACGTGCCTGTACCACCAAAGTACAGGAGCCCAGTCTTTGCCTCTACTAAGAACACAGGCCCTCAGGCTATATCCGTATTCAGCTCTATGGGGCACAACTTGTACAGAATTAGGGCTCTTGGTAGGCAAGTGCTGAGCTCATGGTGGGTCCCTGTATAAGAGAGCCTGTTACAGGGGGTTGAGGGCTGAAATCCCACACCTCCTCTGTTCCCCAAGCCATGCAACTTCGCATGGGGCTTCCTGCTCCTACAGGAAATTCTCCTGATCTGCACAAAGGCACACAGTAGCAGCTCCAGCTAGGCTTTTCGTTTGTTTGTTTGTATGGCTAGATTCAGAAAGATACCTCCTTGATTGAGAATGAGAAATACAACTCAACACAGAAAGAAGAGGTGACAGCAGGAGAGGGAGACAGGAAAAACATTAAATGGAGGGTGAAAATCAGGGATTTGGGGCAAGGGTCAATTGCTAAAGCTTAGAAGCTTTCTTAATGGAAACGCGAGTTGTTCTTGGGTTTTTTTTTTGGTTGTTCTTGTTTTTTAAAAACACATTCGATGCACTTATTTTATATACATACTTGGTGCAGTAAATGGGTTTTATATAAGTGGATGAAGACATGAATTAATCTGATTGTAAAGGTAGGTTCATTTGAAGAGCCTGGCCTGTGGGAGATGATTTTTTCTTTCTGTGAGACCCGCTACCTCCCAGGCCACTGTGAAGGGCCTGCGTGAGGCAGCCGTGAGGGGAGCTGGGTGGGCTCCGGCGGCCCATCCAGCCGACCTCTCATCGCCCCACCACAGGCGCGGGCACACTGCTGCTCATTTACGAGGCAGGGCAGCTCCTGTGCTCCGCTTGGTCAGTGGGGGGATTACCAGGCAGAGGTAAAAAAATGATTCCCAGTGTTTTAATTATTCTTTAATTATGCTTCATGTCATTACCTTAGCAAGGACTCTTACACGGCTTGTGCTGTCAGGGGGAAAGTTGGAGGGGAAATTAAAGCATTTCCCTCCTAACTCTATCTGCAGCCTCATTTCAGGTTTGCAAAGTTTTCTAATCAGTCCAGTTGGGCATGAAAAGATAGGACAGTGTTTTTTTTTCCCTCAAAAGCCCACTGGAGTAAAGGCAAGAAGAGAAAGGGGAATTTTGAAAGTGGTAATTAAAAGAAAAATTTAATCCAGGCCTTTCAAGTTCTCTTGGGCTTGAGACTCCTTTTTTTTCCCCCTCTCTAGCATCTGCTGCTTCTCCCTGAGGTTGGAAGAAAAAGCCTCTCAGTGGGCTGATTTCATGCTGGGCAGTTTCCAAGGCTAGTGACTTAGCCTAGAAAGTGAGCGTCTATCTCAGGGATGGCCTGTTAAGTATCCCAGGTGGCATGGAAAAATAGCCCCTAGGGGCAGCACCCTGGGAGGACAGAGGGTGGCAAATTCTGCAGATTAATCCTAGATTCAAGGGATTTGAAAATTGAGAGAGCACATTCAGCTTCCCCAGGTAGCCCTTCATTCTGCCTGGCTCCTACTTTCAAGAGCAAGCTCTTGTCATTTCCTTTCAATAAAACATTCATTTAAAAATTACTTCAGAAGTGTGTTTGAATCCTGGTTCTGGCATTTGCTAGTGGTGTGATCATGAACAAGTTTGTTCCCTTGTCTAAGCCTCAGTTTCTTGAGCTGTAAAATGGGGATAATAGTACTTACCTCTTTGGGTTATGATGAAGCAATATGCATAATTTGCAATTTTGATATTGGGCTTTGTAATATATTGAACACCCACTTTATGGCATATAGTAATGACCTGTGAACTACGTGAACTATGTATGAGGTTTACTAGACTGCTACTAGACTGCAAGCTCCTTGAGGTCCATAGGGACCATATTTCTTTTGTCAGTTTACCTCGTATTCCCAGAGCATAATGTGAGACATGGCACATAGCAGGCCCTTGAAGCAGTTTGGCAGTTTGATATAGTTATGGATTCCAAAAATAGATATTGGATTACATGTATAAACCGGTCTGCTAATCTGGGCATGATTAAATTATGATTAGGGCATTGACTGGGCCACATCAACAGGGTGTTGAGCTCCAACCCTTGGTGGGTGGGATCTCGAAGATAAAAGATATGGCAAAGGACAGTGTTGGAGCAGTTTTGAGTTGGCGTTCTGATGTTGAGTTTCAATGCTGGAGCCCGGAGAAGTAAGCACAGAGGAGCTTGGTCATGAGGAAGGAGAGAAGGCCCCGGGAAAAGAGACGAGCCATTCACCTGATAGTTCATGGCTGGCCTTGTGGTGAGAGGCAAAGCCTAGAGAGCCTCATAGACTACAGCTGACCTTGTGAAGGAACGAGAGGAGCTGAGCCCAGAGAAAAACGCAGCCCCGGGAAGAGAGGAACCCAGGAAGCCTGAACCCTGGCAAACGATGGCAGCTCCTTCTCCAACACGTAGCAACAGACTTTGGTGAAGGAAGAAACTTATGCTTATGGCCTGGTAACTGTAAGCTTTTACCCCAAATAAATACCCTTTATAAAGACCAACAGATTTCTGGGATTTTGCATCAGTACTCCTTGGGCTGACTAATACAGCCTTCAATAAATATTTGTTGAAAACAAATATTGGATAAGTAGGACAGAATGAGAAAGGGAAGCCCAGAGGGCTGTGGGAACAGAGGGAGAAAGGAATTCTGCTTCTGCAACGTTCCCTAATTGAGGGCCGAGTTAAGTCATTGGTTCTGTGCAGGCCAACAGAGTAGCCCCAAGCAGCAGGGCTGACTTCTCACCTAGCTCCTCAAGTCATTCCTTCCAGGATACAGATGTCCTTCCTCCAGCTTCCTTGCCTATGCCCGTCAGTCCCCTCTCACACCCTAAGGAGAAGAGTGTACTTGTAACTGTGTCACCTAGAACTGCACAAAACATTCACAGTGGCCTGGACACTTCTGACACCAGTAGACTCATAGGCTGTGCTGACTTATTCTTAGAGTTTGCACTTAGCTTCCTTCCTCTTAAATACTTCACTGAAACCACATATCCAATAAAGGTTTAATATCCAGACTATATAAAGAAATCCCTCAATGTAACAACAAAAAGATAACCCATGGAAGTGGGTGTGGCTCAAGCAGTTGCATGTCTGCCTTCCACATGGGAGGACCCTGGTTCAGTTCCTGGTGCCTCCTAAAGAAAACAAACAACCAACAAGCAGACAATGAGCAAAAATAACAAGCAGACAACAAGGGGAAAAAAAGAAAAAGATAATCCAATTAAAAATGGACAAAAGACTTGGACAGACATTTTCCCAAAAGAGATACACAAATGGCTAAAAAGCAAATGAAAAGCTTCTCAACATCATTAGTCATCAGGGAAATGCAAATGAAAACCACATTGAGATACCATCTCACACCTATTAGAATGGCTATTATTAACAAAATAGAAAATTACAAGTGTTGGAGAAGATGTAGAGAAATAGGAACACTCACTCATTGCTGCTGGCAATGTAAAATGGTGCAGCCACTGTTGAAGACAATTTAGTGAGGCTAAGTATAGAATTACCATATGATCCAGAAATGCCACTTCTAGGTATATACCCCAAACAATTGAAAACAGGGACTTGAAGAGATATTTTTACACTGATATTCACAGCGGCATTATCACAAGTGCCAAAAAATGGAAGCAACCTAAGTGTCCTAAGTGAATGGATAAGCGAAATGTGGTATACACATGCAACGGAATATTATTCAGCATTAAAAAGGAATGAGGTTCTGATACATGCAACAACATAGATGAATCTTGAAGACATTATGTTCAGTGAAATAAGCCAGACGCAAAAGGGTAAAAATGGTATTATCTCACTGATAGGAAATAATTAGAATAATTCCAGGGGATGGGGTGGGGACAGGGAACTGGTAGTTAAGGCTTAAAATGCACAGAGTTCCTATGTGGAATGATGGAAATGTTTTGGTAATGGATGGTGGTGATGGTAGCTCAACACTGTGACCATAATTATCAGCACTGAAATATAGATCTCAATGTGGTTAAAAGGAGAAATGTTAGGTTGTATATAAGGTAAAAGAATAAAAATTAAAAATAAAAATCCATGGACCTGTACTAGGCAAACAGTGAACCCTAAGTTAAACCATGGGCTGTGTAGTTAATAGTATAATTATTTTTTTAAATGTGCTTTCATCAAATGTAACAAGTTCCATACCAATGCAAGGTGTTAATAATAGGGTGGGATATGGGAATCCTGTATTTTATGCATGGTTGTTCTGTAAACCCACAACTTCTCTAATAAAAATTTTTAAAAAAGCACTCAGTTGATATATTTATGCATTATCTGCAAAGTGCCTTAAATTAAACTGAGGTAGCTTCCTTTTATTTGGTGATATTGGAGACCGCTGGATAACCCAGACTATCCAGGTATTTTGTAAAAGCGGGGTTAGGACGGCTGATGGTACAGCTCCGTGAAAGAAGCTTTAAGCCCCTGGAGCTGAGACACTGGACCACCCTTTCATCATGAGCTGAAAGAAAGCACATCCTGGCTTCCACATTTTGGTTTTGGTGTGCACCTTGGGGCAGCACCACACAGGACAGGTGTGTATGGCATAGAAAGGTCTTTCACCATGTGAGTAGGGGCCCCCTGTGACACACAGGATACTGCTAGGTGGGGTTCAGATGAGCATCCTAACATGTTCATAGTTATGTATTCCTGGCTAGAGGTGTGAGATACACCACGCTGTGGCTACTCATAAATATGAGAGAGAGAGAGAGAGACAGAGAGAGTGAGAAAGGAAGGGAAAAAAGAGAAAGAAAAAGAAAGGGAGAAAGAGAAAGGAAGAGGAGGAGGGAAGGATGGACAGATGGATGGAGCACATCAAACCCATATTTTCACAGATATTATGGCTTTTTGCATATTAAAGCTCAAAGCTGAGAGCACTTTGTCACTGGGAGCACAGGTGATACACAGATCTACAAAATTCTGAGGCTGGTTTAGGAGACAGCAAAGGCCATCACAGCACTTTCCCCAGGACCCAGGAGACCTGATCTTGGAGGCTACATCATGCCTTAGGGTCCTTGTCTATGAAATAAGGGTTGATAATATCCACTCAGCCACCACCAGATGGCTTATTTGTGAGGATAAAGTGAGATAATAATAACATCCCTGCCATTTATTGAATCCTAGCATGGAATTAACATCCTCACACATCATTCCATCCTCACGGCAATCTTACGGGTCAGGTGCTATTTATTAATCTCCCCATTCTACAGGTGGGGAACTTGAGGCTCAGGAAGAGAAGAAACAATGTGGCCAAGGTCACACAGTTTATCAGGGTCAGGGCCAGGATTTAAACCCAGGCTTTCCAGACCCAAAGTGCTTGCTCGTCATCATCCCTGTGGCGAGGGTGAGTGTGAGCCCTGCGGACTGCAAAGCCCGATAAAAATACCAACGAGGAAAACCCAGATGTGAGTCCTTTGAAGGCAGCAACTTTTATGCTTTGTTCATTTTTGTATCCACAGAGCCGGGATGGTCCCTGACACACTGTGGATGCTCACTGAATGTGTGTGTGTGTGTGTGTGTGTGTGAAAGAGAGAGGGAGAAAGAGAGGGAGGGAGAGAGGAGGGAGAGAGGAGGATGGAGAGAGGGTTGAAAACAGCCTTTGGGGAGATGGAAGTTAGTGTGATCTGATTATAAAAAGCAAAGGTCAGGGGAACTAGCTTGCAGTTTGGAGGATTCAGAGGTCAGCAACTGAAGTAAAGGCAGCTGCAATCACTGCTGGGAAATGGCCAAAAGGCCAGTTTTAACCATCAGCAGACTGGTTCAGTCTGTAAATGGTGTGTGCCAGGGAAGCAGAGCCATCAGGACCTCATGGAGGAAGGGGATGCAAAGAGCAGTAAACTTTTCCTGATAGGAGACATTCGGAGAATATCAACAGTCATGCATATTTTACAAGCTATCTTTGTAAACTATTTGACACCAGCATAGTACACTATCAATACATGTATGTCTACTTCTATCACGAATCTAAGGTTTTGAAAGATTGTTGAAAAATAATTTTGTTTCAACCATGAACTAAAAATCCTGAAACCATAAGAAAAATAAAGGCATTTAAAATCACAAAAATTAAAGATTTTCATATGGCAAAATATACCATAAAGTTAAAAAAAAAAAATAGCCTGGGGAAAATGTCTGTAAGAATATTCAAAAGACAAAGGAAAAGACTACTACCCAGAATGTGAATCAATAAAGGATAGATAAGTGATCTACTAGAAAAATGTGAAAAGAATGTGAACAGACATTTCACAGGGAAAAACATGAGAGTCCAATAAATATTTGAAGAGATCTCAAGCTCACTGGAAGTTGGGGAATTGTAAATTAAAACGTTAAAATTTAGAAATGATTGTTAAAAGCGCACTGGTTATTATGTGGAGACGCAGGCATTTTAATATACTGTTGGTGAGAGCATAAGTGGGTGAAGCTTTAAGCAGTATTCATCAACATTACAGATGGGCAGCCCCTTGGATTCAGAGTCCCATTTCTTAGACTCCACCACTTGAAATATTTGCACACATGCATAGAGATGGAGTCCCAGGGGTATTCATAGCCACATTATCTATAATAGTGAAAAACTGAAATCAACTCAAGTACTCATCATTTAGGAGAATGTTTAAATAAGTTATGGTACATTCAATCTGTGGAATCTGTTCAAAAGAATGACATGGACCTATAAACATCAACAGAAAGGTCTCCAGAACATGTTACTGGTGAAAACAAGCAAGTTATGAATAACAAATTTAATATGATGCCATTTACATTAAAAATAAGAATACACATGTAAGGTCTAAATCCGTGGTGTAAATGCGTGGAAAGGGGATTGGAAAAAAATCTGCTCCCAACCGATGACAGTGCTTTTCTCTGGGGAGGGGAGCTGGAGTAGGACAAGTTGAAAGAAAACTTTCATGGTTTGCTCAATATGTTTATGCATGATTTGAATCAGAATGCATTCATATATTACTAATGTACATTTTTAAGGGACAAATAAGAATGAGAATTTTAATTTCTGTGAGTACTCCTAAGCCTACATCATCCACTAAACTGAATTTCCTTTCCAGTTATTTAATTGCTTCTTTACTCATATCATGAGCTGATATGCTCCACGTATTTCATTACAGATGGCCACACACGCTAACACGATGACACTGGGAATCACAGAATCATGGAATGTTGGAGACATTGGAGATGAGCTCACCCAACCCCCTCATTTTAGAGATAAGGCTGAGAGAGCTTCAATGGCCCCTTATGGTCTCACAGCAAAAAAGTGGCAGGGCAGGAACTGGGAAAGTCAAGCCTGAGATCTTCCCAGGACGCTGTGGGGCGCAGGGAGTCCACGGGCTGAGCAGCGGAGGCGCCAGGGGCTCGCGGCGCCTTGCGCACCTGCTGCGCCAGCGCTACCCCGCCCGCCCAGCAGGTGGAGCCCGAGGCGGCAGGGCACGCAGCCCTTTCCCACGGCTTCACCATTTAGGCAAGGCCTGCGCTAAATAACCCCGCGCTCCTCCGTGTGAACATTCCCCAGGCGCTCAACAGCCCTTGCTGTTGCCATTTCTGGCGTGAATGGGCGAAGCGTGGCCGAGAGGCGCCAGCTGTGGAGCGGTGGAGGACGGGGCTTCAGACTCTTTCTCACACACTGTGCCTTAAAGGTTCCCTGCTCTCCCCTCACCTCCCGGCTTTTGTTCTTAAAAGGGCTGTTTTGCCTTCAGCAAGGTGTTTTTGTTGTTGTTTGAAGTCTTTTGTCTGGGCCTGCTCAGTTGCTCTCTGGTTGCTGATCCTTGTCTAAAATACCTAATTTAGTTTTTCTTAAGAGGTGACTGGGCTAGCGGTAATTCATCCTGAAGCTGAACTTTTTACCTTTATCCCATAATTACTTTAGTTTACCTCCCTTTCTGAAACAGAGTCGTTCCTAAAAGGCAATCATGTAAATCTCGTCTTCGTAACTTGAGTTTTATTTTAAATGCTCAGAAAGAGGACTTGATTGAGAAGGATTTTCTAATTATTTTTAAAATGTCAGCAACCAGCTGCTAAATCTACACTGTCACATGGTAGCCACAAACCACATGTGGCTATCGAACACTTGAATTATAGCTTGTCTGAACGGAGATGTAGTTTAAGGATAAAATACACAATAGAATTCAAGGACTTGATTTTTAAGTTTGCAAAATATCTCAGTAATTTTTATACTGATTATATGTTGAAATACTGAGGTTTTAGATATACTAGATTAAATAAAAATATTATTAAAATAATTTCCCTAGCTTCTTTTTACTTTGTTTTTAATGTGCCTCCTAGAATATTTAATACACATACAGCTTGCATTTGTGGCCTGCATTGTATTTGGATAGCATGGTCTAAATAATTAGTTTATAACCTTGGATTTCTTTCAAGCCATTTTCTTAACAGAAATCCATCTAGTTTCAGAACATAGACATAATTTGCAGTTGTGGGTAAATGTTGGGCTTTTAAAGGAACTATATTTAATTTAACATTTGATCAATTGAGTGTTTAATGTATTCAGGATGCAGTACCCTTTTGATTGACCCTTGACCCCAAGGAGTTCACAGACAAGAAGATGGATTAGGCTAGCATGCATATGATTGATTAAAAATGCCAACCGTCTACCCTATCCCCAAACCTCAAAAGAAACACCAGTTCAGATGCTTCAAAACCCATTCCAAACCTGAAGAATTCCAAAGCTTTAGGTTCAGAGCACAAATATGTTTGTGAGATCCAGAAAGTATGCAGGATTGCTGTGAAATGTGTAGTCCCCAAAATAAAAGGCAATAATCTAGTCACAGAGCCTTCTATTAAAACTGTATTTTCACTAACTTTGTATAAGAGAGGAAGAAGTTACCTTCTTTATTGCCATGGGAGTCGTATAGGGCATGAGTCAGGTTAGCCCAATGACCTCTCACTCCACCAAGTCCATACCAAAGAGTGCAGACAATTAAATGGAATTCAAGCATGCACTTATGAAGGGCTGTGTGTGTTAACCTGACTTTCTAGAGATTGGCAAGTTTTGAAAAGTGGAGTGCCAAATTCTTGGCCCTCTCTAGCCAAAGGCTGAGAAAACTGTACACACACACATACACCCTCACCCCCCACCCCCACACACCTGTGGTTGGCCTCCCGGCATCCAGGTGTGTGCTATATGATCACTCTCCTGGACTTCGGTTGATTAACTTGATCGGAGCCAATCAGATGATCATTTCCATATGTGGTAGTGGAGCACAGGCAGTGACCTCAGCTTGGCCTGATGGCTTGCAGGGGAACAAGCACATTGAAGATTAGGGGATAGAAACAGGATCCAGTGTGTCAAGACTGAGAAGACACAGAGAGTAAATAGAGATGAGTGTACACAGAGTCTCGGACAAAAAGAAGGTCAGAGGCCTTCCCAGGTCTTGAATCCAATCCTTCATGAGCCTGGCTGATCTCTCCGCTCTTAGGTTCCCAGACATGCCCTATTTTCTTAGGCTAAATTTCCCTTTTTGCTTACATTACACTGAAGTGGTCCTAACCAAGGTCAGCAGGGTGTGGAATGGGCATGGGATTTTGTGCCCAAATAAGTAGAATATGAGGAAGCTAAGATGGACAGCTCTAGATTCTCAGAATGAGAGACATGGAGCTGGGTGTTCCCCCATCAGCTGTCCATACTCCTGGCTTGTCTTCCATAAGCAGTGGACTCAGAAGAAAGGGCGTGCACTGTGCACCATTCACAATGGGTGACAGGTACAGCTGGCAGTGATAAGTTACATTCCCCTTGATTAATGCTCTAACCCCTTGCCTGAAATCTTAATTGGTAAGAGCCAGTTCAGATGGTGCATCCTCACCAAGGCACCCTAGAGCACTAGAGCTGGATTAATCTGTCTCCTCTTACATTCCCACAGCGTTTCCTTTGTGCTTATGTTCCAAAGCCTACCTGGAGCCTAGGGACAGGGTGTCCACAAAGTCTGGAAGCCTTTCCTTTACAGATTAAAGAGGACCTTGATGGTATGATGTATACACCTGTATCCATTCTTTATGGACATCCTGTGTATGTTTGTCTTTCTTCACCAGCAGATAGTGAGTTCCTCAAGGGCAGAGAGCACATTTTATTCCCCTTCTGTACTTAGCATCCAACAGCATCTCATACCTAATATTTATTCAATAAGTGTTTATTGCTTTGTTGTCCTGCAGGGATTTTCTCCCAAGGTCAGGTTATTCTCCAGTCATCCTTACAGAAATTATCCTTCCTCCTATTCTTGCTAGATTTTAGCTTTGAGCTCTCTAGAGCAGAGGTTGGCAGACTTTTTTTTTGTAAAAGGCCAAATAGTAAATATCTTAGGCTTTGCTGCTCTCTGTCACAACTACTTAGCTTTGTCTTGTGGTGTGAAAGTGATCACAGATCATATGGAAAGGAATAGGTGTGGCTGTTCTGATCAAACTTTACTTTAAAAACAAGTGACAGATCAGATTGGACCATGGCTTGTAATTTGCTCCTGCTCTAGAGGAAAACAGCACAGTTAAATTTTAAATAACCAAAAGCTATCCAATGAAGAAATGTTTGTCTCCCTCCCACTCCAGACTAAGTCATTAAAGTTAAGCACTGTCAACAGTTTCTTACATATTCTTCAGAAATTTCCTATGTGGATATGTTTATATGAATGAATGCTGTATGAATGTTTATACACACACACCCATATATATCATTTTTAAGCATCCATAGGTACACCCTGTATAATATCCTATGCCTTGCTTTCACTCAATATGCCCTGGAGATCTTTCCATATTTTCACAGAGAGCTGCCTCATTCTAGTAAGTGACTATCTCTCACTGTATGGAGGTACCATAATTTATTTAGCCAGCCACCTATTAATGGATATTTAAATTATTTACAGATTTTTTCCAATACAAACTATGCTGTGATGCAACCCTTGCACACATGTACAAATATATGTGTTGTATAAATTTGTGGAATGGGAACTCTTGGGTTAAAAGGTATGTGCATTTTAAATTTTGATATGTACTGCCAAATTGCCCAACAAAGAGTACTTACAATTTACATTCTTATCAGCAACATATGGTAGAAGAGAAGCATTTTATTTAAGGTATATGTAGCTGTGCTGGTTAAAGAGATAGTTTTACTAGACTATAAATGGCCTATAGAAAAAAAAAAATCACTGTGAGGCTACATTAAGTAAAAAACAACTGAATTTAATGTAAATGTTTCACTCTTCTCTTAAATATTGTAACAAGGATTTTAAAACTATGTAATAAATACCATAAAAAATAATCACCCTTTTATTTAAGGGAAATATATTTAAAATGTTAAGAGGATATAAAGAATAATGGAGAGAAAAAGCTAGGGAAATTCATAAAGAAGAGCACATGCAGAGGTAGAGGGACAGAGAAAAAGGAAACAGACATAGTAAGATGTTACACAATAAGACCAACATAGAGAAAGAAAATGCCAGAATCAAGTGCAATGGAGGAGACGGCAGCCTTCTGCCAGGTACGCACCCATTTTGTGCCTGGTTTGGATTATGCTTCTGTGGGATTTTGTATCATTGGCCCTAATTCCTTGGTCCTCCCTTCATCCATACCTTTGCTATGGGCTCCTCATGAGCAGAATGTACTTCCCTATCCCTTGACTTTGGACTTGGCCATATGACCTGCTTTAGCCAAAGACATGCGTGCTGAAGTGACAGCGGGCCACTTCTAAGACCAGGCCTTAAGAGGCATCACAGGTTTCTTCTTGCTCTTTTGTGCCACCCCCCAGGTAGCCCACTGCTCCAAGGAGGATGGGAGACTTGTAGAGCAGACTTGGGCCCTCAGACACGCAGTGCTGAGCAGAGCCACCCCAGCTGGGCCCAGCCCACATCAGCCAATCTCCAGCTGACCTGCAGATGCGTGAACAGCCCCAGCCTAACCCTACCAGGATCAGCCAACTCTCAGCCAATGGCAGAGTGCATGAAGAAATGATTATTGTTTTAAGCCATTGAGTTTTGGGAGTGTTTTGTTACATAGCCATAGCTCATCAATACATCAGGCAACAAAAGAAAATGGATTTGGCCTAAGGCCTCAAGGCCCTCCTTTCCTTCAACGTATATGTATTAAGTACCCACCATGTGCTGGGCACTAAGTGAGGTGCTAGGGATACAGCAAAGAATTCGACCAGGTTCCTGCTCTAAGTGACCTCAGTCTACAAAAGGGAAGACAGGCAGTAAACAAATTAGCAAACAGTGAACATATCGTGGTATGATAAAAAAGTGACTGGCTGGCTGTTTCAGAGTACCTGGTCCATGAGGGTCTCTTGGAAAGGTGCCATCTCAGTACAGAGCTGGCTGACAAGAAGCCAGACTTGAGCTCTTGGGGCAGAATGCTCCGCAGAGGGAAAGGTTGGGGCACAGCCTTGCATGAGAATAAGTGTAGTGCATTCAAGGAAGAGACAGGAGGTCAGTGTGGCTAGGACACTCTTTCCTGGATGAGACATTCTGCTCCTTTTAGGTACTTAGCGCCTCTTTGTAATTGGAAAAATGGGCTCACCTAAGTTGGCAAGAGGCCCGTGTCGATTGTAATTTCACTATTCCAAAGACCTAATTATCTTTAATAAACTTGGCTTGGACTTCAAATAAAAATGAAAACCCAACCGCACTTTATTCCCATTTAAAACCAATATCCGCTGCTTACTCCAGTCTATGCTAATAAATGAACACAAATGAAGTAAACCAACTAACACTGAGCTAATGGCCAAGAGGGAATACAGATGGGGCTTCGATCACCAGAGTCAATACAGAGAGAAGCAACATAGTAACGATGGATTTTCAAATTTGTCAACCCCTTAGTTTTGCTCTTTCAAACTGATTTTTAAGTTTGATGGAAATGCTGTGTCTGAATGAAGTAGAGCTCACCCTCTGAGGCACCAACGGACCTAAGCACTTTTCCCAAGAATTGATGTTCCCAGTGCAGCTAGGACTCTGCAGGGACTATGGCTGTCTTTAAAATGGAGAATGATTTTTCCCCCAGAAATTAGCTTCCCATTTAGATATTGGAAATGAGGACACAGTTCACTCTGCCACTTATGATTCTGTGACCTTGGATGGATTATTTAACCTTTGTGAGCTTCAGGTTTATTTATGAAATGATGTTGATAATAGCTGCAGTTTCTATTAGGGTTAAATAAGATAATATAGTTCAAAGTCTCTCATAAACCATGAAGCGCCATGTAATAGTGAGATCCGAATTATTAAAGATGCCATGTCCTCTGAGAAGTTGGGGTGCTCCCTCCCCACTGGGTAGGAATCTTGGAGTATAACATTTTGATACATAAATATAGCATTTAAAAATAAACATGGCATGTGCTATTATTATCCAAGTGATCATCAACATTAATGACTATTAATTAATCAACTCTCCAAATACTTCTATATTATTATTCTGATTATGATGCTACATCAGCAATGAGGAGCCCCAAATCTGGAAATTATAGCACTTAACTTTAGATTATCTTTATATATTTTTCTAAGTGATGGTCCAACATCTGAGCCCAAAATAAATATTTGGGAAACCTCAATGTCTCAAAAACCTTTAATTGATCCTTTCCCCAGCTTGTATCTTTCTTCTGTATTAATCTTTTACTAGCTGAGTTATAATCAGCAGCACATACACCCTACTCTCCTTGGGAACAGAGGGAGTTAACCCTCACAAACTCAAATGTTGGGTACCAGCAGCACCCTCTTTATTGGCAGAACCATGGGAACAAATCACAACCCACTGGCCTTTGGCTTCCAGATTTTAAAAATTACAATGAACCATGTTCATTTCCCTCATCAGCTTTTTCTTTAAAAAAACTAATACCAATATTGCCAAACAAATGAAAACTGCATGACTTAAACGTCCCAACCTCATTCTAAATGATGCTTTCCTTGTAGAAATTGTTTTTTTTTTTCCAAGCTGATTTTCATAAGATGCCATCATAGCCAACTATCTGGTTAAACACGTCTCAGCACATTGAGGCTACGAAGAAAGAACTGAAGCAAATATCTGGAATTACCAATAAATAAATGTAGCAGTGATGACGTTTCACATCATTTTCTAGTTTACCAGAAGATTTGCCATAGGACATTTGAAATGTGGACCACCTGAAATGTGATTTATGAAAAATCAATTGATCTTGAAGAATGTTTGTTGTGTAAGATGCTGGATTTTAGAAATTGTGTCTCTCTAGAGTGTGTGGATCTGAGGCTGTCTGACTAGTTCACCATTATCACCCAGTGCCTGGAATGGTGCCTGGCACATAGTAGTTGTTTAACAAATACTTATTGGATAAATGCATCTGTTTCTAAAAGAAGGTAGGCCTGGGGTATCAATTACTTGAGCAGTAGTTGATCTAAAAAACAAAGTATTCAGGAACAAAGAAATTGGCTGTGGAAGAACTGATGCAATAACTCTTCCCTCCCCCAGTGCTTTCCCTGCTTCCATTAGGGCCTCCCTCAGTAAGGGAGAATAACCTATGTGGGTTAGAAGAAGTCCACGGGAAGAAAAAAGAAGAGAGTCAGAAGAAGTTTGTGGAATCAGGCTTCTTATATCACTTCAATTAAAACAACAGCTATGGAGAAAAATGCATCCCAAAATGGGAGGTCATTTCGAGATAGGAAGACAGTTGAGAACAGAGATGACCCTTGAACTAGGGTTCCCTAATAGTGACTATGAGCACCCCGAGGGCAAGGGTCTTGTCTGCCTCACCATTTTGAGTAACTAATTGCCTGTGCGTGGAGTCACCTAATTTATACAAAGAGCCAAAGATGCCATAAGCCGTGTTAAATAAAATTGAATTCTGCCAGGTAACTCAGGAAACTTACAGAACTTTACAAAAGGGAGGGAGCTTTTGGTGCAATGACCAGCATTCGTGGGTGATGTCCTGGAACAGAACTATGGTATCCAGGTACAAAGAGATGTAGCGGTTAAGACCCAGAGCTGTGGGGCCTAATAAAGAGAAACACTGGGCATTCGGCAAACACATCCAGAATTCAAGCGAGGGCCAGGTGGCCCATGTGGGACATTGCACATTTGTGCCAAGCACGACTGAGTCAGGCAGGTGCGTAAGGAGGTTATACTCTGTATGGTGCTTGACTTGCAGTAGAATACGATAAATACATGTTGAATGGTTGAATTTCTGAAAGAATACATTATGGTTGGATGGATAGGTGAGTAGGTAGATGAACCAATGAATTAAAAATGAAATAAATTGTTTTTAAGAAGATTTTCTGAATTGTCAGAAGAGAAAAAGCGGATATTTTCTAGCTATAAGAACATTCACTCCTAATAGAGTCCATCAGCTAGCCCATTATGTTCTAAAAATTGAGCATGGATATGGGATCAAAAGAAAAATTTTCAAAGGTCAGTGTATGTGATGTGTATGAGTGTGTGGGGATGAAAAAGAGCTGATGACTGTCCTGGTGAAACATTTATATATGTATTCTGCATTCAATTCAATTCTATTAAAAAGTGAACCCCATCCAAACTGCCCATGCCAAGGTTATCAATGCCCTCTTCCACATCGTCAACTTCAGTGGTGGATTCTGAGCACCCTCCCTGTCTAACACACCAACAGCACTGAAGGGGTTGATCTCCCACACCTCCTCAGTACCTTTCCACTATTGGTTTCATGTACGAGTTTGCTGCTATGAGCCCTGATCACGGACACCTGCTTTCCCTCCAGCCACTCCGATGACTTACTGTTCTCCCCACATCTTTGCAATTCCAAACTGGGGTGCCTTTGCTCCACTGACTACTCTTCTCAGAGTGATCTCTACATCTCTTTACTTCCCAATGAAGCTCCGTTCATTCTTTTTTTTTTTTTTTTTTTTATTGTTTAAGTTCTGTATTTCATACATTTGTTTCAGCAATATAGAAAGGTAGATTTATCTTCTGTGCAATCACCCTTTATAGATTTAAAGCATGAAATGAGTGAAAGTTACAAATTATAGTAAAATCAACATTTATAACAAAGCACTGTACCAAATAAGGCAAAAGACTTAAGAATAATGCTAAATTTCTAGTGCAAATATAAAACAAGAATGAAGGATATTGTTGATACTAATATTCAAAATAGGCTTTCCAAAATTCTTAATTTTTCTGTTCCTCTCCTTTTTAAAACCTAAGAAAGAATTCATCATAAATTTGGAGGAACAGAATTCTTAACAAAAACCAATTAGATACTGAATTGTATGGTTCTCCTTAAAGGCACAATTTTTTCTTCAGCCACCTTTAAGTCGTTGAAAAAGTAACTCCATATCCAATCAACAAAGTCAAAACTCAATTTGGTTGAGGAAGGGGTGTCAAATATGCAATTGTGTGGTAGATCCGTGCTCCTAACATTGAGTCTGAAGTGCAGGATAGCTGTAGAGAGATCTGGATCACTCAGGGAATACAGAAGGCCAATTCCAAGCAACGGCATGATATTTTCAAGGCCATTCAGGTGGGCTTTCCGTGTACGTTCCACTCCGTCATCTGTCCTCTGATACTTGGCATTTTCTCCCTTGTCAAAGGATAAGCAGTCTTCTGGGCTGGTAAAAACCTTTCTTGTCTTTCTATGAGATGCAGTTGTGGTACTCATAAACATCATTTTTGAAAGAATAATCATCATATAGGAGGTGAAGGCCACAAATACTTCATTCTCCATTAGGAGGGTGAGGTCAACTGTCTTTCGTTTTTTTTTTTTCTATTTCAGTCTGGAATTTGGAATCCGAGAAGTAAAGCAGCAAACCTGTCTGGGGCAGGTGGGTGGTACCTTAAGACCTGAATTTAAGAATCCCTTATCCCAAGCCTTCTAGGAGTCCTCTTCCCATCCCTCAGGCTCTCTCCTCTCTTTGGTTTAGATCTCTGTGTAGCAGGAGTAATCACAGACATGACCAGATCCATTATAGGAGGGATGGGGGCAATAACAGGAGTGATAAAAGGGGGAGGAGTAGGAGAAGAAGGAAGATTTATGGAACATTTGCTATTACTAGACACTGGGCTAATTCCTTCACATTCATTATTTTACTTACTCTTCACAAGAGCAATTACCATCACTTTATACATGATGAATCGGAGGTTTTGAGAGGGTATTTAGATTCCCTGGATCACTCAGCTAGAAAGTGGTGATGATGAGTTTGAAGCCCAGGCCCTAACTCAGTCCAGAGTTAAATTCAAACCGCCCCCCACCCCCGCTGCCATATCACATTGTATACATCTAGATTTGTTGGCGTCTGCACCTCCCCTACCGCCTCCTTGAGGACAGGGATGAATCTCGTTAGATCTAATGGTCGGCTAGTACTGTGTTTAGTGCATGTTTATTAACTGAATAAAAGATGTTGGCATCTTTCCTCGGGTGAGAACTGTCTTGTGGTAATTGCAGTTGGGGCTCTGGGACAATTTTGGTGATAGCCAGTGGAAGCCAGGTTTGTGTTTGTCCTAACTGGTCTGCCAAAACCATATGGAAATGGGAATCAGGTGGGAGTTATTTTAGTATGAGATCCCTTGGCATTTCACAATTACCTGACCATATTTGCGGTTGCCGGATATATTTATTTGGATGTTTACAGAGTGTCCTTTCACTGCAGCAGAGAAAGCGTATGTCTTTTCCGTGGCGAGCAGGTGAACTTATTGAAACTGACATCAGTTGGATTTGATCTTAGTGGGTCTTTCATCTCCTGGTGGCACCTTAAAAAGCCTTATTTCCTCAAGCTGGACCCTGGCTTTCCACCGCTATTGGAGGATGTCTCCCAATTCACTCTCAGTGAGCAGTTGAGTGAGAGTGTCTCAATCACACTCCTGCCATCTTTCTCTGCTCAATCGCATCAAAGCCAGCCTGAGTCTGCTGCCACCATCTTTCACTGCATTTATCTGCCCTGTGCTCTCCCTCAGACTTCCCTGTCTCGTAGTGAAGAAATGTATGCACACTGGTCATGTTTCTCTGTGACTAAAGATGACTCCAATTAGTAACAGCACATGCACTTGGGTAGTGCCTTGTGACTTATAAAATGTCTTTCTATCTATTATGTTAATTATACTTTCCTCATATGGGTCTGCCACATTTCCTTTTGGAGTAAAACTATTAAGTAAGCTTAAATATTTCCAATTTAGAGGATGAGAATCATGCAAGATATCATTAAGATAAATCTTTCATTTTATTTTTAACAGCGGATAATTAGCATCTACTAAGTGCCTGCTAGTGCTCCAAGCACAAAGACCATAGAGGTGACAGACAATGCCCCAGAGTCTGCCTCCTTGTAGGAGAGACAAAAAATAAATAAACAAACGACTGCAAATCCCAAGGGAAGCAATATATAGAGAGTTAAGTACATGAGAAAACAGAGACAGGGACACCTTCCTGCTAGAGTTGAGCAGGAGGAGGTGAAACATGAAGGACTTCTCCAGGTAGGCATACCAGGAAGGGGTACTTTTTCAATTCAATAAAGGCGTGTTGAGTGCCTACCATAGGACAGTAAACGTGACACTGTCTCTGCCCCCAAGGAGCTTATAGTCTAGTGGACAGAAAGACTAGTAAATGGGCCATTACAATCTAATCTAACAGAAGCTTCAAAAAATCTGTGATCCTTTGAGACTTTAACCTCTGAATTATAACAGCCTCCCCTTGCACCATCACCTTGTTACTGTCATATATTTGTTACCTGGTCACTCCTTCTAATTCATCAAAGATTTTAGCATCTGGCTCACAAACTTCCACTCCATCCCCACCCCTGCCATTCATATGGGTGACCCATCTGCACCCTGCCTCCCAGGCACTAGGGTCCTCATCTCCAATGAGCCCCTCTTCCATTCACCCTCTGCCATCTGCATGCAGGTCACACCCTGGAATTGGGATGACTCAAAACTTCTCCATGGCCACCTGCATGGATTCCAGCCTTATGTTCTGACAATGAACTCCTTTCCTTCCTGCTATTTTCTTCAACTGTATTTCCTAAAGCTGTTCATTGCCTTCCTAGGGACATCTGGCCTTGAAAGTGGGAGGAACTTTCAAAGTCTTGGTGTGAATTCTGCCTCCCCAACTATGCCAGAGTGAATGACCTAGCCTCCACTTCCTGCCAAAATACTTCATGAAGTAGGCACTCAATAGGACTCTGTCTACTCTTAGAAGATATTGATGGAGGGGTCGGATGTGGCTCAACTGGTTGGGCGTCCGTCTCCCATATGGAGAGACCTGGGTTCGATCCCCAGGACCTCCCAGTAAAAAAAAAAAAAAAAAAGAAGATATTGATGGAACACCTTCTAAGTGCCAGGTGCGGCGGTGAACCAGACAGATACAGCTCCTGGAGCTTAGACCTACCTACCTGCCTGCCAGTGACAAAACGTCTGGATCCATGTAACCAAGAAATATCTAGGAATCATCTCGAAGAGCACTCTTTCGTAATAAACTATCCTTGCTACTGGGATGTAAATTCACTTGCTTTCTGCCCAATTATCTCCAGGCTCCGGAGAGAAGAAAATCATTCCATTATGACTTCGCATTTATTTGATTCCTTTCTACTGAGAACCACTGGGATGAACTATCTGAGGGAAGCCTTTGCAGGCACCATCTATTTTCAGTAGACCTTTCTTTCTCTGCTAGTATCAGATTTCCATGCTTGATGCTTTGCACAAAACTTCTCAAATTCCCATTGCAATTAAAGGCTTATTCCATCTCTGCATGGAGTGGGGTGAGGTGGGGGAGGCTTTCAAATGATAAGGGAAGTCAAATATATTTTTAAATCTAAACCAAGAAAACCCAGCTGCTTTGAAAGCACAAGCACAGGGTCTGGATAGTGACTGAGTAATAATTATTCCAAAGTAAGAGGGAAAGTACTTCATTTTTATGCCAGTCTTTAGAAAAGGTTTAGTGATGAAGAAATGAGTCTAAGAGTGTGCATGTATGAGCCCTTGGGACAGGATATTTCAGCAGAGTAGAGGTCTGTTAAAAATTTCCACCAGGCCATGTCGCACCCCTATTCCAAACCCAGTAACACTTCTTCTACCTTCAGGAATGAGTCCAAACTCTTGACTGAGTCCTGACAGCTTTTGCCTGACCTGGCCCTCGGCTGCCTTCCTCTTGCTCGCTAAACATCAGCCACAATGGGAGTCTCCTGGTCTCTTTCACAGGACCAGTTTCCTTCTCATCTTCAGGCCCTTCGAACTTGCTCTTCCCTTGCCTGGAAATCTCTTCCCCCAGATCCACCCATTGCTGGCTACTTCCTGCCATATGAGTCTCATCACCCAATGTCAGATTAGCTCCTGCCCCTGCTCTCGGTAACTGCTTGTCATGTCCTACAGTCTCTTTGGATTTTTCACACCACAATTTGAAATGCTCTTCGGGCCTATTTATTTCCATTAGTTTGTTTACTATCCTCCTCCTCTTTAGAGTATAAGCCCCTTTGGAGCACAGACCTGGCTTGCCTTGGTCCTCAGTGAGTATTCAGGGCCTAGAATAGTCCCTGGGACAGAGTTGGCATTCAGTACATATTTTTTGGAATAAAGAAGTTTGGACAAGCTGAGTAATTTCTCCATCAAAATGCCTTCCCAAGCCACAGGATTTAATCCACATATAAATGTGGCTTATGGAGCAATTAATCAAACACTCTGCTTATCACGCACCACCAGTGGCAGGCCAATATGGAAGGCTCACACGCTAATGAACATCAGTCTTTCTAGGCACCATCCAGACACTCTTTTGGCCCAGGTGATTCTGGGGTGCAGCTAGCTGGCAAGAACACCGGCAGCTACCCTGCAATCTCCCCTCCCTAACAAGCGCCGTGCTGGCAGGGTTCCTGGGAGTGCAGAGGTTGGCCAGGCCCCTCCTCTTTGGGCTGCACACCACTCATTAGAAAATTGGGTAAATGAGGCTGCTTTCTGCAGAAAACAGAGATGGTGGTAAAAGGGCAATGGAGAATAATTCCACTGACAATAGAATGAAGAACTGTTGATGTTGGCAGAAAAGCAAACAAACAAAAAAAGGCCTTTCATAGTGGTCCATGGTGTGAAACATTCACTTTTAAGCCAAATGTCTATGCAGATCATGATTTATCTGGGCTGAGCTGTGTAACCCTGGAAGGAAAAGTGCTGTATGGAGCCATATGTGTGCATTTCAATGACATACTCCAGGCAGCCACGCTTGTGCACCGTGCTGAATTTTCATGTGCACGCTCCACATGGCCGTGGACACGGCGTGCATTTTAGATTTTTTTTTCCAGTGGCTAATGTAAACATACCTTAAGGGATCATAAACGCTTGGATTAACATCTTTCAAGATATCCTGAGCACATATAAATTTAAATGGCTCTGTTGATCATATTTCCACTTAGACTGAGTAAGGAACCTGACACATAAAAAGAGACCAGAAATCAGAAAAGCAGGATTGATTTTTTTGTCCCTATGATTTGGTTATAGTTTCTGAAAAATAATATCCAAAGAAAATCCCTAGCATTTATCTAGGGCTTACTATGTGCCCTTGTCGTATCTACACAATAACTCTATGAAATGTTGAAAAGATGAGGACACAGTTGAGGCCCAGAATTTGCCCCAAGATTGCACAGCTATAGGTGCTGGAGCTGATGCTGGCCCCAGCAGTGTGACTGAAGCCACTCTTTGTTCCTCCACCTTGCTGCCTCCCCAAATGCCAAGTTGCCTTTTATCACCTGCAGGTTCACAAACGCCGGCACATCCTCCCGTCTCAGTGTCACTGGCGCAGCTAGTTCCTAACGCTAAAGCACCATTGTGAATATTTATCTTTGCAAAAAATCCAAGTGGATTCAAGCTTAGCCTTGTAATCATGCGATTCTCATTCCTAGGCAGGGAGGTGGGAGGCCTGTGAAGTGACAGCTGGCTCAAGGGAATTGTGCATTTCTTCATTCACTTATTCACTCACTCATTCATTCAAATGCCTAATATGTGGCATTTACTAAATGCTGGGGATACAACAGTGAAAAAGCAAGCTTACATTCTCATATCCAATGTGTTGATCAAATAAAATGAATACATGCATAGTGAAGCTATGATAAATGGTGTAAGAACATGGGATGAATGCACAGTACTAAGAGAGGGCAAAACCGGAGGTTCTTGATCTCGTCTAGGGGATCTTGGAGGGTCTCTCTGAGGGTTATGTGGAAGCTGGTTGCTGAAGGCAAAGATGGAGTTGGTTGGGGATGATTAATTCCAGATGCCAGCTAGAGGGGCCTGGTACTCTTTACAGAGGGTGGGGGTGGGGGAGGGAGCAGTGCTTCCGCCTGGGCTGAAAAGACACCCTTCTGACATAATGCTTGGAGAAAGAATGACATTGGCGCTCTGTACATGCTCCACCCATCCTCTGACCCTGGCACCGATGCCAGGGGAAGATCAGGCCTGAACAGAGCAACCGTTTCTTTCCCTAGGCATCAGTATGTTTTCCTTTGTGCATGGAGCAGATCTTATTATCACTGTTTTTTTGGTACAAAGAGCAGCATCTGAAATGTCTACCGGTTGGAAACCCATAAAGCTGAAAAAATTTTCCAGAGACATAAAATTCATATGGCTCAACTTGGGATTTTTTTCTCCCAAAAGTACATACTTTTGCTGCATTTTTTCCCCTCTGTGGCCTACTAGCACTTCATTGTTGTTCTAAGGGAATCGGGTCCCTCCTTAGAGCCTTGAGAAATGGCAGCGGTTTCTGCCAACCACTTTTGCCAGAGATATTCTATTAGTCACGCTAAGGGAAAACTCCCTTCACGGGCATCTGGCAAGGTGGAGGATTAAAAAAATATATATATTTATATATATGGCTTGCTGCTTCTGCTGTTGCCTGGTGCTCAGAGCTTGTCATAAAGGTAGCCCTTGGCATCACATTTGGGCAAAGAGACTGGCAGCTCATTGGACAAGGGGCCAGAAGTCAATGCCTCTCTTTTTCATCACAGTCTCATCTTTCTTTTTTTCCCTTTTGGTACAAGTAGACTACCAAATGGGCTCTGAGGACAGGGCTTAAATTTCTTCTCTCGTTTCTGCAGATACCAAATAAAATTTTCTACTGCAAGTGGCCTCTGGCCCTTTCTGGCAGGATGCTTCCTTCAGTTTCAGACACCCCAAAGCACGTCCTTTTTAGCACTTAGCGGAAAGATTCTTGTCTTTCCTGTAGTGCCCATTTGCCTCCGGGATTTTGGATTGTCTAGTTGCCCTTGACCTGGTGCTACAAGGCTCCATGTGAGAAAGGTTTGCCTGGGCTAAAAGGTGCCGAGCCATGGCATTTTTCTCTGCTGCCTGATAGAGCAGGAATTCCCTCCCCTTCCTCTGGAAAGGGCTGTCCTGGGGGACCCTGAAGATTTACCTTCACTTTTCTCCTTCCTGCTCAAAAAGCTCTTACCCAGAAAACTTTACACTCTCTGCTTTGTCATTATCATTGGAATTTATTTGTATCACCTTAAAGCTGATAGTTTCTTCTGTCCTCCCTCCCTCCCTCGTTTCTCTCCTCCTCTAGGTCTGGTCACTTCCCTCTCTGGATACAAAAGGGATGAGGAGAATAAGCAGGGATGGGGTCCCTCCATGCCCTTTTCCCTCCCCTTCCAGCCTTCCCAGTCCTCGCTGCTCTCTCTCAGGAATTTCTGAAAGGGAGCTGAGCCCACTGCCTCTTACCAAAATTAGGAGGGGAGAATTCCTACAGAGTTGGTTCCTAGACTATAAAAATCATAGGAGGCGCCCCCTTGGAGTTCTGAAACATGTATTCAATTAAACATCAAATGTCCAAATACAGTTCATCTTTGGGGTCAGAATATTCTCCCCTGCAGTCCAGTTATTTGGATTTCAGCCATGTCAGAAATCCATCCAATTAAGTCATTTCACCCTCTCCCTCCATTCCCGAGCCAAGGAAGTGTGTCAGAGCTTGGCAGATATTTTATGGGTCTGTGGTGACATTCAATGCTGGGCCTTGTCAGAAGTTTAGGCAGATACTTGGTGTAATAAAGGAATTCAGATGCCTGTTGCTTGCTGGATGCTAGTGGAATGCAGAAGTGTGGTTCTGTCAAATTATACACTTCCTGAGCAGAGACGTCTCCTGCCTTTTAATCTTAAGTGGTAAATGTTACATTGGAAGGTACAAATAGTTATGAGGCTGAATTGGGCCTTTGAACTGTAGAATCACACTCTTAATTTTTTTTACACTCAGATATGTCTATATGTTTGTAACTTTTAATTAAAAATAAAGCTAAATAAATATTTTCACAGTCAAATTTCTCCTGCCGTTTCCTTAGTTATATATTGGAGTCAGAACTCAAAACCAGATCTCTGACTTCCAGTTTGGTAATTCATTTCTTACAACGTTTAGCCTGGATTCTCTGTGTCCTTATATTACACACCCAAGGATTCACTCAATTCACCTTTAACTTGTTCATAGTTTTATAGAATGTCTACTAAATGCTTGGTGCTCAAAAATTGATGGTGAAGGATGGATGGAAGAGCGAATTTCAGCCTGCGGGCCATGTCAGAAGGCCCTCAATGTGCCATGCCAGTCAACATGCCCTTCAGCGCTATGCATTATTATTCCCATTTTACGGCTCAGGAAAGGAGGCTCAGGAAGATCAGATGAACTTCTGCTGATAGCAGGCAGCAGAGTTGGGATTTGAATCGAGATCTGCCAGACTAAAAGCCCTCTATGGTCCAGGCTATTTACATCCTACATCTGTCTCTTTTCTCTCTTCCAAATTCCCTTGGATTCTTGTCACTTTCAGGAACCAGGGACAACCCCTGCTGGTGGCTCTAAAGTTCAGGGTCAGTCACGTTCGTTCACATTCCCAGTGGGACGGAGCATCAGACCTTGCAGCAATTGCCCTGCAGCTGGAGGTGGGGCCTGTGTGTGTGTTTGAGAGAGAGAATATCCCAACCTGATGGCACCAGGTTCAGCAAATCAAAAGGCAGCTGTAACAGGGAAGAGGAGCCACAGGCCCCCAAGGCTGATATCCAGGAGAACAGCAGGTGTGCACACCCTGCCTTCCACAGGCTGCCAAACAGGACAGTGGTGGGTTCTGCCAAAGCCTGGGCTCCGGGTGTTTGTTAGCTGCTCGTCCCTGAGTCTCTGCAGGCTCATACTGGGCAGAGAAACAATGAAAGAGCCACAGAGGGGCCCTGGAAGCCAGGCCCAGCCAATCGCGGGCCTACTTTGCTGCACCAGCAGGCAGGCGAGGAGTGCAGGGAGCAGGGCAGGGTAAGGAAATGCAAAGGTGGTTCAGGCGCATGCCATGGACCAGAAGTGAGCCTCTTCTTGGCTGGGCCCACCCTGATTCCATCTCTTGGCTTCTTTTGAGACTGCATTGAACAATTTCTGCTTTTCCCTGCAAGCATACACGGCTTGTTCGTACATGCATACGAGCTTTATTCATTCTGCATTTGGGCAACAAATGCATTTCCAGATCAGCGAGAGAGAACATGCAGCTCAGGAAATGAGTAGTTCTTTCCCCTTCCCCTTACCACTGAATTTTCAGGTCATTATGAACCAATATGCTCTGCCTTCATTTACCCCAAAACGAGGTTTTAATGTACCGTGCAGTCCCCTGCTCGTTAATATTCCTAAGGAGCATTTACAAAGTATTTAATATAGGCCTGCTCTCTCTTTCTCTCTGCTCATTCCCTGTGGTGCAGGCCAGTTTCTGGGATGAAGCTAGATCAATAAATGCGTTCTTTCTGTCTGTTGAGACTTTCTGTCTTCCAATTAGAGGAGAGGAGCAGAAACATGTTGCTTTATTATATAGAGACAGCAGTCAATTTTGGCTCAATACTGAGTGGGAAATGCTGATTTTTCAGATGTTTGTGTAACAGAAACAACAAAGCATCAACTTGGAAAGCAACGTGGTTTTCCTTAGCCAAACTATACACAAATGGGCTCTTTTAGCCCAAGGAAGGAGGAAAAGGGCAGGAGCGTGGGCCGAGGGGAACGCAGCCAGCGGCTCTCAGGCCTGGCTGTGAGGAGCCGGCGGGAAGCAGAAGCCTGGGGTCTGCCACGCCGCCGCCATGTCTCCAGGGTATTAGAGCCCTGCTTGGCCTAGATGAGTTATCGAATCCCCACGCTCTGGATCCTTGGCCTGCGGGAGGCAATTTTCCGAGATGCAGGCACCAGGAGAAAGGCTGCCATTCGTGAGCCTTTCCATTGAAAACCGAAAATGGAAGGCTCTGGGGTCTTCACATTTTTAAACACTGCACGTGGACTTCCACGTTCCCCAGAAGACGGTGCCTTGAACTCTCTGGGACTAAAAGCTTTCAAATGAAACTTGGAAGCAGGTTAGGGAATACCTAGTGCTGTGGTTCACTGCTAAGATTAACATATCGAGAGGGAATAGGAAGGAAGGAGAGGAGGGAGGGAGAGAGGAAGGGAAGGAGAGAGGGGAGGGAAGAATGGGAGGAGTGAGAGGAGGAAGGAAAAAACACACTGGCTAAGGGTCAGACCTGGGTCATACTTACAGCTCTGCCAATTATCAACTCCACGGCCCAGGACAAGAAAACACTTTCCTTATTTTGGATGGGAAACAATTTAAAACTAAAAGCTGATGAATTGTCATCACAGAAATGTGGTTTGAAGGTCAAATTAGAAGAGGAATAAGAAGGTATCATCCATGTAACCCCAATAAAAGTAGGCCACCTTGAGGCCAGTTTCTGCACAAAGTTATTAAACACACACACCACACTCTACACACATACACACACAATCTTGAAAGGCAATATATGTTTTACTGAAAATACATTTTTACTGAACGTTGCTAAGAAGGTGGCAAGGAGGATTTACACCATATAACATAGCAAAATTCCTCTAAAATAGTTTCTAGACATCTTTCTTTTTCCCAAAGTCCCTTTCTTCATGGTAGTTCTTCAATTACCTCTCCTTAAATTCAACTCAAACATTTAATCCCACACTGACTATGTCCTTCACTTTCCCCCTTCTCTTTAACTCCTTTCTCCAGCCTCCTAAGTCATTTTTCCCCAAGTAGTTTGCACTATATGCTTGCTTTTAAGGAGCAGCCCACTTCTCTTTTAGGTTCTTCAACTCAGCCTGCCTACCTTTACACTGACCTGCCCTGAGCAGTGTCAAGATGGTATTCTCCTTAAAAGCTGGGAACAAGGAAATACTATAATACACACTTTTTGTTGTTATTCCAAATTACATCTATTGTTATCTAAGAAAATTTAATTATAAAGTATGCCACAATAGCACCAAATCAGTAGCACTGTGACCTGGTCAATTTGGTCATGTACTGAGAACCTATCATGTGTGAGGCACTTCTCAGGGACGCTGTGGCCTTGAAGACATAGCTCTCTCACTGTGCCACAGAAAACCTAGATGATGCCCTGGCCCCTCACAACCCAGATCCTGCTTTAGGGCTCCCAGGAGATGTAGCCTTCCTGGTTGTGAAGTCCATTAATATCACTCAGCAGGTAAGGGAATGGGGCTCTGGAAGGTGAGGTGAACTTTCCCCCATCCTTATAGTAAGTGGCAGAGTTGAGAGTTGCATCTTGATGTCAGATTCCAAAACCTTTGATGCCTCACTGGGGTATAAACCACCTTTGGCCTCTGTTTCTCTATATCCTCTTTCAGAAATAGCCCTACATCTGGGGTACCCAGAGTAGACCTTAGATATAGATGGACTGGACTTATGGCATCTATTTGATGGACTGCCCCAGCCAGGATTTCTATAGTTTGTGAACTACAAATGCCCCTGAAATTCCCATAACCCAAGTCATTCCTTTGGATTAGGCAGGATCAAAAAACATACAAACTCTTGCTCCACCTTCTCACACAGGTATCACCGATGGATCATAGCAGGCTTTCCTGCCTAACCCAGATGAGGTACTGGGATCCCTCTCATCACAGTATATAATCTGCTACTTTTCTACACCACCAAGCTCACCTCCATTTCACACTCTATCCCCACCACATTGATCTTGCTTCTGTTTCTTGAAAAAGCCAAGCTTGCTCCTGCCTCTGGGTCTTTGTATTGGCTGCCCCCACATCTTCATAGGGAAGCTCCTTTTTATCATTCAGATCTCAGCTAAAATGTCACCTCTTCTAAGAAGATTCCTAGACAGCTCTATCGAAAGTGGCCATGAAAGTAATATTGCCTGATTTTAACTTGCAGTTTAGCACTTGCTGTTGTTGTCATCATTTGTTTATATATATATCTCTCTTTGTTCATTCAGTTTCTGGCTCTACCCTGGTATGTGAGCACGGTGAGAACAAGGACCTTCCCTGCCTTCAATCCCTGATGTCAAGAATGGTGCCATGCACACAGCAGAAACCCCATAATATTTTTAAATGACTGTTGAGGGTTAAATTCATGAAGACTGTAGTTTTCAAGAGTACTTATTTAGGTATTTACTTGCTCCAAGAAATCCATTTGTTCATACCAAATCCAGCACCAGAGCCATACATGTAAATTGAGACCTTTAGAAGCTGAGCTCCTCTGTCCAAAGCAGGAGTGGGAAGTAGAGAAGACTGGCCCTATGTTCTCCTCTTCCTTCTCACAACACACAAGGGATCAGAGGAATTGTTTGAAAAAAATGTCTGTAATATCTTGGTTCAAATTAGTTTCTTAAGAAAACTAGAGCATAGAGAAAATTTGAAGGAAATGGGATACTGAACAAATATTGATGGTTGGCCAGTGCAAGCAGCAGAGATGATGTGGGAGTGGGCCGAGCTCACCAGGAGTAGCAGGTGGTCCCTGCAGGAGGAAGTGCTATGTCAGTGGACTGAAAATTAAATTTGTCTGACTCACAATTTGACCATGGGTACCTGATATTGCATGGTCTATCTTTCTCAAATTGTACTCTTGTGTCTTGAGAAGAGTGAGGCTGAGTTTAGGGTTTATTTGATCCTTGGTTGGAAAAATTAGTGCTAAAAGCCCAGATTCTGCAAAAAGACTCATGAACCAATCCAGGATCCACCAGTTCTTGGTCATATGATCATGAACAGATTACTTTATCTCTCCAAACCTCATATTCTCCATCTTTAAAAGGTGTTAACAATAATACCTACCTCACAGGTTTTGAGTATTGCAAGATAAGTCACATTGAGTACAAAGGCATAGGTTTCAACAAAGAGAAGCCATTTTCATTTATTAAGCATTATTATTATTTGAGTTTTCAGATCTGAATTTCAGGCTGTTCTTGGGTAGTTCATCATATCTATCTCCTGATCTTCTAGCAAAATGACCTTTGAACCATGTGAGAGGAATTCATTCACTCATTCATCCATTCGCTCATTCAGCAAATATTTAAGTCACTATGATGACTCCAAAACTCTTCTAGCTGAGGCACCCAGCAGCTCCGAGGCCCCTCAGAGCTGGCTGTGGAACCGCTGCCCGCACCTGGCACCGCTGGTTGGAAGCCCAGCCTGGCCTGTGGGTGAGGGGCAGCAGCCAGGGAGCGGCGGCCCAGGGGAGCATGAGGTGGCACAGAGTCTCACCTTCCCAGCACGCTGCTGTTTGAAATGCTCACATGTCTCCTTCCTATCCCAGTGACAGCCTCAATTGACTTCTGCCAGGCAAAGTCTCTGGTGGACTCGGCAAATTGCACAGCGTGTGCCGCTTACCAGCTGTCTCAGAACCTGAAGCCCTCTGCCCCCAATTTTTTGTTTAAATATATTATTTATTTATTTTTAAAAGGTACTTAGATTACATAAAATGCTACATTAAAAATATAAGGAATTCCCATATGCCCCACTCCCCAGACCTCCCACTTTGCCCCACATTAACAACTTCTTTCATTAGTGAGGTACATTCATTGCAATTGATGAACACATTTTGGAGCATTGCCACTAAGCATGGTTTACATTGTAGTTTACACTCTCTCCCACTCAATTCTGTAGGTTATGGCAGGATATATAATGGCCTGTATCTGTCACTGCAATGTCATTCATGTTAATTCCAAGTCCTGAAAATGCCCCCATATTACACCTCTTTTTCCCTCTCCCTGACTTCAGCACCTCCAGGGGCCACTGTCTCCACATCAATGATATAATTTCTTCCATTGCTAGAATACAATAAGCCCATAGTAGAATACAGTAAGTCTACTCTAGTCCATATTTTATTCCCCAGTCAGGAAGATTCTGGGATGGTGATGCCCACTCCACCTGTAATTGAGAGGGGACTTCTATTCCCATATGACTGCTGGATGGGACTCTCTTGCTTGCAGTTGTAGACTCTCTCGGTTCCTTGGTGTGGTGGTTGTCCATCCTCACCTCCTTGTTAGTTGTCCTAGGTGAGTCCAATGAACCAGAGAGTAGCCATAATGAAGTTGTATCAGAGTAAGATAGACAGTAGCTTTGATTGTGATTGTAGTGAGCTGGAGCCACCTGATCACTAAAAATGATATCTTCTGTTAACCAGTAGCTGTTCAAAGCTTCCTGATGAAATATATAACAACAAGGAAGAAAAGAAGAAAAAGGAAATAGTGCTTACTATCACCTTAGAAAGGACCAATATCTTTCTTCATGATAGACCATATGTTGGGTCACAAAGCAGATCTCAATAAATTCAACAAGATTGAAATTATAGAAAGTACTTTCTCTTATTATAATGAAATAAAGCTGGAAATCAACAGGCAGAAAAAAAGGAAAATTCACAAATATATGGAGATTAAACATACACACTTAAGTAATTAGTGGGTCAAAAATAAATTGCAAGAGAAATCAATAAAAATCTCAAGACAAATGAAAGCAAGAACACAGCATATCCGAACCTATGTGATGCAATGAAGGCAGTACAGAGAGGGAAATTTATAGCCCTCAATGCTTACATTAAAAAAGAAGAAAGAATTTAAAACAATGGTCTAAATACACATTTGGAGGAACTATAAAAAGAACAGCAAACTATTCCAAAAGGAAGGAGAAGGAATGAAATAACAAAGATTAGGGAAGAAATAAATGAAACTGAGAACAAAAAACAATAGAGAATTAACAAAATCAAAAGTTGGTTCTTTAAGAAGATCAACAAATTTGACAAACCCATAGCTTGACTGACAAAGAAAAAAAGAGAAGATGCATGGGAAGCGGCTGTGGCTCAATCAGTAGGGCTCCCGTTTACCATATGGGAGTCACAGCGTGGTTAGCTGACCCAGCGAGCACAAGCAGCAAGGGGTGGATAAATGAATAAATAAATAAAATCTTAAAAAAAAAAAAAGAGAGAAGATGCAAATAAACAAAATAAACAATGGAAACAAGGACATTACTCCTGACCCAAAAGAAAAGTGATCATAAGAGAATACTATGAACAACTGTAGGCCAACAAATAGAAAATGTAGATGAAATGCAAAAACAACCTACACTGACCCAGAAGAAATAGAAATAGAAGATCTCAACAAACCAATCACAAGAAAAGAGATTGAAAGGGTCATCAAACAACTCCCCAAAAAGAAAAGCCCAGGACTAGAAGGTTTCACAGATGAGTTCTACCAAGCATTCAAAGAAGATTTAATACCAATCGTAATCAAACCCTTCCAAAAAATTGAACAAGAAGGAATACTATCAAACTCATTCTATGAAGCCAATATCACCCTAATAAAGCCAGAAAAAAATATTATGAAAAAAGAAAATTACAGGCCCATTTCCCTAATGAATACAGATACAAAAAACCTCAACAAAATACTTGTTAATTGAATCCAATAACAACGCATGGCTAAAAGAAATAATAATTTAAAAAGACCTAAATAATTGGAAGACCATCCTGTGCTCACAGATTTGGAAGACTAAATATCGTTAAGATGTCAATTTCACCCAAATTGAGATACATATTCAATGCAACCTCAATAAAAATTTCACCAGCATTCTTTAAAGAATGGAAAACACAATTATCAAATTTATTTGGAAGGGTAAGAGGCCCTGAATAGCCAGAAACAACTAAAAAGGAAGAGTGAAGTTGGAAGACTTTCACTTCCAGACTTTAAATCATATTATCTAGCTACCATGGTAAAAACAACATGGTTCTGGCATAAAGATAGACACATAGACCAGTGGAACTGAATTGATGGTTCAAAAACAGACCCTCACATCTATGGTCAAGTGATTTTTGACAAGGCTGTCAAACCCACCCAGCTGGGGCAAAACAGTCTATTCAACAAATGTTGCTGGGAGGACTGGACATCCATAGCCAAAAGAAATAAAGAGGAACCCTACTGCACACCTTATACAAAAATTACCTCAAAATGGACCAAAGACATAACTATATAATCTACAACTATAAAGCTCCTAGAAGAAAATGTAGGCAAACATCTTCAAGACCTGGTGGTAGGTGGTGGGTTCTTAAACCTTACACCAAAAAACATGAGCAACAAAAGAAAACATGGATAAATGGGACCTCCTCACACTTAAAAACTTTTGTGATTCAAAGGACTTCACCAAGAAGCTGAAAACGCGGCCCACTCAATGGGAGAAAATATTTGGAAACTATATATCTGATAAAGGTTTGATTCCCATTCTATATAAAGAGATCCTACAACTCAACAATAAAAGAGCAAGCAATCCAATTAAAAAATGGGCAAAAGGCTTTAATAGGCATTTCTCCAAAGAGGAAATGCAAATGACCATAAAGCACATGAAAAAAATGTTCAATTTCACTAGCTATTAGGGAAATGAAAATCAAAACTACAATGAGATCTCGTCTCATACCGCATAGAATGGCCATTATTTAAAAAAAAAAACAAGCAAACAAACAAACAAAAAAAAAAACCCAGAAAGGATAAGTGCTGGAGAGGATGTGGAGAAAGAGGACCACTCCTTCACTGTTGGTGGGAATGTAGAATGGTGCAGCCTTTGTGGAAGAGTTTGGCAGTTCCTCAGGAAGCTAAATATAGAACTGCCATATGATCCAGCAATTCCTCTATTAGGAATATATCCAGAAGAACTGAAAACTATGACACGAACAGACATTTTCACACTGATGTCCATAGCATTATTCACAATTGCCAAAAGATGGAAACAACACAAGTGTCCATCAACCAAGGAATGGATAAACAAAATGTGGCATATTCATATGATGGAATACTGTGCTACTGTAAGAAGAAATGAAATTGGGAAACATATGATAAAATGGATGAACCTTGAAGACTTTATGTTAAGTGAAATAAGCCAGATATGAAAGGACATATATTACATGGTCTCATTAATATGAGCTAAATACAAAGAATAAATGCAGGGACTTAAAACATAGAGTATAGGTTATGAGGAGATAAGAGGAGGGCTGAGAAAGTGTACTGATACTAAATGAGTGTAGAAGTTTTAACTAACTTGGCTGTAAAAGTCTGGAACTGGATAGAGTTGATGGCACCACGTTATAGTGAGTAGAACTAATATAGCTGGCTTATAAATGGCATTGTGGCTAAAAAGGGTAGTCCAGGAATGCAAGTCAATTTAAAGAAAGCTGGAGAATAATCCAGGGACTGAATAACATAGTGAACCCAGGGGTGGGTGAGAATTGTGATTACTAGCACAAATGCAAGAATGTCCTTCCATGAACTAGAACAAATGTACATCACTATTGCAAGGTGGTAAGAATGTGAAGAAGCATGGGAAAAATACAATTAATGTAACCTATGGTCTATAGTTAACAGCAATACTGTAATATTCTTGCATCAGTGCCAAAGATGTACTGTGTTGATAGTAGGGGGGTATGGAAAAAATATACCAAATGTATGCTGTAGACCATATTTAGTGGTAATAGTCTGCTGATATTATCTCACAATCTGTATCAAATGTTCCACAACAATGTAGTGGGTTGGTAGAGGGGTGTTGTATGGGAATTCCGCACATGTGCATGATTGTTTTGTAAGTTCACAGCCTCTCTAATAAAAATATATTTGAAAAAAACTCTTCTAGCTGAAAAGCATGTAGAGGTACTTGAGACACATTTCCCTTCCTCATAGAGCTTGCCTTTTGGTGACAGAGACAGATAATAAACAAGTAAGCTTTACGAGGAAAATGCCGGAATGTCTGTTTCCCAGCTGTGTTTATTCTTTATCATTGGTTCATTTTCCTGGCATAACGTACCCCCTGGAGCCTTAAAGCCTGGGGCTCTGCTCTGCTGCTGCAGGCGCCTGCTGCCAAGACGGCCCCCCAGCATGGCAGAGGCACCCAGCTGCAGGACCACCAGGATTTCCTAATGAGGTGCCAAGGGCCCGTTCCCATGCAGTCTTTCATGGTAAAGAAGGTAATGATGATGATGACACTATTAGAAAGAAATTACTATTTGTAGAGAACTTCCAAAGTTCCAGGCACCATGCATGTTATTTTGCACAGATCACCTTATTTACACACACCTATGAGCTAAGTTCTGTGACCATTCCTGTTTTAGAGATGAAGGAAATGAGAGTCAGAAAGCTTAGGAAGCCTGTGCCAACACGCTGCCCTTGAGGGGTCAAGCTGGCACCTGAATCCAGGGCCACGTGAGCCCAGAACGCGGTCCCAATCCCATGCTCTAGTCCCTGCTCTCTGGGTTCCCATGAGGCCTTCAGTTTGCGAGAATCCCAGCTGGGGCTGCGGGGAGGGCTGTGATGGGGTAGGCTGGGCTGGCCGACGCCTGGGGGCAGGACTTCCTGTGCTGAGCTCCACAGCGCTGTGCCTGGGCCAGCTGAACGCTGACTTGCGTGCCTGGCTGAGGCTGCCTTTGCTTCCTCAGGGTTCTGAGAATGAGAGCCTTCCAGCAAGGCTACAGCCTCGGGAGGGGGAAGAAATGGTTGTGGGGCCTTGGGCAAGGCATTTGAGCCTCACCTTCCTCACACGTAAAAGGTCTCTACTTCTGGGGGATGCTTGCTAGCTCTCCTGGCCTGGCACCTTTTGTTCTGATTTACAGAGTATTTAAAGGCAGGACCAAAAGGCTTACATACCTGGAAACAGGAGAGAAATGAGAGGTCTCGGCTTCTTCTCGGTGTTTACTCTCTGTTTCCATTTCCCTCAGATCCTAGATTTTGCTCTTAAATCTCTCCTGAAATTGCTCTGGCAGCTTGATTTGCTTCCCTTGCTTCAGGCTGAGCCAAACCTGGGCACTATGATCCTGCAAAGAGTGAGGAGGAGGATGGCCATGCTGCGGCAGAGAAGGCATGTGGAGGCTTTGTGAAGATCAGCCCACTCGGTCCTTACTCAGGCCTAAGGAACAGGGACCACGCCAGCCCCGCATTCACCTGGGACAATGAGGCTGCTTCGCCCAAGATCCCACAGCTGGGACATGGTAAATCCGAGGTTCAAAAAGGTGAGGGTCAAGACAGAAGCACAACCATTGGCAACGGTGTAATCCGGGGCAACCTTTTCCGAAGGGCAATTTGTCAATGGTATTAAGAGGTTCGCAATTGTTGAAAATCTTCAGCAGAGCAATTCCATTCTGGGAATTCCCCAAGGAAATAATTGACAAGGGTGTCAAGCCCAAGGGAATCGATTATGATGATGTTTATAATTGTGGCCCATGGAATACACCCTGGACATTGATTAATGAGTGAATTCTTTAAGAATGATGTGACTGAGTTCACTCACCTGGGATGAAGGTTTTGCTATACTGACCAAGGGGCAAATGAACAGGTCACCAAACTGTGTGTGCCATGTGATCCAATTTTGTGGAAACAATAAAGGTCTCGATGTATCTGTTCATACAGTAAAAGTCTGTAAAGTTTTATGTGTGGATTTGTATTTATAATGGTTATCACCAGATGAAATTACAGGCGATTCTTTTTTGTTTTCTTTCTTTCTTCCCTTCCCTTCTCTTCCTTTTCTCTTTTCTCTCTCCTTTCTTTGTTCCTTCTTTCCTTCCGTCATTACTTTCCATTTATTCTGTAGGAAATGTTTACTAACATTTTTTAAAAATTAGAAACAGCTTAGAGGCATGCAAGTGGGTGTAGGCCTCTGCAAGTACTTAGGTATTTCTAGGAAGAAAATATAGATGGGTGATTAAGAGGCCTATATTCAGAATCAAGCAAACCTGGTCTTGAACTTCACTTCCACCACACTCGAGTTCTGTGGACATGGAGAAGTTATTCAGCCTCTTAATATCTGAAAATGGCAGATGCTGACAAGCTGGGTAACGGGACTGTCAAGCTTGCAGCATGGACAGGGCACAGAGTCAGCAAAGGATAAATGGAAGAAGGAGAGGACTGGCCTGCTTTTAGTTCTTCATGACTCCTCTTGCCCTAGGAACTTCCCCAGCTCCCTCTACCTCAGAGGCTTGTCCCTCTCCTCTTTGCTGAGTTAACCACTTCTTAGCTTCCTATTACCTATTAATCCTATATACCCCCAGAAGGCAACGCTGGCTGGCAACAAAGTAGACAGTTAAGACCCCACACACTCCCTTACTTCTGTCTGCCAGTCCTAGCATGTATCTGACACATGGCAGATACTCAGAAAATATTTTTATAGTGAGCAAATGCATGGATGAATGAAAATTTCAGAAAATTAAGATGACCACAGTTCTCAAAGTGGGTGCCTGGCAGTGGCCTGGGCATCTAACTCTGCCACATTCTTTTTCCTGCCAACCACATTCTCCATTCCAGCATCCTGCCTCTAAATCCCAGTCCCGGCTCTCTTGCAGGCCCTCAATCTTCTAAGTAGAGCCTGCAGTGAAAACAGGAGGGAAGAAACTACAAACTCTACTGGGGTTTAAAGAAGTGCTCACCTGAAATTGCACAATTCATCCCGCGGGCTCAGCAGGAATGCGGCATTTGGAGAAATTACACCTCTGAGCTGCCAGGATGTGTTCAAACAGCCAAGAACAGAAGTTGGCCCAACTGGGACACATCCGCAGAGCTGCAAATAGCACAGTGAGCTCCAGGCAAAGCGGTTTCACTTCCCAGGGGAACACCCAACAATTTCTGCCTGGCTGTGGGTTCCTTCTTTTTAGGTTCCAGAGTTATTCTTATCCAATTGTTCCAGAACTAGTACTGGGGAGAGGAGAAAGGAGAGGAGCTGTGTGTATCAATGATTGCCAGAGCTTTGGGTTATGTTATTCCAAAAAGTTGCTAAATTGGTTTCTGAAGTTAGCGGGTGATGAGAGAATGAGCTCTGGAATTTGCATATCAAACCCTGGCTCTGACACTATCTGTGTGACTGCACCTCTCTGTGCCTCAGTTTCCTCATCTATAAAATGGGGGTGATAGAAGTAGCCTTCTTCAAGTTTGAAGTCATGCAAACAAGGGCAGATGGCCGAGCAGGTCCCACCACGCTGGCTTGGGCAGTAGTGGCTGGGGAGAATTCACAGAGAGGGGAGCAGATGCAAGGTGTGGTCCCTCACCGTCCCTGGCATTCTGGGGCAGCACACAGAGCCAAGCAAGGTCAGCGGCCAGACTCTAGCAGGAAGACCCCAACCTTTGGGCTGTGCAGCGGCCTTTTTTGGCTGCATAGTTAGGGAAGCAACAGCCCCTCCCCTCCATCATCAGGGGACAGGACACAGTAGCAAGGCAGAATAGCAGAATGCCGGCTCTGCCCTGTGCAACGAGCTAACTGGTCAGGCCTGCGGGAACCAGCCCCTCCCTGACCCGGAGCGTGGGCTCCAGACTTTGTAGTTGCAGCTCTGTGAGGAGAAAAGATAGACAGGATTTGCTGCTTCCGACTTCTCATTTGGGAAAGAACCTGCCTCTCTCTTGGCATAACAGGGTAGTGGTCGTGGCCAGGGGTAGGGTTCGAGATGTGGCTCTGGCTAGGACTGACTGCCTAAAGCACTAGCAGGGGCCAATTTCCGCAGAATTTTGAAGGGGCCAACTCTTTTTCTGGGAGGGCAGCCTGCAGGGATCATCCTAGACAAGTTAACACTTAACTATCACTAGCACACAATAGGGACTCGATAAATATGTGTTAAATGAATGAATGGCTTTTGCCCTTTACCTGTGAGATTGAATAACCATTAGAAAAAATAAAAGATTCCCTTTCCTTGACCGAGCATTAACCAAAGGGAAACTGAGCTTCATCTCTCAGCCTCCTCGTTGTCTCTGCATACACCATACTTGCTTTTGTCTGCCTGTCTCTCTCCTTGACCTTTCTTCAGAGGGAAGCCACCCATGGTGGCTGCTCCATACATGTTAATCATTTTATGCTGGGGCTACTGGTGCTCTGTTTTTGGCTAACACCAGTAAAGGGAAGGTTTTCCAGCCTTGGAGCCATCACTGTCATGTTCAGGATCCAAGGCCCTGCAGGGCAGAGGTGACTTGTTCAAACGGCAGCAGATTCAGGGCTCTATCTCTGAGCTCCTAAGAAAACAAGAGCCTGTTAAGAAGTTGCAAATTAGCAGTCCACGGCTATATTTCGGTTAATATACCTAGCCTTGGTCCCTAAAGTTGTTGTTTTTGTTTTCCCCAGAATTCATTATCCCCTCTGGAGGAACATGTACATTCCAATTTACCATAGCCTTTAGGTGGCCTGTTTGGCTCCTGGGACATTTGAGTCTTCAACCCCAATCCACATGTCAAGACTGGCCCCTACAGGCTGCCTCCCATGGAAACTGCTCACTGCCCAATGCTCAAGGCAATTCATCGGATTAATCCCCAGTCCTGAGCCCCATTCCTCACCCCCACCCCCCATCATACCATTTGGAAAACTGTTGCGTGTGTAGTAATCTTCTTTTCTTTCCTATGTTATAGAATCATGGGATGGAATTTTGCTCTTTCACTTCTTTGTGATTTGCATGTCACCTGGCTTAATAACGAGGTTGAACTTCAGCACACCTCAGAACCCCCTGCAGAGCATGTGGAGGGGAGGATTCCCAGGCCCTGCTCACAGAATCTGTGACTGGCAATCTTGGGCAGGGACCAAGAAGGCCGTTTGAGGACTTGGGGTGATTCTGCCACAGGTGGACCAGAAACTGTACTTTGAGAAACACAAGGGCTTAGGAACTCTGGGTGAGGCTTTGAAAGCTGACCTCAACCTAAAACACTGGGGTTGCTTTGAAGAGCATGTTGAAATGATGTCAGTCTTACTGGGGGTGGCAGAGGACAAGGGTAGTAGTTTAACTCACATCCCTTGAGAAATATGGTGATTGTTCCCAAGAAACTGCTGAGTGTTTGCAGAAGGCAGATTGAATTAGTGACAACCTGCTTCTCAGTGGGAGGGGTTCATGCAAAGAGCCCAGTGGTCAAGAGAAAGTGGGTGAAGTATCAGGAGTAGAGCAGACATTTCTGCCTTTGTGTAGTGGTGGGATTGTTTGGGAACTTTTTTGTTATGTGAATCTGGGACATCATAGCAAGAAGGAGCTGTAACAGAGCCCTGGATCCCATCTAGTATAGCTTCCACATTCTAAACATTTGGACACCGAGGCTCAGGGAGGAGAAATGCCATCTGTTTGGATCCACAGTTCTTAGAACAGTTTTCAGAGTGAAAATCAAACCTTTATAGACCAGTACACACAAGTAACTCGGGAGTCTTGTTAAAATTCAGATTCTGACTCAGTAGGTCTGGGGCAAGTCCTGAGATTTTGCATTCCTAGCAAGCTCCTAGGTGATGCCAAGCCTGCTAGCTCAAGAACCATTCGTCACCAAAAGCACAGTGATCAAACGTAATGGACTTGAAGGTAACTTAGGGAGGGAGGCTGATTCCTGGAATGCTGCAACCAAATCACATTGACGATGATTTTGTTTTAAATCTCCCTTCAATTGCATTTTAAATGATCCAGCAACGGATTTCAAAGGTCACCATTCTGCTATGGATGTTTCCTGTAAAATTGTGGACTGTACTTCCTAATGACCTCACTTAGAAAAGTTCTCATATGGTGGATTCCAGCGAGGCAGGTAAGAACAAGGGGAATGAAAACTTTGCCATTCGTGGTTTCTTCTCATTTCTTACCCTCTGGTCTTGAGATTCCAAACCCAGTTCCCCTGCGAGGAGGGCTCAGGCAAAAAGCCAGGAGCTCCTTGCCAGTCTTAGCCAGAAGTCAAGCAAAAGGTCATTCAGGAGAACCATGCTCTCTGCACTAGAGAACACAGAAGTGGGCTGACTCACCCAGCCCACTAGGGATCAGACTACTGAAAGCTCAAAAATTTGACCTCGAGTCTTTGTCATCCTTAAGGAGACACAGAGCTAAAAGGTACCTTTGGCCCTGTTCTTTCTGGAGGGTGCACACACACACTTTCACACACACACTCATTCTGACACATGCACACACTCACACACTCATAAACACATCTACTCACACACTCGCCCGCACATGCACACATACACACAGTGACACATACACACCTACACAGACACTCACACACATACACATACTTACATGCGTGTTCATGCACTCACACAAAACCTGGCCCCTGCATACTTCCATCACTTTAGCTATCGGTGGTGTCTCTGGCTTTCCTTTCTGGAGCCGCACGAGCATGCCACTGGCTTGGTCCCAGACCTGTAAGAAGTCGTACCACTAGAGCAGGCTTCCTCAGCCGTGACACTCTTGACGTTTTGAATCGATAATTCTTTGTCATGGAGGGCAGCGTGTTCAGTGCAGTCCGCACCTCCACCCGCTAGGTGCCAGCATCATCCCCACCCCCACCAAGTCACGACAATTAAAAATATCTTCAGACATTGTCAAATGTCCCTTGGGGACACAATGGCCCCCTGATAGAGAACTATTGGTCTAGAGTCACTGGGATTGAAACCCCAGCTCTCAGGCTTATTAGCTGTGAGGACTCAGGCATTTTTCTGTTTCCTCATCTGAGAAAAGGAGAAGACTGTTAATAACAGTGAAGTTATCACCTCATATGGTCGTTGGGTAGATTAAACACTTTATCACACGTAGAGCTGAGAGAGCTGTGTCAGGCAGAGAGTAAGGGCCAAAGAAGTATTTGTTGTGATTAGCTTTATCAGACTCATTTCTAATCAGTCACCAAGCCTGGTGCAAACCTGGTGGAGCCACTTTGACAAATTTTACCAAATCTCAACACTTAAGCACCTTCATTCTCTTTATTATCTGAGAGTAAGAGAAGTGGATGGCATAGGAAATGTTTTGCTCTCAAGTTCAAGAGAGACAGTGAAAGTAGAGGAGAGTGTGAGTTGAATCCCCAGAGTCCATGTGTGAGAGATTCTTTTCATGTCTAAAGATTTTATATTCGGTCTCTTCTAGAAGAGTGGATAGATCACTCTCCCAGCACAGGCTGAAGCCCCACGGCTCTCTCCACCCCCACAACTTCTCTCCCCCCCTTTCTCACATGCACACACACTTAGGAAAAGCAGGAAGAGGAGGGAGATATTAGACATTTATTTTGCTTTGGAAAATCTGCCACTGATCTGGGAAATCAAAGACTTTTGGTTGTTGGCTTTAGAATTCCAAATAGGAAAAGGCACCCCAAATGATTTCTTTTTCATGAATTTTAAAAAATTCTGCTTTTAGAGCCAGTTAGGGACAGCAAATGTGCAGCATTAGTTTGCAGGGCAGCTTGGTATCTATGAGATTTCGTGGTGTCAGCAGTGAGTCTCTCATCTTTCAACCTAGAAGGAGCAATGTAGCCAGTGCCTCTGTGCTCCTACGAGGAACTCAAGTTCTAGGCCATTTCACAAATCCTGCTAGAGAGGGGTCATGGACAACTGAGTGGATGGTGGGGTCCACCACAGCTCAGTACAGGGACCTAGGAGAAAGAAATGAGGTTGCAAATACCACCTTGCGAGCATTTCCATCAGAGAAGGGACCGAAAGCCTGGGGGTTAGGGGGTGGAACTCATGGGAGCCTGGGGAAACCAACATGATGCCTTGGCATATTTTCTTTTTCTTTTTTTTTTTTTAATCGGGAGGTCCCGGGGATTGAACCTGGGTCCCTCCATATGGGACGCCCAACCATTTGAGCCACATCCGTCGTCCCCCCCCTCCCCGCATATTTTCTTGATGGGCAGAATAAAAAGAAAAACAAAGAATTTAAGGGAGATAATGATCTGAGAAACAATATCAGCACAATAAACAAGGGATTATCAAACTGCAGTTGCAGATTAGAGGTTAGGCAAAATCTTATACATAAGAAAGGAGCGATTTGAATGAATCCGGGACCTTCCCTGAGGCATCATTTAAAGTACCACCTTGAATTTATTTTGCAGCAGTTACATGCCCACAGGAAGACTGTATTCAAAAGGGTAAATGGACGTTTTACCCCCAAGCTGCTTTGCACTGTATGCTTCAACCATGCTGGGTTCTCACTGCTCCCCAGGCCTGCCATACCCCCTATAATATGCCTCCAATAACCTCAAAAGTTTCCTCGGGGGTGAATTCTTTCATACGGAATCCTGCTCTCTCCTTGGACCTGGTACAGAGCCCTTGCAATGTTGCATCCTGACGTTCAGGCTGGAACATGAGGCCCCATCAGCGAGATGGCAAGAGGTGCCTTCGGTCCATCACTGAGCCTAGGCCAGGGCCTGAAATACAGTAAGTAGTGTGCAAAGTTGAATTGGTGGATGCCAAAAAATTCCTCAGAAAACATTCTTACTTCACAGTGTGGTTTTCAGGTGAAAAAAAAAAAAAAATATCCAGCCCATCCAATCAAGATAGAATGAAAGCTTCAGGGCACTGTCTCTCCACAGAAACATTAAACAACCAGCAAATACTGGCAGAAACTTCATTCCTAATGCTCTAGAAAACATTTAAAGGCTTGCAGAAACAGAGCAAGCACTGAATCAAGAAAAAAGGTACTTAAAAGTGGTGTGGGGGGAGTGGATGTGGCTCAAGCAACTGAGTGCCCGCCTCCCATATGGGAGGTCCCAGGTTTGGTTCTGGTGCCTAAAGAAAAAAACAAAACAAAACATACAACAAGCAGATCACGAGCAAAAATATCAATGAGCAGACCACTAGCACAAAACAACGAGAAAAAAAAAATGAGCAAACAGATGAGGGAGCCATCTGGGGGTGGGGGAAGAGGTGTAGGACCTGGATCTCATGGCACCCTGGCTGGCCCCTCCTCAGTCCCTCAATGGCTAGCATAAAACTAGCCCACCCTCCCAGTGAGGGCCCGTGGTCCTAGTCGCACAGGGAGCAGATTAACACTCAAGCACACACTGGGAGCATGTATATCTGGCACAATTTGACTGGTGGCAGCCTAAGGGACTGAAACAGGATACTAATTGAAGGCTCACTGTCCTAGAACTTGCCCTGTATGTAAAAGGCAGTTTAAGGAGCATTCCTACAGAGTATTGTGGGAAAGCAGTCAAGTCACGGCTGCCTTGGGCAAGGGATTGCTGGCTGTAGGACATGAAGTGAAGTGCCTGGGACTGTGAGGAAACAGTTTCGTAGGGAAGAAGGAGCATTTGTATCCATGTAAACAGGGAATCCCTAGGGCCACACACACGTGCCCGAGCAGACGGGGTGCAGAAAAGCACTGCACTTTGGCTGGGAGCTATTCTCTAAACTCATTGTATGGATAAGCCATGAAGGGGAGCACTCTCACAGATCAATCTGCAGAGGGGGAAAGGTGTTTCTTTTGTCCTTTTTGTTGTTGTTGTTAGATCCTGGCATTCAACATTCAAGGATAGAGGCCACATGAAAAAAACAAAGATCGTCAGTAAAAGTAATGCCGTGTAAATATCAATGTCAATTCTATCGTAGTTTTTGGTTTGTTACACTACTTTTTACTTCCTACAGGCTCTAATAGGCAAGTGCATAAAATGTAAGTGGTTTTGGACTTATAACGTATAAACATGTAATTTGTGTCAAGAACTTCATAAACGTGGTGGACTGGAGGGGTATAGGAATATAGTTGGATATACTATTGCAGTTAAATTGATATTAAAGCAAACAAGATTGTAAAAGATTTAGGATGTTAAATGTAAGCCCCATGGTAACTACAAAGAAAATACCTGAGATTATGCAAGCTCATAGAGATAGAAAAGTAGACTTCAGGTTGCCAGTGGCAGGAGTTCAGGGGGAAGGGGGAGTTAATGCCTAAGTAGAGTTACTGTTGGGGAGACGGGAAAGTTTTAGCAATGGATGGAAGGTGGTAGGCGTCCTGCAACACTGTGAATGTGATTGACCCCACTGAATGGTATGCCTGGGAGGGGTTGAGATGGGAAAGGTTATGTTGTATATATGCTCCCACAATAAAAAAGAGAAAGAGCAACTACAGAGACGACGACAGTGAAATGCAACACACAGTCCTGGAAAGGACCTAATAAGGGAGGAAAGAAGGCCCAAAAGGACATTATCAAGTCACGTGAAATTTGGAATATAGACTGGAAATTGGAATATCAATGTTGACTTTCTTGAACTTAAGGTGGATATATAAGTGAATATCCTTGCTCTTAGCAAGTGTGCTTGGCAGTATCAAGTGTCTAAGAAGCATGATCTATACAGCCTACACTCTAGTGGGCGGATGGATTGATAAATAAATAGCCAGACACATGGAGAGAGAGAGAGAGAGAGAGAGAGAGAGAGAGAGAGAGAGAGAGAGAGAGAGAGAGAAAGAAACAGAATTATACAGCAAATGTGGCAAAATATTACAATTGCTTTTTCTGGGTGTCTGGGGGATAGGGTTATGATGGAGTTTTCTGTACAGGGCTTGTATTATTTTTATAACTGTCCTGTAAGTTCAAAAGTATTTCAAAATACAAAGATTTTTAAAGCCATACATAAAGAAAATGTTTCATACCAGACCAGATGCTTAATAAATATTTGTTGAATGAATAAATAAATGAGTGGAGGCCAGATGAATCAGATTTTTACAATAATTCTGTCTTTACTCAGACCTAAAATTTTGCTTGTTTCTAAAGTTGGACATCATTTCACAATGGTTAGTCATACAAATCACAAGACACTAATTACCAAGTTTCCGCTATATGCCAGGTCCCGTTCTAAGCCCTTCACTCACAATTTTTCCCATTGCCCTAACAACCTGCAAGGATGGTCCTATTTGCCATTGAGAAAACTGAGGCACAGGAAGGGAAAGTAACCTCTACCTGCCAACTCCATTAAGATAGAAAGAGGCAAAGGAGGGGTTTGAATCCAGGTCTGTGAGGCTTCCAGGCCCTTTTCCCAACCCTGGCACAGAGGCTAAAGAGCCCAGGCTCCCAAATCAGACAGAACTAGGCTCAAATCCTAGCCTTACCTTGTGCCATCTCAATAACATTGCACAAATAGCTTAAGCTCTCTCAACCGCAGGTTCCTGAAATCTAAGATGCCCCCCCCCATTGATGGGAGAGTGAACACAATCATGCACAGGAGCACTTTGTGCCTGGCACAGAGAAGACAGTTGGTGAAAAGGCAAACGATAACCGTTGTCGATATTACTAGTGCTTGCACAAAACAGAACTCAGTTTTCATGTGTGGAAATGTAGATTGTAGATTACTCAAAAGACAAAGATGAGCTCTATATTTCTATGATTCCAAACACAGGGCACACACGTTAGACAAGTAGACAGTGCATTCTCCTGTTCACAGATACTTCCTCTCTTTTTCCCTCTCTGTGGAGATAAAAAAGAATAAATCCTCTTTTATTCTATGTATCCATGCTTGAGTGAACATTTATATATATATGCGTGGTTATGTATATTTGGTTTGTTGGTATTGTCCTAAATAATGTAAAATCTTTTTTCTCTAATTGTTGGTGAACAGAAGGATCGTCTTTTTTCTATCTTTAGCAGACCTCATTTCTGTCTTGCTTCATCTGTGCTTCTGTTTGCATCACAGACACGTATCAACATTATTTTCAGTCTTCTCTCTTAATTAGTGGCCTAGTTTGAAAGCAGAAGGCAAGGAAAAGATCTTGATTAGTGGAGACAGAAAGGAAGAGAAAATGAGTGGGCAAATCAGGGCCCTCAAGCCACCTCCCTGCTCCTGTCAGTTGTGTGTGAGGTGGTTGTGACCCAGGGCTCACCACGAAATATCAGGGAAAAGGGACTCTTTGGACCATCCAGTGCTGAAAAATTTCTCCCACTGTATCTAAGATTGCCAGACTCCAATGTCAAATGCTTTTGCACTGACCCACCTGGGTAATGACAGTGTTCAACAGCCCTTGAAATTTCTTTTTGGCCATGCCTGAGGTGGATCAGCTGAGTGCACACACAGCAGCACAGAAGTTTGATAGAGACTCTTCTTCAAGCCTCTGTAACTCAAGATAATTGTAACACCTGTGAGTTTTCTCCTGGCTGGAGGCGCCTACTGCTTGATTTCTGCCTCCGCACTCAGCGCACTTGAAAAGGACTGAGTGGGAGGAGAAGCAAGTGAATTCTTTAAGGGAGGTTATTTAGGGGGCGAGTATAAGAGGCATAAGAAATTAGAGTCTTGACCTTGGAGTAGGTAAAGCCAGACTGGAATGAGCTGTGATGAGCCGTCAGCTTGTGAAACTCGAGGAGCAGGTGAGGACACTGAGACACTGATCGCAGCAGAGCAAGTAAACAAATCGAACCCGCGATGGGAGGCCCCTTCCTCTACTTCTATGTGACTTTCTTGATGTCCTGCTCAGCACGGGGGACATAGATGATCAGTAGCTATTGCCTGGGTTACCATTTTTTGGAAGTAGAAGTTTTTTTTTTTTTTTTTCAAGTCTCAATATAAATTTTTGGAGGCAAAAGAGTAGAGAAGAGAAAAGAGAATTGGCTCAAGAATCAGAACGGTCCTCATTCAAATCCCCACAGCACTACCTATTAACTACACAGCCTTGGGAAAATAGGGCTACCACGGTCTCTCCATTTATGAAATGGGGATAACACTAGGACCTTTCTTGAAGGGGTATTATGAGGACTGAAATGCAAATAAAGCACACCGCACAGTGCCCAGTACATAGCAGTGGCAGTGCTCCTGAAATGCTAACTACTACTGGTGGTAATAGTAAAAAAAAGTAGTGTCAGAAATGCTGCGGTTTGCTTAAAGAAAAATCATTACAGTGTTTACTAAGTAGAGGAAGTGTCCAGTTCTCCATCTCCACTGGGAAACAAAGCATTTGTCTTTCAGAAAAGCAGGTTTAAACTCCATATAATAATAAACACAAGTTATACAATAAATCTCTATCAGAGAAGATCATGGCCAGTAACATGCTGGTAAACTGTCTCTCCAAAAATATTTATGCACATGTATGAATGTAAGTTTATAATAAATTTTACCAATACAAAGGGTCTCTAGCACAAATTTACAAACAATAATAAAATATACCATACTGTTTATTTTAAATTGCCATTGATGGTCATAGAATGCTTTTGTTCATCTTTGTCAGAACTCTTGTATTCATAGGCGTTCAGCCTTGAGTCGATACACAGGCCTAATAAAGCACTGAGAGAAGCAACATCCTTTGAAGTGTAATCTGCATTTTTAACATTTTTTGCCATCACTTTCATAGGTCTAGTCAATAAACATCGTAATGAATCAAGCCCCAATTTATAAACACTACCAATTTCCATTATGTAAATACTCCCACCATGGCCGGTTTTAAGTGCCAACATGACGTCACTGAGCGTGGAGCTGGGAAGAGCTGTGCAGTAGCATTCCATCATCTAGTATTTTATCACACATTTACAATAGACGTAAACAACCTCAAAAGTACCGATAATAGTAAAGCACAGAAAAATTATTGGAAAGTGATGAGTTTTAAGTCTCAGTACTTTTGATTTTTATATAATTAATTTCATTGCAGGTTTATATTTAATTTTTAATAATGGCTGTGTTTAACAACTGGCTCATAAAATTCCTGAAAGCATAAGAATAGGTTCTGTGCTCCAGCACTTCGCTCTGGGAGAGAATCAGCTAACCCACAGCCCTTCTATTTCTGTGCCTGGAGGACATTTTCAACTGGTTGTATCCTGTTTCAAAATCTTAGGTGGTGCTTGATTCCTTCTCACCTCTTCGCTCCCTTCACTGTCTAAGGAGGCCCCAGCCTCCTTCTCTGTCCTTCTTCATTTTTTTTTTTTTAATATATTTTTTATTTATTTTAAAAAGATACTTAGATTACATAAAATGTTATGGAAGAAAATATAAGGGATTCTCATATGCCCCACTCCCCAGACCTCCCACTTTTCCCCACATTAACAACTTCATTAGCGTGGTACATTCATTGCAATTGAGGAACACATTTTGGAGGATTGCCACTAAGCATGGACTACAGTTTACATTGTAGTTTACACTCTCTCCCACTTAATTCTGTAGGCTATGGCAGGATATATAATGGCCTGTATCTGTCACCACAATGTCATCCAGGTCAATTCCAAGTCCTGAAAATGCCCGTATATTATACCTCTTTTTCCCTCTGACTTCAGCACCTCCAGTGGCCACTGTCTCCACATCCATGATATAATTTCTTCCATAGCTAGAATACAATAAGTCTATAGTAGAATACCCATAGGTCCACTCTAGTCCATATTTTATTCCCCAATCCTGAGGATTCTGGGGTGGTGATGCCCACTCCAGCTCTAATTGAGAGGGGGCTGCGATCCCATATTTGTCCCTCCTTTTTACTCCTGTCCTCACTCACCTCCCTCGACAATGCCTTTGCCACGCCACCCCTGCCCCACTGCAGGGCGCTCTTTACTCTTTCCTGCCTCTTGTTGTTCTTCCTATGCATCTTTCAAGCTCCCCTGGATTGATCTTCCCCACATGCTCTCTGGGGCCAGTTTCCTGCTCCAAAGTCTTTGATAGGCTTCTAGGATAGAGTTCAAAATCCTCACGAAGGCATCCAGGGCCCTGAAACAAGTGGGCCTTGTGAAGTGCTTATTAGGCTAATCTTTCCTTTCTGCTGTGTACTCTCACCGACCCTGTGTGCTGGGCACCGGCCGGTCTGCATTTACGCCTCAGTACAACCCGAGGAAGTAAGTACTATGATTGCCACCATTCTACAAAGGAGGGAAATGATGATGACCATGCTTCCCAGAGTGTTGATTTGTTGCTATATAACTAGCCATAAAAATGTAACAGACCAGATATCACCATTTCTCTGTGATATCTTTCCATCTCAGGGCCAGGATCAGGGTGAGGCAAGTGAAGCACTCACCAAGGCTGCAGAATTTAAGGGAGTACTAAAAGAACTCAGGAATCAAGATGAACAATATTTTAAGGCAATATTTAAAAAAATAAAAATCAATGTAAAACTCCCATGATGAACAAAATATCAAAATGTTAAAGAATGTATGCCACTCTGCACTTGGACAACTCTGCCTCACTCACCTCATCCTAATCCCGGCCGTGGTTCCAATAAAACCTTATTTATAAAAACGGGCGATCGGCCTGTGACCCATAGTTTGCCAAATTAAAAAAAAAAAATATTACACTGAAATATCTTAATCGCTGAGTTTGTTGGCATCCCCTTAAATTTCATGCCTGAGGCAAGTACCTAACTTGTCTTACTCTAAACCGAGCCCTATTATCCTGGCAAGCCAGAAAGCCCCACATCTTTCTTCCTTCCATCTTGTAGGGCCCCTAAAGCTTCCAGATGTTGACCTTCATGATGGCACTTCCACAGGGAAATGTGGCTATTTCAGGCCATAAGAACATTTTTTTTTTAAGAGAGAGAGGGGTAAAATCCATAAGAATGGACTACTTTCTAATGCTGCAATAGAACATTTCCAGAACTCAAATTTTGTTTCTATAGATTAAGGACTAATGAGATGCCCATGTAACATCATGTCAGTAAGAAAGGGCTTTGAACTTGCCAGCTCAAGTTTTCAAAAGAATTCACTTAGGTACCACTTTGACACTTTTAGAAAACATAACCCAGGTGTGGTATGATATGATCTATTTATTGCTGAAAACATAATCATTGGCTTGTATAGTGATTAATTTAGGGGAAAACAAACTGCCTTCATTTACTCTGCTAGATTTTGAGATAATCTGGAGCTCGTTTGTAGAAGGGAATGCCTTCTAGTTTATCCTCACAGTAAGGAAGCATCCTGGGGAGAAAGTGCTCTTTGTATTTTCAAGAGATCAAATGCCTGGGGATTTTCCACAAGGAAACTGGGATTCAAGACAACTAATTAAATAAAATGGGAGGCATAACTCTGTTGTTGCTTTACAGAATATCAAAAGGTGCAGAGTTGTAATCAAAGCATTAAATTCGTTTGGGGCTCAATGCTTTAAATGGGCACTTTTCATGCGTTATAGCCAGGCAGGCCCAAGTGATGTACAATTGTAACAGTGTTTTCTAAGAAAAATATGCTGCGGGCAACCCAGAACACTTTGAACTGCCACAGAAGGGGCTCTCCTTGTCATATACACAAAGAATGGGAGGACAAAACAAAAAAACAACCAAAACATATATACATATCAGAACTTGCAAGCAGAGGTATCCAGAAAAGGTGGGCCACAAACTCTAAGTGGTAAGTGGGACCTTATTGACATGGTGAGCTTTTGGACAATGAGAGGCCGGGAGCTGGAACTGAGGCCAGAAATCAAAACAAAACAAAACAAACTAATAAACAAACCTGGAAACTTGAAAGGCTGTTCTTCCCAATGAGAGGAAACTAGGAACACTTCTCATTGGCCTAGAGAAGCAACATATAAATATTGCAACCTACCTGGAGTTACGAGTAGGAGAAATAGTTACACAAACTGGATAAATGAGTAAAGCTTTTCTTAGCAGATTCTCTTTTTAGCTACCAGGAGCAAATCTTATTGCAATTCGTTGGGTCTCTAAGACTCGTCCCATGAGTAGGGTATATAGCAGCAGCCGCTCTTCACAGCACCACGTGTGCCCAGTGGGTCAGGGCCTTGGAGGCCATGGGCTCAGATTCAGGCAGTCTATTTTGGAATGGACTAAGAGAGCCAGCTCAGATAAATCATCTGCGGTATTAAAATCATATTCAAAGAGGCACAATATTAATGTAGGCATCAAGTTGCTTTACCCATGCTGTGCAAGATAGCACTTTTATAAAGTGCAAAGCTATTTATAAATGTCAATAACGTTATCTAATCATTGGTATTAGCAGTTAATAATTAATAATATACCCAGCAGTATGCTAAGCATTTTACAAGCATGTTCTCATTTAATCCTTACAACTCTAAGACAAATGTGTATATATTTTAGTCTAAAATACAGATGACTGAACTGAATGGAGACTTAGAGCCAAGTGAAGTATCTTGCCCAGGGTCTCAAAGAATAGTGGAATTGGACTCACCTCAGATATGTTTGTTGCCCAAATTCATGACTTTAGCTCCAGGACATAGAGGAAATAGATTATTACTATTCAACCAAGTATTCAAGACTACCCATTAAGAATGTGTAAACCATATGGACATATTTGAGTTACCTTTGAACCCTTCCTGTTCTGAATCCGGTAAGTCACTTGCAGGAGGTCTGCGTGGCTGAGGGCAAGAGACCCCTGCAGCAGGGCAGTCAGGGCGGGGCTTTGAACAGAAGGGGGCAGAGTTCTTTCCAAGCACAGAGCAAAGCAGTTATACAGGCAGGACTTGTGTACTGATGGTGGAAAACACATTAGCGATCTCATCTTGGAGGTTCATAAATATTGTTTGGCGGAGAAAGGAAAGAGCCTGTTTACTTTGTGTGTGGAGTGTGCTACATTCATTTTTTAAAATGTCAGGCATATGCACGTAAGATGTGCCTGCTTTCCAGCAATATGCCTTTTCCATAGAACACTGAATTAAAAATAAATTGCTAATGGAGACACAAGTGAATGAATCAGAAACAGAGTCAGAGGAAAATACCAGCACTTTCTCTGGCTGAGCACATCTCGTAGGTTTTTTTCCAGGAGTGGGCTTCTCAGTGCAGGCGGCACCAGGCACCTTTTCTAGATTCACAATCTCCAAATGTATGATAAGCACAATTTTGAAGTCAGTGCTTTTAGCAAGCCTCCAGTTTTCATCGCAAAGAAACGCAATTTATTCTTTGTTCAAAGAAAAAGTAGAATAACAACTACCTCTGCGGGAACTGATGAAAACATTGGCAAAACTTTCAGATAAAAGAAATCAAATTGTTTTACTGGTCCTCAAAAAAGAAAAATGTATAAATATACATTCTGCAGACACTTTGAAAGAGGGACACAGGTAGGGGCTGGGGAGCTCTGACATTCTTTCTTCCTGTGGAAAAACCTTTTAAAAAAAGCAATCCAGCATTTTAATCATTATACCAGGTCACCTGAAGAAAGTATTTAACTTTCACTTTGATTTTTCATTGCCAACGTCTGTTTGTAGCAAAAAATCATCGGCTGGTGAATGGGACATAAAGGAGATGGAAATGCCCTTCAGTGCTCAGAGGTACTACAGTGCCGACGCTCTTCACTAAAGACACCTGGCTTGGCAGGGGCAGACCTGAACAAAGTGGAGCTCCACTCCACACCATGAGGACAGGTAGCAGAAAGAAAAGCCACCAAAACTTGACCGGCCCACATCCAAATTCATGGCACCTGTGACTTAACTCCCAATCACCTCTCAGGGCAGACATTATTAATCAATGACTACACTGTTTTCCAAGAAGCATAGATAGGACCTCACAATGCTTTTCTATAGAACTCTCCAGGCAACTCCTACCAGTTGGTTTTACAACTCTCCTGCCAATTATGATTTAATCACTCTCCTTTTCTAAGGCCTTCAGGCGGAGGACGACCTCACTATACAAGGGAACAAGCTACAGTGGTAAAACATTTTGAATGGGATGATAGAAGAGCCAGGTACCATCTCTGCTGGCACCATCAGCTAGTTGTTTGACCTTGTCCAAGGTCATCTACCCCATTCAAACTTCAGTTTCTAATCTAGAACACGAGCAGATAGGGTTTGCTCAGATTGTCAGCCATGACCCAAGGACTTCCAAAAGGGGAGGAATAACTGCAAGACGGCCTCAAAGCCATAACACTCCAAACACTGTCTAAATATTGGATGAATGATATGTCTTACATGTAAATAGGTAACTAATTTTCCCAAGTAGGTAGATGCTTGCTGCAATGAATAAAATACAAATTTATTTAATGTCACTGTGGAGTTTATAGCAGTTTTGTAGCTACATATTTTCTCAATCAATAGATACTCCAAATAACATGGTTATTACTTATCTCTTCAAACTTCAGGTTTCTCATCTGTTAATAGCATAAAAAATAAAGTCTACTTCACAGGATTTTTGTGGAATCAAGAGAGAGAACACTTGGAAGGACCTGGTATGGGTGCTTTAGGCTCGTGGCAAATGCTTCATAAGGCACAGAATGGGGAATGAGGTTTCCAGGATGTAGGATGAGGGTGATGATACTCAACCTCTACAGGGGCTCTGCCTTCTCCACTGGGTAGTGTGAGTCAAAAAGGAGGAAAGCATGATTTCTTTAAATACTCCCTTAATGTTAAGTGCTTAGGTAGTTCTGGGGCATAGCTCCAAGGTTAGTGATATATACTTTGAAGGGCTAGAGCACTACAAAAATCCCACTGTTTTCCCAGCCCCAGAGTGATCCCAATCACTGCAACTTCGCCTACCCTGTAGGCCATATTGTTTTCAAAAACCTTTCATTTTCCTGGCAGGTTAAATATTCATTTAATATGGTTCTACAAAGGGTGTGTGTTTGGCATCTTTCTTCCAGTCCATACCCCATTTAAAGGGAGCAACTAGCCAGCACTGTCACCATCATATGGAGAGCCATACTTTGTTGTAACAGAGAAGTCTCACATTTAAACAGGTTGAGAACCCCTGGAGTAAATGGTCTAGAAATTTCCTTCCAGTCCTACAATACAAAGAATTTTAGAGCTAAATGCAGCCATTATATAAAAGTCACTTTCAAGAGATAGATTTGGAAACATAAATGCATCTGAGCTAAATGGACAGCTCTGTCCAGTGGCTGTTAACACCAATCTTCCATGATCAGGAAAAAAAGTTATTGGACACACAAAGACAAGCAGAGTTAGGGTAGGAGGAGAGAGTCTGTACTCCATTCTCAATATTGCCAATGGTGCGAATGTCTGGCAGTTTCTCAAGCCTCCATTTTCTTCTTGCCCTACAATCCATTCCATTAGTCAGTTTCATCAATTTCCCTAAACCATTTCTCAAATCCATCATTTCCTTGCACAATCAAGCTCATACCCTGAACTACAGCAGTATCACTTGCCTTTCTCATTTTGACCACAGTGGTCTCCTAACTAGTTTCCCTACTTTCTCTCCTGCCCCCCTCCAAATCATTCTCCTCTTTGCAGAATCAACTTTCAGCACTGTCTGGTTGATGTCATTCTCCTGCTTGAAATCCTCTTCACACTTTCCACTGTTCCTGAACTATGTACACAGCTCTATATAATTTGACTCCTGTCCCACTTTACCACCACCATCTTGTCCCTTTCTCCTCCTCTCTTGTGGTGTCCCGGCCACAATGACCTTCATTTAATTCCACAAACACATCAAGCGCTTTCCCCCATTGGAGCTTCTTCATAGGATAATCCCTCTACCTGGAATAATCTTTCTCTCCTACTTCCTTTCTGACTGAAGCCTGCATCCCACCTCCTCAGAGAAGCCTCCCCTGAACTCTCTGCCTGTAAAAACTCAGTCTCTAGCTCATCACTCCATGAACATCCTTTAAAACACTGATTATTATTTGTAGTTATTCACGTATTCTCTTACTTTTTGTTTGTTTCCATCTGTTAGATTACCAACTCCTTGAGAGAAGGGGCCTGGAGTATCCTCAAGGCATTGAGCAAGATCTAGCACTCAGGGAGCTCACAGTAAAATTTTTTGCATCAACAGAAGTGATCACCATGACGCCATGACTATTATTTCTTGTGGTCTATTTTTACTGTCATATAAGAGTAAACTTGGAGAAGGATTCCCAAGATGCTGTTCCATCTTCCCCACTTAGAAACCTCTAGGCCTGCATTCTTTATTATGGGAGTCACTAACTCCACCTATATGATAGGACAACTTCACCATCACAGAAAGTTCTATTGGACAGCACTGCCCTGGGCATTGTGTAGAGTTGGGCCAAGCTCTTCTAGAGGAATGGACATGATGAACCGCCACCTCAGGAGCCCCCTAGATTTACTAAGTACTCCTCATCACCAGAGGCCTTACATGGTTATCCTCCAAAGCGAACTATTTCATTTACAATCCTCAGTGAGCTTGGTTTTCTAGGTATGAAAAAGGTGATTGACAGTGAGGAGGGAGCCTCTTGCTGAGAAATATGAAAACCAGAAGGAACTCCTGCAACTCCATTCAAAGGGTCTCTTTTCACCTCAGCTACAAAAGCCCTGTGGAAAATGCTAGTCTTTCATTACTAGACTATTGTTTAATATTTATCCAGCACCAAAATCTATGCTGAGAGCATGAGCTGGAGCTCATGCTGTCCTCTGCCTTCTGGGAGTTACCATTTAATTAGACAGATGGGGAAAAATACCCAAGTGTGGTTCCCAGTCACATTTCTGAATCATGGGCTGGATTGCTGCTTCTGGGAGGATGTCACACTGGTGCGAAGATGTAGCATGCCGCGTCTCTTATTGTTTTGTGCTGTGAGCCCCTGCCACCCCTGCTCTTTGCTGCCACCAGGACTCATATCCTGCTTGTAGTACAACCGTCTCTGGCTTGCATTCAGTTTGGGCTTTCCGACTCTTGCCGAGACCTTCTTGTCTTGGGACTGTGCAACCCTTGACCCAGTTGCCCTTTCTCTTTGGTGCTGTGAAAGCTTCTCCTGTCTACCCTGTGAAGACTGATCAATCCAGTTTTTTTTTTTGCTCACTTTCCCTTGAGCTGGGGCAGCTGTCTCAGTGCATGTGCTGGTACATGTCTAAACACCAACTGGCCATCCTTGGGGGAAACTGCAAGCACTTCTTTGCCAGGGTGAAGGATGCCATGAGGAATAGAGTCCATTGTTCAGTCGGTTGGGCCCTGTGCCCCATTCTATCATCCTTCTGGGTGGCCTGGAAACCTTTTTCCCAAACTTTTCTTCAAAGAGATCTTCCAGTGGCAGAAGAAACACCTTTTTTTTTCATTTTAACAGTTTTGTTGAGATATAATTTATATGCACACAATTCAATAATTTTTTAAAAAATTCTAACAAATTTATTAATAACAGAGTGGTATAAGAAACTCTATTTTATGCACGATTTTTCTGTAAACCCACAACTTCTACAATTCAATAGTTTTTAGTATATTTACACAGCTGTACAACCATCACTACAATCTGATTTCAGAATATTTCCATCACACCAAAGGGAAACCTCATGACCATTAGCAGCTACCCCCAATCTTCCCTACTTCCCCAGCCCTAGGTACCCATGAGTCTACTTTCTGTCTCTATATCTTCACCTATTCTGGAGATTTCATATAAATGGAATCATAAATGTCCTTTTGTGTATTGCTTCTGTTTTTCAAATGAATTTTCTTTCTTAGAGAACAATCCTGCATAATGTGCAGGATTCCCATATATCACCCCTCTACCAACACCTTATATTGTTGGGGGACAGTTACAGATTTTGAAAAAACAAGATCAGACTATTACTACTAACTGTGGTCCATAGCTTACATTTGGAATATTTTTTCCATATACCCCCTATTATTAACACTATATATTAGTATTGCACATTTGTTATAGTTCATGAGAGAACACTCTCATATTTGTACTGTTAACCGCGGTCCATCTTCTACCACATGGTTCACTGTGTTATACAGTCCCGTACCTTGTGCATTCTATCCTAAGTGTACACTCAGTGGCTCTCACTTTCATCACAGAGTAGGCAGTCATCACCCCAGTAAACCTTTGAACATTTTCCTTAGTCCAAATACCTCCCTATTATTGACCCTTAGTGTTGATGTAGAACTTTCTCTGACATTGATACAAGAATATGATAGTATTGCTGTTCCCTATAGTCCATAAGTTACATTAATTGTATTTTTCCCATGCATCATTATATCCTTACCATCTTGTAATAGTGACGTACATTTGTTCTAGTTCATAGAAGAACATTCTTGTATTTGTATTATTAGCCACAATTCTCATTCACCTCTGGGTTCACTATATTATTCAGTACCTAAATTATTCTCTAGCTTTCTTTCAACTGACATTTATATCCCTAGACTACCCCTTTCAGCCACAATCCCATTTAAAAACCAGAAGTGTTAGTTATACTCACTTTAATGTGTTACCATCAGCTTTATCCACTTCCATACTTTTATAGTCAGGCTAATAAAAAAGTTCCACATATATTAAGCATCAGTATCCCTTTTCAGTCCTCATCCTCTCTCTTAGTAACTTATAGTGTAGGTTTTAACTCCATGTGTTTATTCTATGTATTTAGTTCATATTAGTGAGACTATGCAATATTTGTCCTTTTGTGTCTGGCTTATTTCACGTAGCATAATGTCCTCAAGGTTCATCCATGTTATCATATATGTCCAAATTTCATTTCTTCTTACAACAGCATAATATTCCATCATGTATATATACTACATTTTGTTTATCCATTCATTGGTTGATGGACACTTGGGTTGTTTCCATTTTGGGGCAATTATGAATAACACTGCTATGAACAACTATGTGCAAATGTCTGTTCACATCACAGTTTTCAGTTCTTCTGAATATACTCCTAGTAATGGGATTGTCAGGTCATACTGTGGTTCTCTGTTTAACTTTCTGAGGAACAGCCAAACTGTCTTCCACAGAGGCTACACCATTCTACATTCCCACCAACAATGAAGGAATTCCTATTTCTCCACATCCTCTCTAGCACTTAATGTGTTTTTTTTTTTTTTTTTTTTTTAATAATGGTCCTTCTGTGAGGTGTGTGATGATATCTCATTGTTGTTTTGATTTGCATTTCCCTAGAAGCTAGTGATATTGAACATTTTTTCATGTGCTTTTTCACCATTTGTATTTTCCTTGGGAGAAATGTCTGTTTAATTCTTTTGCCCATTTTTAAAGTGGATTGTTTGCTTTTTTATTGTTGAGTTATATGATTTCTTTATATAGAATGGAAATCAAACTCTTGTCAGATATGTGGTTTCCAAATATTTTCTCCCATTGAGTGGGTTGAATTTTCACCTTCTTGACAAAGTCCTCTGAAGGACAAAAGTGTATAAGTTTGAGGAGGTCCCATTTATCCCTGTTTTCTTTTGTTGCTCATGTTTTCAGCATCCGGTTTAAGAACCTAAGACCTACCACCAGGTTTTGAAGATGTTTCCCTACATTTTCTTCTAGGAGATTTATGGTTCTTACTTTTATATTTAGGTCTTTGATCCATTTTGAGGTAATTTTTGTATAAGGTGTGAGGTAGGGGTCCTCTTTCTTTCTTTTGGCTATGAATATCTAGTTCTCCCAGCACCATTTGTTGAATAGACTGTTCTGCCCCAGCTGGGTGGGTTTGACAGCCTTGTCAAAAATCACTTAACTGTAGATGTGAGGGTCTGTTTGTGAACCATCATTTCAGTTCCATTGGGCTATATGTCTATCTTTATGCTAGTACCATGCTGTTTTTACCTCTGTAGCTAGGTAATAAGATTTAAAGTCAGGAAGTGAAAGTCCTCCAACTTCACTCTTTCTTTTTAAGATATTTCTGGCTATTCAGGGCCCTGTACCCTTCCACACAAATTTGATAATTGTGTTTTTCATTTCTTTAAAAAAATGCTGGCTGAATTTTTATGGGATTGCATTGAATCTGTATATCAATGTGGGTAGGACTGATATCTTAATGATATTTAGTCTTCCAATGGAATGTTCTTCCATTTATTTAGGTCTTCTTTTATTTCTTTTATCAATGCATTGTAGTTTTCTGAACACAAGTGCTTTACATACTTGGTTAAGTTTATTCCTAAAAATTTGATTCTTTTTGTCGCTGTTGTAAATGGATTTTTTCCCCAATTTCCTCCCCAGAATGCCCATCACTAGTGTATAGAAAGACTTTTTTTTTTTTTTTTTTTTTTACATATTAATCTTGTATCTTGCCAATCTGCTGAATCCATTTATTAGCGCTAATAGCTTTGTTATATATTTTGGGGGACTTTCTAGGTATAGGATCACATCAGCTGTGAATAGTGAATATTTTACTTCTTCCTTTCCAATTTGGATGCCTTTTATTTCTTTTTCTTGCTTGATTGTTCTAGCTAGAAACTCAAGCCCTACTATATTGAACAAGAATGGTGACAGTGGGCATCCTTGTCTTGTTTCCAATCTCAACGGGAAAGCATTCAATCTTTTTCCATTGAATACAATGTTAGCTGTGAGATTTTCATGTATGCCCTTTATCATGTTGAGAAAGTTTCCCTTGATTCCTATCTTTTGGAGAGTTTTTATCAACAAAGGATGCTGGATTTTGTCAAATGCCTTTTCTGCATCAATCGATAGGATTATGTGATTTTTCTTCTTTGATTTATTAATGTGGTGTATTATGCTGATTTATTTTCTTGTGTTGAACCACTCTTGCATGCCTGGGATAAAACCCACTTGATCATAATGAATGTGTTGTTGGGTTCCATTAGCAAGTATTTTGTTGAGTGTTTTTGCATCCATATTCATTAGGGAAATGGTTCTATAATTTTCTTTTTTCATAATATCTTTATCTGGCTTTTGTATTAGGGTGATATTAGCTTCACATAATGAGCTTGGTAGTGTTCCCTCATGTTCAACTTTTTGGAAGAGTTTGAGTGAGTCTGGTATTAAATCTTCTTTGAATGCTTGGTAGAATTCACCTGTGAAGCCATCTAGTCCTGGGCTTTTCATTTTGAGGAGTTGTTTGATCACTGTTTCAATTTCTTTTCTTGTGATTGGTTTGTTGTGGTCTTCTATTTCTTCTCGGGTCAACATATCTTGTTTATATGTTCCTAGGACTTTTTCCATTTCAACTACATTGTCTAGTTTACTGGCATACAGTTGTTCATAGTATGCTCTTATGACCTCTTATTTCTGTGGGGTTAGTAGTAATGTCCCATTTTCATTTTTTATTTTATTTATTTGCCTCTTCTCTCTTTTTATCTTTGTCAGTCTAGCTAAGTGTTTGTTGATTTTGTTGATCTTCTCAAAGAACCAACTTTTGGTTTTGTTAATTCTCTCTATATATTTTTTGTTCTCAATTTTACTTATTTCTGCTCTGAATTTTATTTTATTATTTCTGCTAGCTTTGGGTATAGTTTGCTGTTCTTTTTCTAGTTCCTCCAGCTGTGTGGTTAGGTTGTTGATTTTAGCTCTTTTTTTTTTTTTTTTTTTTTTTAATTAAAGAATTGAAGGCAATAAATTTCCCTCTTAGCACTGCTTTCACTGCATCCCAAAGGTTCTGAGTGTTGTGTTCTTATATACATTCATCTTGAGAATTTATTGATTTCTCTTGCAATTTCTTCTTTGACCTACTGGTTATTTAATAGTGCATTGTTCAATCTCCATATATTTGTGAATTTTCTCTTTTTCCAGCTGGTGTTAATTTTGGCTGAAAAACACACCCACACCTACACCCACAGCACTTCTTCTTGACTAAGAATCTCCTACATTCTCTCTTCCTTTTATATAATTGAATAATTTGTAAATATTTGGGAGATAACCACATTATCTTCCATCACATCACTATAGAGAATTATCCATAGTACATAAACAATTGTGGGAAGCGGCTGTGGCTCAATCAGTAGGGCTCCCGTTTACCATATGGGAGGCCCCGGGTTCGGTTCCCGAGGCCTCCTGGTGAAGGCAAGCCCACCCGCACGGCGTAGTTAGCTGACCCAGTGAGCACAAGCAGCAAGGGGGGGTTAAATGAATAAATAAATAAAATCTTCAAAAAAAAAACAAAAAAACAATTGTGACACAATTCTAAGCCCTGTAAAACACAATCTACTACTGTAAGTTCTTACCTTGTTTCAGCTAATCAGTGAATTCTGACCCTAAAGATAGCTAATTTGGGTCAAATTTCTTTCTTAAAAAAAATTACTATATTAACATGATTGACAGATACAATTAATTGAACCACAGCCTTACCAGATACTGCACCAGGTACTTGACACACATTTTTCCCTTAGCCTTACAAAGCTGGCATTGTTTCCCTCATATTATAGATGCAAAAACTGAGAATCAGAGGGGCTAAGGAATTTTGCCTGGGTAACAAAGCAAGGAATGATGGAGTTAGGGTTTTTGAGTCCAGGTCCACTCTGATTCCTAAGTCCCTGCTCTTTTCACAAATGCCTCCCAGCTTTTGTCTGACTTGATGTTCAGTTACGTCACTTATTTAGTTACAGGTCAAATATCCTTTATTGATAGTCAAGAGATTCTCCAGGGTTCAGCAAGATTGCTGCATGCCCTGAGCGAATCCTTCGACTTCTCAATGAACACCTGTTTTTCTCTTTTGGAGAAATGGACACGGAATGAAGAACACAAAATGCTTCAAAGGAAAATGCTCTGCCATTTTCTGAGGTTACTATTCTCATGTTTCTGCAGCTCCTCAAAACTCCATTCTTAGCTATGAGAACATTTTCTGCAACATCTACCATTAGGGTATTTATTCCCCTTGCATTATTCTAGAGTAGCCAAAACCCTACCTTCCTCTCAGTTGCCTCCAGGGCTTTAGGCCCCTCCTGATCAAAGGTCCAGGGGGATTCTAAAACTTTGTAAGGAAGGAATTTCATCTTGCCTCCCCCGGTTGTTCTGTGAAACCACTCGCATCCTTTGTGTCTGCTGCAAAGAGCGTGGTAGATCTGAAAGCTGCAGCTGCTCATACAATCTTTGGTATTTACTGTCTGGCTTTCATTTGTTTCTGTGGCACTCAAGATCTTGGGGTCAAGCTCTCTGGGAACAGTCACACTGAGATGGTTCAACCAGGCTTACCGAGTCCCGAAGACACACTTGATGTGATATGACGTCACCACTGCTATTTAATATTTATCACGGGCACTCCACACACTTGGCAACACGGAGAAAAGCAGTGTTCCCTAGTCTCTCATCCTTCCTTCATTGCCACAAAGAGTATGACTCTGTGGGACTTCACTTGCTCAGAGATTCCATCCTTGCTGACTGCCTTTACCTTGGAGCTCTGTCCCCTGCGGGTGATGTCAGGCTGCTGACACTAACCACCTATGGATGTGACCTCAAGCACAGACCTCCCGCAGCCCCGAATTATCTTGAACAGGCACCAACCAGCTGGCCCTGTGGGAATGTCACTGACCTCGGATTTCTCTTCCTACTTCTGCCCTTGGCTTTGCAGGCTGGGCTCAGGAGTCCAGCTGGCCTCCCGCTATTTATGGGAAGTCATATGTCCAGAGGCAGCCTCATATCCTGCTGCCTTCAGGCTTTCAGGTTCTCTCAAGCATTGTTTCTTTAAACCTCTGGGGCGGGGGAGTGTCACCAGGGCTGGCTTTTAAAAGTTTGTTGGCCAACTTGCTTGACACTCCACTGGAGCCTCCTTTCTGCCTCTGACACCTAAGGTGAACTCTGCTCTAATCACCTCTGCGGCCGCTGCCTCCCAGCTTTCAGCAGCTTCTTGCTTTTAACAGCTTGTTTAAGATCCTTGGAACAAGCTGTTGGCCTCCAAAGGAGGGATGGTGCTAGAAACAGTGTGGGGAGCTAAAAATAAACACCTCTGTAGATAGGGCCAGGCACGCTGTACAAATAGATTACCTGACCAACCTCCAGACCTGATTGCATTGGAGTCCTGCTTGTTTCCTATTAAGAGACCGTAACATGTTTGCAAAGGTAGCTCTGGATTGCATCGGTGCTAGAAACCATTTTTAAATTGCCCATCAGGTGGGCAGTGACAGGCAGAAATCTCTTGTTTGTGAAAAGGGTAGAGGCTGTCCAAATGGGTCTCCTTACAACTTATACCCTGCTAAGGACAAGACATGCTTAAAATGAGTGTGATTTTTTAAAAAATCTTTTTTTTTTTTTTTTTTTGACCTGTGTAAAAACGAAGAGTCTCTGAAACCAAAAATTTTATTTGCCTGAGAACAAATGGCATTAGGGAAATAATATGGTCTTCAGTGTATTTCTAGGATAAAGTTCCTCAACACAATTGCTCTACTAATAACAGCAGACAAGCAAGCACCCACTATGTGCACGACACTGTACATCAGTCATTTCAGTAAGGGGGCGCCTAATGGCCTGCATCTTTCGGACATACACTGTGTTCTAGACATCTTGTATCTGTTACTATTTCTCACAAGATTCACACAAGGTAATTGGTATAGTGAGGAAGTAGATTTTTGACCCAGTAAGTGGTTTGTTGCTCAGAAGCAATGTGTTAGAGCCTATGAAAAACTAACCTCTTTGGACAGGCCCATTTAGTGCCAGGCGTTGTGCTAAGGGCCGCGTGGAGGCCATCATGGACCAGGCTGGAGCTCAGACACGTCCTGACCACGTCCAGCTCTGACCTTCTCCCTGTCATTCAATCGGGTATGCCAGTCTGGGGCAGGGACAGGAAATCATTAGTGGCCCTGCAGGGACCCTGATAAGGTCAAGTTCTTTCAGACTTGACTGGGCCACACATGGTGCCATTTTTGTACACAGAACCCGACGGGGAACTGTGTTGATCAGCCCTAACCCCAAGAAGGACTGATGGATGGAACTTGCTGTAGTAATAAAAAGTTACTTTTCAGCATAGAACTTCGTGTCACAAAGTTTAACCAATAAATAGAAAGACAATGACTAGACACTGACCTGCAGGGAAAACGGCTAGCTTTCTTTCCTGGGCCTGATTTAATGCCTTTACTGCAATTTCCACCACGAAAATGGATTAATTCTGAGGTGCTTTCTATTCTGATTAAATATCTTCTCTCTGTGGTGGTGTCAGGATTGTAAAACACCTAATATAGCAGTTAATTATAACGCTATGAACCGCTTTAACCTTTACAAAGATCGGTGTTTGCAGAGGCTGACCCCCTCCCGGCTTTCATCTCCAGGCGAGTGACGCTCCTGGCAGGGCTGGGCAGACTGATCAGCAAGGAAACGGGGAAGATCGCAGCGGGCAGAAAGCTGGAGGGATCTCGGGAGCACTCACGAGCCGCATCCGGCATGAACTATTCTTGTTTGAATGACCAATTTTGCAGCTACCAAATGGTTCTTCCTGGTGTCAGCTCATGTCTCAAGAGAGCAGAACTTCCCTGGAATTTTAGAAGTAGCTAAAGCAGATGTCTCATCAGATTTTGAAAATCAAAAAGAGTTGAATTTCCCCCTTTTCCCTTCACTGCATTTACCACTTTGTTCATATAGGTGGGAGTCAGGGGAGGGAGTTTCAATGACATTGACAAGAGCAACTAGCAGGTACTGAGATAAAGGACTTATGAAAGGTTGTCTAACTTAGTCCTCACAGTATGTCTGTGAAGCTGGTATTAGCATACCCATTTTATAGGAGAGGAACTGAGGTTCAGAAAAATAAAAAAGCTTGCCTACAGTCATATAACTCCTGAGTTGGGGAGCTAGACTCTAAACTGAAGACCTTCTGACTTCTTAGCTTGTCTTCTTAACTACAGCTCCGGGGGGAGGTCTGGACTGGTTTACGAACTACCCAAGGGTATAGCAAGAGCCTCAATAAGCCTTTGCCAGGATTTGCTGGCCGTCTTTCTGTGACCATACACCTGGAAGGATCTCTGCCCATAATGGTGAGCTGACAGTCCTTCCTTACTGCCTTCTGATAACTTCAAGGAAAAAGCCTTAAGATGGCACTGAGCCCTCTGAGGCAGTTACCAGCAGAGGGGAAATGATCCCCCTCGGTGGTAGGTTAAGGCCACTGCTTTGATTTCCAAATAGGCCAGTTGCTTCACTGGCTCTACTAAGGCACTTGAATCAGCTGCTGGTAGCAGTGGACAGGGAGGAAATGGGGAGGTCCCAGCAGGATTTTAAGTAGGGGAGTAACAAACAGAAAGTCTCCATAAGAAAGATCATGTGTTAGCCCAGTTAAAGAATGGCAACGAGGATGGCAGTGAGCAGAGCCACCGTTTCTCAAGCACTTACGAAGTGCCAAGCGCCTTGATAAATGCTTCACTTATATTATCTCGTTTCATCCTCTCCAAAGTTCTATGAGTTAGGCACTGCTATTATGATTCCCATTTTTCAGACAAGGACACTGACACAGAACTCGCTTGCCAAAAATCACCCAAGTGGTGGCAGAGATTGAACTCGAAGCTTTCTCTAACTGCAGAGCCAGTGGTGTTCTAGTAATGTTTGACCACTGGCTTTCAAGGGCTGTGGGGAGGGCAGCAGCAGCAGCAGCCCCAGTTTGTAGAGCTTGCCAACTCCTGGGGTGTAAATGCTCCCATCCAGGTTAATTTCAAGCAACCACTACAATGCAAACTGGCTCACAAGATGCCTGAAAATTTAGCCTGCTCCAGCTGACCCCAGGCAGGGCAAAATCCCTGCTCTTACACACCATGAGGCAAAGCCATGCCCGAGAAGGACTGGGCAGGTGGAACACAGCACCAGGCCACAGACATTCCTGCAGCAGATTTTCCATGGAGTGTGAATTGATAATTCCCTTTATCTATAAAGATGATGCTAACAGTTCTCTGACGGGCTCACCAATAATAAGACACTGAAAGAAAACCCACTGAGAGAGGTGCCGTCCCACCAAACAGAAGTCTTTGAACCGAGCGCCCTACCACCGGTGGCCTATCTCAGAACAGCCAGATCCTTGCGAGACAGAAGCCCACGTGAATTCTGCCAAGGCTTGCTACTTTAAGAATTGTGCAAATCACTAGTCTAAGGCTCTTTTTTTCTATTCTGTTTTGCCTCTAAAATCACTGGATAAACAAAGTTTGTCTATTTTATGCATGTCACTAATATTGCAATATGATACCACTAACACTATTTGCCCAGGGGGCAGCTTACAGAAGCATTTTTCCCCTAGATTATGGGAGGAGGAAATACTCTTCAACAACTTCATTTTCTACCTTGGTCTGCAATTCACTTCACCTCCTAATGCTTTTCTTTGGGGTCACCTTGTCCTGGCCATCGATAAGGAACAGAAGAGCTCTATTCACAAAGCGGCTTGCTGCTAGTTGGGAGGCTTTTGTTCACCCCTCTGACAATCTGACGTAAAGCTCCGAATCATTTCCTCAGAGTGACAGGTAAGTTAGTTCAACTTCACACCCCAGTTGCTCTCTTGCCCACCTTCTCCCGACCTCCGATTTTTAGGAAGCCCCCGTTGACAAAAACCAACTCAATTATTTTTGGTCTTCGTTCACTTAGAGTAGGGGCTGTCAGCCTTCTCATACTTGAGGATATTTCTTTTTAACATTGATTTTTTAAAATTATGAATCGGTAATGATTTTAAATAAACTTTTGCTTGAGAAAGTTTTAGGGTCTACGGGGAATTCACAAGCTTTGGTGTCAGCTAATCTGAGTTTAGTCTTGGACTCCTTCACTGAACATCCGTGTAATCTCAGGCCAGCTCCTTAACCTCTTTGGGCGATAAAAATAACACCCAAATCACTAGGTTATTGGCAGGATTAAATGAGTGAGTTCAGTTAAGAGTTTAATATGGTGCCTCTTGCCACATAATAGTAAAAATTACTATTTAATAGGCAGGCAAAACAAATTCACTTTTGATCATTAAGATAAACTTGGCAGGCATTATGTTTTAAAGAGCATATTTATAACTCCAAGATCCCTAGGATGCCATGACTTGGGGCTCACCAGAGGACAGTGTACACCTACCCCTCAAACACACACATCCATAATTCTACATGTCTCTTGTCCAACCAAGGGACTTTTATGTTTCAATTTCAAGTAATAATTAGCTGGTTGGTTTTTACAAGAGCATTTTTAAAATATAAATAGAGCCCACTCTTCCCCATGACAAGAAAATGCATCTCTTAAAAGCCTTGTCTGAAATAATACATCAGAAGATCAAACTGATTTCTTATTAGATGTGAGCCTCTTCAGGTAGTTGTTGAAATGAGAATTTGCATTTAAATGGAAATATTAATGACTGATACATAAAGCCCACATTTAATCACCATTTCCTTAACAAAAATAATTTATATTTTTACACAGATCATTCACCTTAAGTCAGCAACTGAAAATGACAGGTGTAGTATTTTATAAAGCAATTTTTGTGCCACCAATCATGCTTCTCAGTTATAAATACTTCTGCGGCTGCTGGTTTCACACTGTTACTTGGGAATGATCTAAATGTTGGTACAGTAGTTTAGGTGTAAATATGTATGAGAACGTGTGACTCTCACCTCATAGAGATATCTCAAATTGAAAGGAAAGGATCGTTTGGAAACAACTTAGTAAGCATGGTCTGCTCATTTGCTCCTTCCTGTCAAATCTGGGTTAAGGGTCATTTGCTCCCTGTTTCAATTTCAGACAGTTGTTTAAAAAGTAATCCCACTTTACCTCTTCTTGGGAATCCAGTAGTGAAAACCCAAAGGGAAAAAAATTACCTCTTAGTGTGCCAAGACCGCCATGGTAAATGCTACATAATCTGCTGGCTTAAGCGACGTGAATTCGTGGTCTCATTATTTTGGAGGCTACAAGTCCATCATCCAGGTCCTGGCAGGGCTTGCTCCCTCCCCAGATTCAGAGGCATTCTGGTGATGGCAGTCCTCCACCACGGGGCCAAGTCCTTGCTCCTCTCCTGTCGCTTTCTCTGACTCTTGGCTTCTCAAACTGCATCCAAATCTCCTGTCTTTATTAGGCCTCCAGTCATACGGGTTAAGACCTGCCCTCATTCCGTTTGGCCACACCTATGTCAGCTCTTCCAACATCCTGTATCCAATGGAGTCCACACTGGGACCCATCTTAACCTAGTCAAAGGAACTATTTACAGAAGGTTCACATCCACAGGAAGGCACGATAAGACCTGAAAGTATCTTTTCTGGAGTACATGATTCAATCCCCAACACCCTCCAGAACTAAAGTGTGATGGGATGTTCTACAAAGCCAAATGTTCCTCCTCCTAGCCCCTTCTCAGCAGCCCCTTCATTGATACAGTTCTGGTCAATGATGATAATGTACTCGGATCTAATCTATCAACTGCAGAGCAGGAATCATCTTGCTTATTCTAAACTGTTCTCCCTCAGAATCAACTCCCCCCACCCCAACCACCATTTATTACACATCCAGGACATGTCATATGAGTACAGAGGATACTCGACTGATCTGGGACTTCTTGGCTAATGCCTGGCCAGTGGTATAGCAAAATTGGATTACTTTGCCTTGGGAAAGGGACCTGATTGAGGAGAAATTACCCCAGGCACCTGTTCTCTGTCAGTGGCTTTTGGCTCAAAGTTGAGTAAATGTTGACATTTGATTTACATTAGCTGGAAAATTGTAATGAAATGATATATTTGCATTAAATAATCTTTCTCAGTGGGCATCAGCTAATAACAGAGTCAGCAGTACAAAAACCACCAGACAATTTAAAGTTACTAGTTGTCATGATGTCATCCTCTGGGCCATTAGGACTTATGGGGCATTTCAGACTCTTTCCTTCTCTTACCCCTCCATCTTTTTTTTCCTCCCTCCCCACCCTTCTCCCCACTCCTCTCCCTGGAAGCACCAAGAGCATATTACATTTAGCAAACAAGACAATGATAAAATATTGGAAATCAGAAAGAATAATGAGTTATTAGATCTGTTTTGTCCATTATTTGCCCTTAAAAGGCTCAACTTAACTCTGTTTTTTAAAATAACACTTTCCCTACAAATTGGCACCTCTGTTTTTTATTGATCCCTTCCAATTTCTGACCAGTAAAATTAGTACCACATCCTTTGCCAGTAAGAGGACAGGGTGAAATGCAGGGTGAAATTATAATCACTTTGCTCAGAAAAGCAAGCCAACAGTCAGTTCTATTGGTGTGGAATAACAAATGGATCAGGAAAGGTGGTTGGATCTTCTGTGTGTGGTGCTGGTTGGGGCAGTTTCCTTTGCTGGGAGTTTGGGCTAGATCCTTGGAAGAAAACTTTGCTTGTGTTGGCAACTCTAGTTCAGAAAACTCTCTGCAGGTCTAACCAGTGCTAGGTGATATCTGACAAGAGAATCTAGCCTGCATTACACTCATTGTATCAGAGCTGACCTATATGAAAAAAGCTGGCACCCAGTTAAGGATCAATCAATCAATCAATCAATCAATCAATCAATCAATATGTATATAGTAACTCTTGCTTCTGTTAGATGTGACTTTACCTGGTTGGGGAGAATCAGTGTCTAATGGCCTTCCAGCCATAGCCAATGGAGCATTCACTGCCATTCTACATAGTAATCCCTGGTGTATAATAGAAAAAGATATGGTCCAGGGCCTATTGAAATCAGAACAGTACAAAAAATGCATATACTTTAATTTATTATCCCTCTGTTGCATTCTGATTCTTATCCAAAAGACCTTTTAATTAGAGGACTCTCAGGTGGGAATTTGTCTGCCTTTTCAATAACACATGAATAATAGGAAAAAGGAAAACAATCTCTTTGTTTCTCACCAGCACTCAATTCACTAATCATCTTCCCCAAATTCAGCTCAGGCTTTTGCCAGAGTTCATTTCATCTTCATCAGCATTGCCATTTTCTATCACATATTTCAAAGAGCAATTGGAAGGCAGATATTTAATCAGGAAAGTTTGGGATTCATTTTTCGGACATCCAATTTGTTTTTGGAAGCTTCGAGATAGACAAAATTTTGTTGACGACAAAAACAACTGAAGTCTGTGTCCTTGCAACATGATGAAGCTGGATAGAAAATGCTTGGGCTTTAGAGGTAGCCAGACCTGGTTAGAATGCCAGCTCCACCATCCATTAGATATAGGACTTCATATGATTTGCCTAAATCCTCAGAGCCCCAGCTTTCTCATTTGCGAAATGGAGATAACTCTCTGATATTTCTATTTGTTAAGGCTGATGGATGCATTGGTCCTAATGCAAGTGAGAAAAGCCAACTTGCTCTGACAGGCAAAAGGGGGTTCTCTCATTGGAATAAAATGGGGGTCCCATAGAAATAGGGTGCCTGAGGAATTACCGTCCAAACCAGTGAAAGGAAGCGTTATGCTGAGCAAACCAGATTGTGCTCTCCCCCTAATGGAAATCAAGTCTAGGAATGCAGTTAGGCATTGAAACTTGAAAGTTGAAACTGGGCACTAGGGTGCTACCAGGAACGCGTAGTACCCTTGCCCCATCTCTTTACTGTTTCTTGGTGAATCTACGTGGATCCTCTCTCTCCCTGTTGTTTTCTCCTTTTGTTCCAGGCTTCAACGTGGAAGATAGCTTCTCTAGAGTTCCTGAGAATAGCAGTTACGTGTCTAGCCACATGGAGGAAATCTCCCTGATTATAAGTTGATTTCAATTCCGTATTTAGAGGGAAGGGATTCTGATTAGTCTAACAGCGGGTAGGATGGTACCCAAGCTTGGTCTAATCTGATGATGTTGGGGCAAGGGGCCACATTGTACAAAACGGCTGCTGGGGATTAGGAGCCACTGCTTTTGAGAGTTACATGAGTTAATGGGAGACTCATGACTTGGACAGACACCCCAAAATGTACCCACTACAGGAGTGAGAAAACGTATTGGGAGCTAATATAGTGGCTGGCAGGGAGTAAGCACTGAGTAAAAGATAGCTAGGCTGCCTCATCAGTGAGAGGGCTTTTCTAGGTGAGTTCAAATTGCCCTTCCAGTCTTCATCCACATATGCCACAGGTTCACTTAATGGGGTAATGCAACTGATCATTTGAATGCCATTTTTTTTAACCACTGAGATCTTGACACTCATGAAAGAAGTCTGTTCAGCAGCCAAACCTAGAGCATTAAAATGTAGGGATTTCTCCTGTACTCTCTACAGGGGCTGCTTTTGCCATCCTAGACAGTAGCACATGGCTCCCAGTCACTGTCCTGGACACGATTAGGGGTTTTCATGGCCTGTTCTGGACCATATCACACTTATCCCAAAAGACATCTTATTTCAGACACAAAATGACTCAGCTTTTCCCAGATGCTTTCCAAGTAGAGACTGACTCCCCAGATCTCATGCAGGTGAAGGATTAAAAAACAAACAAACAAACAAACAAAAAAAACTTAGAAGCAACACCGCAGGGCTTTCTAGTTTTAGAGTTGATTGCTAGGCCTAGTGCAGGCCTTCTGTTCTTTAATGAATTGGTTTATAGTGTAATACAAATAGAGTCATTTGCGCAAGGAGGGAGCTAATGGTCCATCTGACCACTAAGGAATCCTAAGTGGACTGCCTTCTCAGAAACATAAAGGCTCTTGCATAAACTGTACATTCTCAGGAATCACTGGGATACTTCCCTGAAACCAAAATAGCCGCCCTGGGCTAAAGGCAAGGACTCTAACTGGGACTATTTCTGTGATCAATTATCACTTCAAACCAGAGCAATGATCCATCTTCTCAACAAGTATTTCTCAGATGCACCATTGAAAGCCCACTTAGGTTGTGATTTCTCCCTTCTCTGTCTCATTTCTCTCCTTTCAGGCTCTTCTTAACTTCTGCCAGTGAATTCCTCTCTGCCCCATCTCTTTTCCAATATTCATTTTTTCAGATCCACGATCACAGGGACCATCTCTTTCTTTTCTACCCTGTTCTCCCCAACATGCAGCAATATGCTGGTAAGTCTAGATAGCATAACGTTAAATTGGAAGCTTTGATTGAAGCCACAGGATATGAGAAAGATCAGATTCCAAAGGCGGTGCCATATGCAAAATTTTTAAAGGAAATACCTAGAAAGTGGTTTCTTCACTTTAGAGCCCCTCCCCTATGATAAAGATATAAAAAGTCTGGGCAGTTAGCGACTCTAGGGAGATGGTTTCTTCAAAGAGCAAGTTGCTGGTGTGCCGTCAGTCCCCAAGCCCCCTTCATGGAGGAGGATTGAGGCTCAGGTCCAGCAGAAGGGTTTCAGGAAGAGGTGGATGTGTTCACCACAGCTGGGGGGCCTGGGAGACTGGGAACTACCTCCTGTCTGAGAAATCCAGTAGGTGGAAGTTAAATAGAGACATAAATAGTTAAATAGAGGCAGCATTGGGATTGGCTTCCATTCCTAGAAGACGTTGAGGTGAAAGAAGGAAAAGGAAGCATGAGTCTTTTCCAAGAACCACATGTGGGTGGTGAGGGATCAACCTGGAGCCATTTTAACTCCTGTCTGGAAGTGCAAAGTGAGTCCAACAGAGAGAGGCCATATGGAGAGGACTGCACAAAATCTGGGCGGAGGGGGAAGCGGTAGCCAGGGGAGTAAAATGCATCGCTCATGGCTTGAGGCAAAGCCCTGCTAAGGCAAGAGTTTTCACGTAAGGGCCAGCTTGAACACGTTGGGCCCTGACATCATCGAACCATCTTATAATGGTGCCAGCCAAGTGAGAACCTTTGTTCTTCTGTCCCCAGCCCTCCTCCCTTTCCAGGCTCCAACCCTGGGAAGGAGAGAAAAAGCACCAACTCGCAGGTGGCATAGAAGGTGAGAAATTAAAATCTGCCTATGTCTCCCTTCCCAGACTGCAACCTTAAATGGAGTGGCAAGTTGTGATTGCCATTATGGAACTGAAATATATATCACTATATTGAAGATATGTTTGTGATCTTAAAGTGACCTCAGAGTTTTCTCTTAGTATAGAGTGATCAGAAAAATCGTGGAACAAGTCACGCTTTCAATTAGAAACATCAGAACTTCTACCAAAAACAATTTAAATGGACAGTGTAATATAAAGTTGCTCCTGTGATTATACCCCACGAGTCTTGCTTATCCAACTCTCTGATTACCTTTACAGACATCACCATGGAAATAAAAATCGAGAGCATTCATAGGTCAATGTTACCAATTCTTCAGGTAGTTGAGGCAGCAGGAATGAAACAAAAACACACCTTATTTTTAATTTCTTGGGACCAATGACTCTAAAGGTAAAAAAACAAAATAACAACAACAAAAATAGTTCCAGAAACACAGGCTAATACTTGTGTTTTCCAACTAGTCTAACTTACCAGTGACTGTAGACTCAGAGTCAAGCTCTAAACAGTCTTTGGAAAATACAAATCAAATTGCTTCACTTTCCCTGCTTAAAACCCTTCCACCACTCTCCATTTGGTTCAGGTTAAAAACTGTAAACCCTTCAGTAAGACTTGTAAGGCCTTTTGTGAGCTGACCTGCTGGGTTTCTCTCCGCACCTCTCTCTGCAGTACTGGAGGCTCCACGCCGTATTTGATCCTGACAGCACACCATGCAATCCCTGGGCTTTTGTACTGGCAGCTCTCTCGTCCTTGAACATAATTCATGCACCAATCCAACTCAGCTCAACCCAACTTATCTTTCAGGGCTCAGTGTAGATGCTGCTTCTTTTAGAAAGTCTTCTTGGCTCTTTCTCTACACCTCTGATGGTGTGTATTAACTATTTTCTAGCTTCTGTAAAGTGATGCTTCAACATCTACGGGTGTCTCCAAGGGGCCAAGCTCCACCTATACATCTGTTACTCTGACCCCAGTTGTAAGGGTGCCCTTTTTATTGTATGGGATAGCCAACCAATCCCATGCTGGCATACCCCTTCCCCACCCTTGTACACTTCCCACGGAAACCACAATAAAGACACAGTCAGTCCCACTGCTCTCTCTTCCTGGTGTCTGACCCTGGTGATTCCTTGTGTGGCCCTGTGTGGAATGCTGCCCTCATCCTAGAGAACTGTGAGCATAATTAATCTCTCAAAAGCTTCTGGCCTTTCTTGGTTGTGTCTGGCCCTGACATGCCTCCCACAAAACCCAGGGCCCCCTTCGATGTGCTCTGCGAGCCCCAGGTAGCAGTCATTACACCCAGCAGTGTGGTTGTTCGTCTCCTGTTTGTCTCCTCCACAGACTGTCAGCACCACCAAGCAGGAGCCTACCCCCAGGTCCTATTACAGGGCCTGGCTCAGAGTTGGACACTGTGTGAATGCTCTTGAAGATCTGTCAAGGCCAAAAGTGACCCAAAGTAGAGCAATCAGTAGGTTAAGAAATTCTGAAAGAAAAATTTCAAAAGATAACTCAAAAGGGCAGACATTCAAGTGGGAGAAGGCACAGGTTAAGTAGCAGGAGATAACAATCCAGGTAAAAGAGTGGGCAAAATCCCAGGTTAGGAAAGAAAGGTCAGGAGGCTCTCTATTCCTTCCCTATAACCTCAACCTGGTTCAGGTAAAACTGCCTCTGCCAGGAGGTCCTTATATGGAGTAGCTAATTCAACAAAGTCCAAGTTCAACCCGAAGGTCAGTCTTAATCTCAAAAGAGATAAGTAAGGGAGGGGGAGGTAAAAGAATAGTAAGTCAGTCCTTTAGCAACATTAATTGGCATTATGCTAAATACAGAAATGAAATAATACCTGGGAATCCCTTCCAATAGCACGGTCTAAAATGACAAGGTTTTCTTCCAGAAAAGAAAAGAATGATAAAGTACAGTTCTCCTTGATTCCTCACACTATCGTTTTACCAGTTCTTAATTTTAAAGCCATCCTTGTTTATCCATACACTCAATCACTTTTGTCAGTACAAAGTCCTCCTTCCACATAACACACAGGCTACACATTTTAATTCCTTGGAACATGGAGCACACTGAGAAAATCCCCTCTGCTATTTTCTTGCTGGCCAGTTGTTTCTCTTCTTTATGAACAGGAACAGCAACTTTACTTTCTACTGCTGTTATTCAGAACTTCTCAGTGGTCCTTTACAGAGGAGATGCCAAAACCTATTTATTGACTGGACGAACAAACAGAGATCTTATGGAATGGCAGTGCTTTGGATCACTCATCATTTTTCCTAGGATAAAGCCACTATTCAATGCTGCTACTTCCTTTAAAAGATGATTTCCCTTTTATTTTGTATAGGCTGGAATTGGAATTTTCAAAGCAGCTCTCTTTTCTCTCCATCATCTGACTATCTCCATCTCTGAATGTCTACGTTATTCATTTTTCAGCTGACTAAATGTTCCTATTTCATTGTATCTGTCCCATTTGGCTGTAAGAGAGCATAAGCATCAGCTTGTCTGACTTGGATTGTAAACTCTTAGAGGAACAAGGCAAGGTTTAGCTAAATTTCTGTTAATCATTTAGCATGACATAGCACCACACACAATTAGGGATTTAATAAATGTGTTGATTATGATCTTTGGGGTGGGGGGAGAGAAAGATGGTTTCACGCTATAAAGAAAGACTTTGACCATGCACTCTTATCTAGGATCTAGCTATGCAAACCTTGCTGAGATATGAGGGTCTTAGCTTGGATAGTGTCTCCCAAGACAACAGTTTTCTGTGAATACCAGACCCTCATAGAACACATTTGTTTTCTCCTGATTTGGGATTTTTTTTGTAGCTACAGGCTGTTTCCATACAGTCCCCAACTTGAAGGAGCACCATTACCCTGTCCTTCTGTCTTACCAATCTCAATGACAGGAGCAATCAGATCTTGATGTTGTAGGTCACTCACCTCAACCTTTCTGTTTCCACTGTCCTATGAGTTCAGGCTCCTTCCCCGACTTTCTAGGATGATCTCCTATTTCCTGCCTGAAGGCTGACCTAGAATCCTAATGAGCTGTATTCAGGCTGAAATTACTCTTCCAGGTGATGTCCATCAGTTGACCCTCTATAATTAAGTCAAGAGTTTTAGAAGAGGAGGGTGTTGGGTATATGGGAATCCCCTATATTTTCTATGTGACTTTTCCATAACCTAAAGCTTCTTTGAAGATAAAATGAAAAAAATAAGACACAGGGGGAACATATGGAGGGAATTGTCACTGTACATAAAAGACAACAGATCTTACAATGATGAATGACAAAGAAAAAAATGTCTTTTATTTTTATTATTATTTTATTTTCTTACTAATTTTATTTGATTAATTTTTTGGTTTTGTTTTTGGGGCGGTTTTGGATCACAGAAGAGTTACAACTGTGGCAGGGGAGGATCAGTGGTGCAGGGTGTCAGTGATGGGGGGATGTGTGGGGAGGGGAGTACCTGGGGCATGCCTCTAAGGCAGATGAATATGTTCAAGTGTTCATGGGGTGTTGTCTCAGTGGGTGGAGATGCACATAATAACCAAAAGTACATTGAATTCCTATCCAGGGGAGTCCTGCTACATTCTGTAATAGAGTGGCAAGAATCTCCAGAGTACATGGGCAGTGCCTAGAGGAGGAGGACAGACCATTATGCCAAGCCCAAGATATTGGTGATGGTACTCATGAAACTTTTCTTGTTAAATTGAAACTTAAACTAGTATTATATATTGCCAAGAGATACCTCCTGATAGCCTCTTTGTTGCTTAAATGTGGCCTTTCTCTAAGCCAAACTCAGCATATAGGCACACTACCTTCCCTCCAATGTGGGACATTACTCCTGGGGATGACCCTCCCTGGCACCGAGGGATTATTACCAAGTGCTGACTAGTGATGCATCTGGAAAAAACCTTGACTAAAAAGGGGGAAATATTAAATACAAATGAGTTTGTATGGCTAAGAGATTTCAAAGTGAGTGAGAAGGTCATTCCAGAGGTTATGCTTATGCACATCTCAGCAAGATCTCATTAACTGCCACAATAAACAGTGCCTCAAACAGCAGGGCTCCTGAGGGCTCTAGAGATATCTACACACTATAAGCAGGGCCGACAATCTCAGGGATTTGACACCCCGTCAGTGGGTCTTACTTTGGAATATATGCTCCCTAATGTATCAGAGTTAGACTCATTTAATTTCCCTAAACATGGCTCTTCTGCCCCTTTTATTTGAACCTAAAATTAGCACTATGTTTTTTTTGTTGTTGTTGTTTTTGTTTTTTAAGGTACCAGGGCCAGGGATTGAACCCAGTATCTCATAAGTGGGAAGCTGGTACTCAACCACTGAGCCACATTGGCTCCCAGATTGGTTTTTACATTTGTTTGCTTGTTGTTTGTCCTTTTTTTAGGAGGCACCGGGAAACAAACCTGGGACCTCCCATATGGGAAGTAGGTGATCAACTGCTTAAGCCACCTCCACTCCCTATACTAGTTAATTATATGTCCCAAAGACTTAAATCTTCTGTCTGTTCATATGCCAGTTGAGCCTTGAATCTCAGCAGACTTGCAACAATGTACTCACCCAGGACAACTATCAAAATGATGATGATGGACAACACCCATTCCAAATAAACAGAGAGTATCTACAACTGCAAGCAAGACAGTTCCATTCATCTGTCCCATGGGATCTAAGCCCCCTCTTAATCAGAAACAGAGCCAACATCACCATCTCCAAATCCTCAAGATTGGAGAATGAACAATGTCCTCAAGCAGACTTATTATTCTATTATAAACTTATCCTTATTCTAGCAATGGAAGAACATGTATCATTGTTCTGTTAAAGGCAGTGGCCACCAGAGGTTCTGAGGGGAGAGAGAGGGAAGAAGAGGTATAGCATGTAGGCACTTTTGGGACATTGGAATTGTCTTGCATGACATTGAAATAACAGATACAGTCCATTATACATTTTGTCAAAACCTATAAAATTGTGTGGGTTAATGTGTAAACTATAATGTAGCTATGCTTCAATATGTGTTCATCAATTGTAATGAATAAACCACACAAATGAAAGATGTTAATGTGGGAAAGTGTGGGAAGGGGAGGGGGAGGGGCATATGAGAATCCCCTATATTTTTTGATGTAACATTCATGTAATCTAAAGTTTCTTAAAAAAAATTTTTTTTTTAAACAAAAAAGAGTTTTTAGCCCTGACAGTATAGATAAGAGAGACATGGGTAGTGCCTGCCAAAATTCCTACAGTTTTTGAACTAGATTTTATTTCCTAAATTACCAAAAAGCAAGTTTAAGCCACACACAACATCCTCTACACACGTACTTTGTGCACTTATTTCTCCGTTTAGACTGTAGGGCCAAGGACATCCAGGTCTCATCTGGGTCAGGTCAATACATTGGTGGAATGAATGAAGTGATGGATGAATGGCATTTAGATGGCTTATACATGGCACTACACCCATGGTTAATGCTGATATCATAAGAATTTTACCCAACATCAACATATCAACACTGATCTTATGAACTTATGGTCTGGTTTAACTCTGAAGATGGCACCCTGAACCACAGTAGTATGGCAACAACTTTGAGTTCTTCCAGTTTGTGGTGAAAGAACCAATTAGCACATACCTATTATTATAATAATTAGCATATGAATGGCTCCTGGTCACTGCTAAGACCAGTAGCATATTTGCATAATGAGATCTGCCCTAACATGGGACCTTTTATGCTTTTAACTCTACACCCAGCATGGCCACCTGCTTTCACACCATGCACTGGGCACTCATGAGGTGGAATGAGCTACCCCTGTGTCATTTCTGGACTCTTTGCTCAGTGTTCTTTTTTTTTTTTTTAAAGATTTTATTTATTTATTCATTTATCCCCCCCTTGCTGCTTGTGCTCGCTGGGTCAGCTAACCACGCCGTGCGGGCGGGCCTGCCTTCACCAGGAGGCCCTGGGAACCGAACCCGGGGTCCCCCATATGATAAACGGGAGCCCTACTGATTGAGCCACAGCCGCTTCCCCTCAGTGTTCTTTTGAACCTGTTTCTATGCTCACACAATGCACTACCTTGACAACTTCTCCAGCTCTTCACATCTATTTCCCAGAGCCTGGCCAGCTCCTTGAAGAGGAGGATCCAAGAGACCCACAGCCAAGGAAAAGAATGAAACCTGTGACCCAGGGGAAAAAATGCATGAACTTAAACCTGTGATCTAAGATCTTCAATTCCATAGAGTTATGAGGAAAAGAGCATTAAGAGCTCTTAAGCCATTCATGTTTAGTGTTCCCGGAACTCTTCTTTGGGAAAGGAACTGTTCCCTAACACAATGTAAAATTTTGTACAATAGCTATTACTACTAATAAGCACTAAAATACTAGGTACTTTTCTATGCCCCAAATTCTCAATTTTCACAAAACCATGGCATGGTAAATTCTATTATATCATTTTAAGACACAGGAATGTAAAGCTCAAAGAGATTATATAACTTGCCCAAGATCACACAGCTAGTGGGCAGCAAAGCCAAGATGTAGATCTAAACTGGTGTCCTTAACCACTTTTGTTCCCTCATCATGCCCTGCAAAGAAAGGAGTCTCTCTGAACAATAAAATCTTCCCTTTTATAAAATAGTGAAATAGTATTGCAGTTTCTCAGGAAGACAGAAAATATCAGGAAATGGAATTGTTGTCGAGTGCTTTGCATATAGGAAATGCTAAATCAAGCTAAATTAAATTCTACAGAGTTCTAGACAGTTAACAAGCCTTTATTAAACCCCTGCTGTGTAGGGCACCCAGCCATGACTTGGGTTAAGCCTAATACTATTTAATTTATGAAAATACTGTTATAATTATTCTGTTTCTTAAATTTAGGTGCCCTCAAGGAGAAAGTGCAATTTACAATTAAATATAAATTATTTATCCCAATTTTCTAACTTCCATTCCACTCAGCATACCTTTATGCATGTAAAGGGTCTGCCTAGCTCATGGTTACTGACCTTCTCCCACGATCACTGCTCCTCCCCAAACCCATGGAGGTGGGGTACCTGCAGCCACATTTAACCATCTGGTTCAAGTAGAGCTAAACAGTGTCTTCTGTGAATTTGGAGCTGAAATTTAGAATCTATTCATCAGTCTTTGCATGTGGCTGGCATGTACCATGTGAACTTGGAGAGAACAGAGTAGCTTTATGCCATTTGGAAAGAGGCCGAAGGAGCCAGGCTACAGAGACGGGGGAGCAACAGTTGATTTGCAGGAGAGAAGCAAAGATGGGAAATCATGGCTCAGAGCCATGATAAGAAATATAGATTTGAAACAGAAACTCCTAACAGAACCTCTGTATGGTGGTGAAGCCGGTCACTCCCAATACTGGACTGCTATCCACAAATACACAAGGAAGCTTGAAGATTTGTCACTTTGAGCACTGTAAAAAGGACCCCACCTGTAAGCAAGTGTGCCCCTTCCTTCCCTAAGAAACCCTTAAGAGATTCCTTCACTATTCCAAATCCCCAGGAAATATCAAAGGGAGCAAATCCTAAGAAAAATAAAACCATAAATCAGCTCCAGTTTGCTCCATAGGGAGAATGAAAACTTAGTACCTTGCACGTTGGTGTTTCTTTTCATATGGTAAAAGGATACGTCGTTCTCTAAGTATAGTTAAGTATGGCCCTCTTGAAACACATTGTCAACAAAACAGAGTATGTGTACTAGTGGGGGAAAAAATTAGATGAAAAAATATGCCTGTCCCATTTATTCATTTGTATTGATCTAGATGTACAACCCTATACATCACAATTTGACAAAAGGTTAAATATTAACAGAAGAATCATTAATCTAACAAAACAAATTAACACAACAATAGCTCTTCTGGTTGGTTTTGTGTGTGCCATGGGGCCCTCTATGGAGTAGGGAAACCTTGAGACTGGTGTTTAGTACCTCTGTTTACAGACCCAGCCAAGAATTGGACTGGGTCATCAGATAAATAGTAAAAGGTTGTTTGTGTGGACTGCAAAGTTCTTTTCATAAAATTGGAGGGCCCTCACTATGAAGGGTAGGCCATACAAATTGTACAAATCAAAACATATATATTAAAAGTTATCTAGCATGGGGCTTGGCACAAATAAATATATATTTTTAAATTATTTAAAATATTTTAGGAACCATAGTGTATTTTGAGGGGAAGAAACATTTCTATGAATTTTAGCAGGTCCTCCAGTTTTATTTCCATTAATCCATTTGTTTTACTTCTGTTGAATTCATCCCACTTTTGATAAAAATTATTTTATTCTGCATGTCCTTCTATTCTTCCTTCCACTATCCTTTAATCCATGCATATATTCATAGACTCAACCACATATCCATCTATGCACCCATTTATGATCTGGCCTCCTATCAGTCCATGATCTATCCATGGACTTAAACATGCATGTATCCACACATCCAAACATGCATCTGTTCACATACCGAACTAGGCATTCATCCATGCCCCAATTCCATGCATCTAGTTCATGTATTCATCTTTTGACTTATCTATTAATCTAGCATTCGAGACAATAAGTTTTAGGAAGATGTGTTAGATTTTGGACAAAAGGGGAGGCTGATGAGTGGAGATGTTAAGTGACTTGTCCAAGTCACTCAACCAATGTTAGGTCCAGAATTAGAAGTTTTGATTAAATCTTTCTGGGGTTCCTGTTGTTTTGTTACTTGTGGCTTATGAATACATGAACTACCAGGATTAAGAGTATTTACTGGAGATCAAAAGATGTTGGTAAATTACTAAGTAAAATATTAAGTTCCCCTAAAACTGAAAGAGAAATAGAGGTCAGAATTTTAAGTAAAGTATAAAAAGGGAGACCTGACCACTATAAACAAAATTATAGTCTGAACATTTACAGCAGAATAGAGTAAGATCATTTTCCATAAAAATCTTTCATTGAGATAACTAAACACATTCGTCTGAAAAGAAGCGAGATGACACTTCACCTTTACCAAGTCATGCAAAACAGCCTCAATCAATCCCCAGGACACTTCACTGTGCAGATCTATTACATTTTTCAATGATCCTATGGATTTTATTTTATACATTCCTTAAAATTATTGCCCATATCAACAACTTGATACTCCAAATATAAAAACACAAATAGGCCCACACCAACATTCAGAAGAGGCGATTAGACTATCTAAAGAATAGGTCAAAGTCAAAGGACCATTTCTAACTGAGATCTGGCTATGTATTTTTGTAATACCTTGTAGTAATATCTAAGTGGCTTGAAGGTATTTTATTTAGTGACACAGAATCCTTGTGAAATTGGCACTGTCTCAACTATGATTTAAACAGCTCCTAAAATCCCCCTCCTCCACAAAATCTTCTCAGGTAGAAAGAATGGGTTTCTCTGGCCTCACCCTTCCCTGAATCTGAAACATATCCATGGCTAATCTCTTTTCTCTATTTCCTTAAAAAGGCACTGACCTTCAATGCGATATGCTGCTCAGTAGCTCTCCATATTCCTGAGCACAGTTCCACATTCGTTAACATCAATTCTTAGGGCCCTAAAATCTCCAGGACAGAGACTAAATCAGCAACACTCAGATGATGGGAAAACATGGAAACTTGGTAAATTTGTCACACCACAAAGATTATCATCTTTATTTTTTAATGGAAAATAAAGAAACTGAGACAGTATGAGCAACAGATGCACGAAAAAAATCACAAACCACTATAAAGGAGATTTAAAATTCTTTGAAGTATTTCAGAGGAGAAAACCAGTTCAATTTTCAATCCCCATATATTGAAGGGGAAAGTTTTGTCACGGAATCTGGGTGTTCTAATAGGTTCTTTCCCATTTCTAATTTATGGAGGTCCATTTTTGCTTGCCTTTTTACTCTCTGCAGCCCTAGCCAACTTCACAGATTGATGAAATCTGAGAGTGGTATTAGATTTAACACCATTTCAAGATGGGCTCTAAGCTGAGTGAGAATGAGTTGGACAGGAAAGGAAATAGAAAGGAAGAGAAAGGTTCTGTAGATGAAACTCCTGGCCTTATAGCAAATTGAAATAGTATTATTGCAATCCCCTCAAGAAATCTCTGGGGTGGGCCATGCTCCTCTAAGACCATACTGCTTCCCTTGGTAGCAACTGAATAAAGATATTATGGGGTGAAATGGATTGAAAATTTATGTGTCATTCAACAAGAATAAGAAATTCCCTAAAATCGGTGCCATTTTGGAGACTGCTCCCTGTTTACCATGCACAGAATATTTTGGCTGTGCTAAGCAGAAGACTCAGTTATACTGGGTCAGCGCCTCAAAAGTTATTTTCCTCAAGAAGCATAGCACCATGGTACAAGAGGCCAGTTATGGAATACTGATGACAGTTTAATGATTTCTCACTTTGACTTTGGGGTCATCAGGATCTTCTTGTTCTGTTTCTATCAGAAACCAAGGTTATAAGTAAGTAGCTAAAAATCTCCATAAAATGAGAGATATAAAATAAGATTGAAAGTGGTAAAATGTTTAGAAACAGTGGTTGACAGTTCTCAAGGCATAGACTAAGGGTTCAAAAATATGAACATCTCTAGTGAGCCAAAAATTAAGGTCCAATACAAAGTCTCTCTTATATGCTAACAGTGCAGTCCCAACCCTGGCTGGCTAATACTAAGTGGTAATCCCACACTGTTCTCTTTAGATTTATGTCTGGATAGGAACAAAAAGGACTAACAGAAATGACCTCCTTAATACACATTTCAAAGTTAAGTTTTATATGATGTAGTTGAAAATTATGGAGTCCCTAGGCCTGGGTTAGCACTCTGACTCAGCTATGTATTAGTTAAGCATTCTGTGGAATTTACTTAGGCTTTCAGTGTCTCTACTTCCTCAGCTATAAAATGGGGATAATATGTACTATTTCATATGGTTTTTATGAAGATTAGAGATGGTAATATAAGGCTCTTTTTCCAGTATCTGACACATGATAGGATTTCCATAAATAGGTACTTCTGTCTTTGCTATGATTTGAATCCTTAAATCTTTCCTAAATTAAAAAAAAATAATTTGTAAATTCCTCTACTGTTCTTTCAATATGCTACACACACACACACACACACACACACTATATGAGATGGTCTTCTTGTTGGGATTTTTCCCCCTCCATCCATTTCTTGTCCTTACTATGTATCTGTTGAAGAATCTGTGCCATTTTTCCTGTGGAGTTTCCCACAGTCTGGATTCCAATTGTCTGCACATTCTCAGGCAATTCAACATGCTTCTCTGTCTTTGCAAATTGGCATCTGGATTCAGAGGCTTGATCAGACTTGGGTTTGATCCCTTTAACAAAACTACAGTTATCCCTTCCACACTGTGGCTTTCCCCATCGTGGTTTTGATATATCACGGGTCAGCATAAGAAATTAAATGGGAATTTTGGGGGGGGAGTTTTGTGGAAGCTGCAGATGACACACAAAGGCCAGCAGAAGATGCAGAAAAATTTAGAAACTCAGAAATTCATAAAATACATGTATGGTATAACATTGCCTATGACTAAATACTTAACCCAAATTTTACAATAAGGTACTGTAAGCACCCCACAAAAGAAAAAGAAAAAGAAAAAAATCAGACTCCTCTGGTATGAAGGGAGGGCCAAATAATTTTACGTGGACTTTCCAGATCTCAAGGGAGCCAGGCCCCTAGTCCCCATGATGTGGAAGGGATAACTGTGTGTTATTTCACCTGGAGGTATATTGTGGCTTGTTAATGTTCTTTTTTGATGTTTGTAGTCATTAATGCTCAATATCTAAATATCTTAGGAATTTATAATAATATTTTGAATTCAAATTCAGGACTACAGGGTTTTTATTTAATTTTCCTATATTACATCTATATACGGATATGTCTGAAATCAACAATATCAATATTAATACCGCCAATTATTATTCCTGAAAATAGTTTTAAAAATGTTGCCTATGCTCTCCCTTCCCCTCTCCCTATTTTTTGTGGTTGTACCATGTGTTCATTGTCAGTTCATATAACCATTACTTAGCATAATCTTTCTCTTTAGTCATAGACATTAAATACATTTAATGCTCACTACCAGTTCTTATATTGATTTACCTCTAGTCATTTAACTGATCTGAAGCTGAGTCTCTAGTAAGTGTCTTTAAAATGCTTATGGAAAAGATATTCCCTATATTCTTTCATGTTCATAATGGGCTGTGCCCTTTATACTAGAAGGTCTGTTTTGGTAAATGCTAACTCTTTGACTTATGCTTCTTTATTTTATTTTCTTCTGGTTTCAAGTGTTGCTCTCAAAAAGTCTGATAGCATCTGACATTCTTCCCCTCATAAGTCATATGTCTACATGTCCAAATGATTTTTGTTCTTTTTTAATTCCAGAAATTTTAATAGAATATATCTTGATGTTGATCAATTTTCTCAGGTATACAAATGTGCCTTTTCAGTATGCATTTTCAAAATTTTTTAACTCCAGAAAAAATTTCTTAATCATAGTCTTTAGTATTTGCTCTTCTCCTTTGCCTCGGTTTTCTTTTTCAGGTACCCCTTATTACCCATATATTGGCTCTTCTTTGTCTTCCTTTGATATTTGTCAATTTCAAGTGAATCCTTATGTCTCTTTATTTCTTTTTGATGACCTTATATTTTTCCCAAGACATTATTTGTTAATTTGCTTTTTTTTTTTTTCCTTCTAGTTTGGCCATCATTTCTAAAATGATTTTTCCCTTTTCATTTCTAATTCTTCCTTGAGCTCTTTCACTTGATTTGAATTTTTCTAATTTTGAATTATGTTTTATGTCTTTTATCATTTTCTTAATGTCTCTTAGCTTGTTTTAAATTATCATAGTTTGCCAGAACTTCCATCACAAATACTGCACAATGGGTTGGCTTAAGCAATGGGAATGAGGTCAACAGTAGTCTAAAATCAAGATATTAATAAGGTTTGTTTTTTCCCAAAAATGTTTAGTTTTCTGATGCTGGCTGCTGGCAATCCTTAGGGATCTCTGGCTTGTATTTCTGCCTCCCATCACATGGTGATAGCTCATCTTTCTGGCTTTTGGTACTTCTGGGTTCTCTTTATAAGGAGTCAAGTAACCTGGATTAAAAAACACTCTCATTCATTTGGGACACAATTTAACTAAAAATAACACGATCACTAGGTTCTATTTACAACAGGTTCACATGCACTGGGACATGGATTAAGATTAAAAACGTGTTGGTTGGGATATATAATTCAACCTATCACAAAAAGAATGTTAAAATCTTGATGTGTCTTTTAAGCATACTTTTTAAAAATGCTTTCATCATCTACTATATTCTACTATTTAATCTATTTTTTCTTACAACAACTTGGTGTGGGATTTGACCTCAATATTTCTCCTTTGCTCATTTCTATGTGAAATTAGTTTCCTTGAATATTTAGGAGGCTTGGATCAGAGAAATTTTCTTTAACCTCATAGAGCTCCTTTTGCAGTTGTTTTCATGTAGTATTAAAAATAGGGTGGCCTGATTATTGAGATTTCCTAGCTCTGTTCTCCTCCACCATTTTTATCTGGACCTTCTTCTTCCTTTCTCTCTGTTGTCCATGTTCTGAACAGTTATGATTCTATTCCCAGCGGTTTCTCCTTGGTGCAGAGCCCAGTCCTAGAAGGGAGCCCTGGTGGGTCAGTTTTGAAAGTTCATACAGGTAAGATTGCTCCAGCTCCTTCCGATCTGACTAGTGCCTCCCGTATTATAGGATACAGCAAAAACAGTTCCCAGTTTTAGCTGCCATCTAAAAATTGGCCCACCACACATTCTAGTTAGTACCTGCTGGTTCTTTTAGGGTTCTCCTGTTTTCAGGTCTGTTAGATGCCCCATTGCTTTCCTCTGTTTTCTTCTACACTAATGCAGACATCTGCTTATATTTGAGGGTAGAGGGCTACCTTGTCACCTCATTTTGTTCTAGAATTGACCATGGGTTTTAGTTTTGCTGTCTGATTATATGTGAGGGTTTGTGAAGATTCAAAATATTCTGCTGCCACTGCTGCTACCATCTTCTTCAAATCTCCTTATCTAATGGATTTTAAAAAAAGAAATGATGATTTTATTTGATTTACCATAAAGTAGGCTTTGGATAAGAAGAAAACAAAGCCTACAAGAATGAATTTGAGTTTTTGCTCAGGTGTTTTAGATGTGTTTTTCAGGAGGGTGATGCCAGTCTCTGAGTATTAATGTTATCAAAACTATATTGGGAGACCACAGGTGTGGAATCAATGAAAAAAATAGGGAAATATTTTTCATTATACTGTGATATTTGCAATTGATCCCCTAGGCCTCTATGTTGTCTCAACTCCTCATTTCCGCCACCCTAAATCTTGGTGGATGGAATGTTATAAAGCCCTTAGGATGCTGAGTCTAATCTCTTATGAACTGGTTCTAAATGGACCACAGCCAGGGAATAACCAGACCAGGGCACATCCTATTGGCAGTGTACGTGTTCTGAGCACCTGTACTTGTTTTCAGCTAAGAGTAGAGACTTTCTTAAACGCGAAGTTTTCTGTAACTCTGCATTTACTTACAAGCTCAAACAGGGTAATTACTGTACTAAGGAAGAAAAAGTAACATGGGGGAAATAAATACTGCCAAGTATTTCTGTCCATTCCATTGTAATGCAAAATCAGGTAAGTACATGAAGGACAGTAATGAGATAAATGCACCTTATTTATAAAAGAATCAATAAGTTCTCTTTTTAAAAATTTAAGCTGTTATTCTCAGGGATCCCAAACAAATGATTCACAATATGTAGAATAATTAGTATTGACTAATTTAGATATTGTCAATCATTTTCAAGAGTTCTGTGTGGCTAAATAACAAGAATCCATTCCAGCAGACCTTTGTGGCTAGTTATCGGTTTCCAGGATTCAGCGTCTCTTCTGTTTCACCTGAGCATTTCAATGCCGTACCACTATCAGGGAAGAGTTGCCTGATTTGTCTCATCGGTACATGCATTACTCTAGCAGCCTGTTTCTCGCCAAGACAGAAAATGATTGAATGCTCTTCATTAAGCACCTGGGTTATGGTGGAGCCAAAGAGAAGCAATACCAAATTATTTTTCTTACTTCTTTTTAAAAAATAAATGCCATGATGATAGTAATTAAATCCCAACACTTAGAGATTATATAGGTTTTATTATAACTGTCAGGTGCTTAAGACTACTTGGATGGGAAGCAAAGATGAATATATATAGACAAATTAAGACAGATAGGTAGAGAGACAGATTATACATACATAGTCATCTGTGTCTGTATCTCTACCTATAATAAACTATTTCCCACTGCTTACTATATTCACTGAGAACTGTGCCCAAAGCTTCAAAAATGAGAAAGGTAACAATTCTAGAATCTTTCCATTTTAAGGCCATCCCCTAAGAGATCTCTTTTTAACATAAAGCACTTCTAGAAAGAGACCCCTCTCTTCCTTCCCCCTGCCCCAGGGTAAAAATGGATAAAAGTAAATAAAATAAATAATAGGGTGGGTTGGGGGGGAAATACAGCAAATGTAAGGTATGGACTGTAGTTAGTACTGTGATATTTGGTGATATTACTTCATAATTTCTAACAAATGTTTGGTGATATTACTTCATAATTTCTAACAGATGTTTCACAACAGTGCAAGGTATTGGTGATGGGGTGATGTGTGGGAGCCCTGTATGTTATGCATGTTTGTTTTGTAAGGTCACAACTTTCACTACACTTATTGTTTATATATGTTCATGTATGAATGATATACTTCAATAAAATTTTTTTAAAAATTCAATCAAACATTTCTGTCCTGCACATTATCATCTAGATGATTCTGGTTTCAGCTCGTTTAGGGCTTAAACAAGATTCCACACATTTCCATATATAAACTTCTGCAAAAGTCATAAAACCTGCATTCATTCCCCTCCCCGCCAACATCTGCTTTGCTGCCATTTCTGCTTTTTCCCTGACGAGTGAATGAGGCATGCCAAGGCACCGTGATGGAGAGGTCACTTAATTTTAGTTTGTAAAGCCAAATCTCCTGTGCTCTCCATAATTACCAATCAATTTTACATAAATAGCAAAATTAAGCCCCATTATTCTCATTTACCACAAAATTAGAGGAATTAATTAAACATGGAAAAAGTGCCGATGCCTGCCAAAGCACTACTTCCAGTAGATAGAAACAAATTTTGGAATTACATGTAGGCAGGAAGAAAAATCAGCACGGCATCCAGAAACACAGCGAAGTGATGTAATTGAAAAGATTCTGTAAGGAGTACACATCTTTAAGCATCGATATCCTCCTGAGTTTCTCTCCTGAAGCTAGGTCAAGGAAAATACACTCTTCCCCACAGAGAGGGGCTCGAGCATCTTTACAATGCAAGCGTGGTGTGATTTCTTGCCATTGTTTGAGGAAAGTATGGTTTGTGTTTGGTTTGCATTTGAACAACCTATAAACCCAGAAGCCAAGGAAATTTTAAGATGATGTTTCAAACCTAGATTTCTCATAGAAATGCCACTCTTGTGACTGTTACTGGTAAACTCAGCTAAAGTCCAAAAATCATATACAAGAGAATCCTTACTTATATATGAAAGGTAAAGTTGTGCTTAAGACCACATTCCTGATATAAATGAGCAGCAGACTGGGTGGAGGGAGAAGGGTGGGTATAGTGACATTCACAATTTTTGGTATTGGCTCAATGATGTCTATTTCTGTGCAAAAGTTTAGAAATTATGAGGCTGAGGATGGAAAAGTGGTTTGATAAATTGGGAAAGAAAGACTCAAGAATAGGATAAAAGTGTTCTTCAAGCATTGTCAGAATCCCCTGCAAATACTTCCATTACAAAACAATGAAATATATACTATTCCTTAAATAAACCCACCAAAACGTTATCCCTTTTAACTCTTGGGCTGCAGTAAAAAGATCTTCATATCTTCCTTAATGAGATTTTTATTGCTCATGTAAATTTGTCTTGCACTGAATTTTTGTCTTGGGAACCCTGAATTGTTACCTTGAGTTGTTCCTGGTAAGCATGCAAGTTTCCACCCAATTTTTGCTGTGAAAATGGCTCCTTCTGGCAAAGTGAAAGCAATTGGAACTCAGTTTAATTAGCTGCCTTCTATAAATATGCCATTATTCTTCTAGCTCCGTGCTGGAGTTATATTTACAAAGGGAACAGATAATGATAATTATTTTGGGTTGTATTTAGTCAGTATTAGTTAATGCCTGAGCATAATTGAGAGGAAATTAAGACAAGTGTAGACTGTGGGGACAAAACTGAGGATAAATGAGTATCTGTTCAGTCAAACCTGAAATTCTACCTATATTTTCAGGCATGGATTGGGAACTCCAGTTGCATGGATTGGGAACTCAGCTGCAGGGAGAAGCAGCAAGTTCCTCACCTGTGGTCCATTTAACAAGGACAGAGTGCAATCTACATCCCCCACTTCTGAATGATCCATATGGTGGGTTTTCTATTATAGATATCCTCTTCCAGGCCCACTTTTCTCAGTCAATCAACATGATCCTGTGCCCTTGGATCTGGTGGAACACAGGAAAGGCAAACAAGTTTAATATCAACCAGAGCCAACATTTTGTTCCCAAAATATGCAATATACACCAAGTTGAATATAAAATGTGAATGAGTTCAGTGTTCTTCTGGTTTCTCTTAGATTATTAAGAGTTGACCGGTTTTTAAAGCTCCTTTTTTTATAATTGTCCAACACAGTCATCACTGCAGGTAAATATGCCTCAGAAAGGCTCCATAACTTCTTGTTAAAAGTATGACAGGGGGAAGCGGCTGTGGCTCAATCAGTAGGGCTCCCATTTACCATATGGGAGGCCCCGGGTTCGGTTCCCGGGGCCTCCTGGTGAAGGCAAGCCTGCCCGCACGGCGTGGTTAGCTGACCCAGCGAGCACAAGCAGCAAGGGGGGGATAAATGAATAAATAAATAAAATCTTTAAAAAAAAAAAAAAAAAAAAAAAGTATGACAGGGAACAGGTCAGGACATTTTTGGCAGCCTGACCTAGAGCCTGGATGCTGGGATACAACAACCCTCCCCAATCATTCTGTAGTTTAAGGCACACAGGACAAAATCCTAAAGTGGGTTAAGGGTACTGGCTTTGGGGTCAGACACTTTGGATAGTTCTTCAAGTTCTGCTGCTTCCTAACTGTGAAATCTTGAGCAAATTATTTCACTTTCCCATTTCCTCATCTAAAAGATGGAGATAATACTAGAACCTAATGGTTCAAAAGACTGAGTGAACTAAATCACATAAAGCATATAGCACTGAACCAGACACACAAAGACACTCATGCTAGTTGGGATGACGACAACTTCTACCAGCTTCTCCTGAGAATCTAAGTCTGCCCATGTGCGTAGCAGGTTTTAATTTTGTGTCTGGGGACAGAGAAAAGAGTTTGGGTTGGTGAAAGCACTCGGGGAGAGGAGAAAGTGTTGGGTCTGTTCTCAAGTGGCACCATGGGCTGAGTTTGAGGTTGAACACCGGATGGTGACAAACAGAATAGATTTGTCTTCTGTCAGTGTGTCTTATTTTGATTTATTGTTTATTTTTTCACATGTAAGGTTTGCCAAAATTCCGACTCAAAGTAGAATCACTATTGTGGAGATCAGTGGAGAGACTCTGGTTATGAGTAAGGTATCTTCCAGGTCCAAGTGACAAAATGTGACAGGCTTTGAGAAAAGAGGTTCCTCTCTCCCTTGCATGATGCCAGCCACACTCTGGCACCCCAGGACCACACACAGTCAACTTCATTGGAGCTCTCGAGGTAGACCTTAATGGCTGGAAGTTTCCTCTCAGTGGTTGGGCAGCAACGGAAGTGGAGAGCTGGGATAGGGGAGACAGATCAGGGACAGGATATGCAGATAAGTGATAGCAGTTCACAGACCCGTCTATGATATTATTTGGGGAAAAATCTGGGTGGCCACTTTCTAATTATGGGGGCACAAATGATCATATAATTTGATCATTTACTCTGCAGCACGTCTTCATGTCATAATCACATCATGAGGAGATCTAAGAATCCTTTGTTGGAGTTCCTATAGCTTGTGATAAGGCTAGCATTGATACAAACATGTAGAACCCTGCAGGTGAGGCAGAAGGATCTTCCTAACTCCCACCAAAGTAGCTGTCTGGGGAGCTTTGCCCTCTTCCTGCTTCTCCTTTTAGTCCAAATTCTACAGCAACCCCAGCTGGCCATCCGCTTCTCTTAAAGTCCTTCAGGAAGAACAGGCTGAGACTCCTTCTGTGACCCACCTGCTCAGGATTGTCTTGTCCAGCTCCAAATGCTGCTTCCAGAGAGTAGCACTGTGGTTTCCAGTCCAGGGGGGCAGATGCAACCTGGCTTAGGTTCTCAGCTTTGTTTTTTTTTTTTTGGAGGGGGGCTGTATTTATTTGTTTTACATCTCATAGGTGAATCCTGTCTCTAAATAACCACCCCATTTTGAATTAATTTAGAACTCATAGAAAAATTGCAACAAAAATAGATAACTCTTATATACTCTTCACCGAGATCCACCAGTTTTTAACATTTCTCTCTCTCACAAATGCACATATTAATATTTAATTTTGTGAACCATGTGACAGGAGGTTGCATCTCTCGTGATCCTTAACCCCTTCATATTTCAGAATGCACTTCCTTAGAACAAAGATATTCTCTTATATAAACACAGTACAGTACCAAAGTCAGGAAATTAAACGTTGATATACTACTTTTATCTACTCTACAGTCCATATTCCAATTTTGACAATTGTTCCAATAATATCTTTTTGTGCATTGCTTTCCTCCAGTAAAACATCCAGTTCAGGATCCTGTATTGCTTTTTGTTGTCATGTCTGGGCTGGTCTCTGAGAAATGTCAACCTCTGCTCGTTTTCTAAAATCCTGACTCAAGATTTGCTGTGAGTCCTCAGTCTGCACTGGAAACGTGCACGTGAGTCAAGCATTCTGATGCATTTGGTACAGAGACACACCACGTCCACAGCACTGGGCAGCAGCCCTCATGTGGTGGCTTTGAGTCTAGGTGCCCTTGGGGAGTTTCACATTAGTGTAAGGGCCCCTCTGGTTCACTCTGCTACAGGATGGTGGGTGGGAGGGTAGAATCTTAGATTTTCTATATCAGGACAGACACAGGAAAGGTTAGGTTAACAGCTTCCATGGGAGAACATGCATCATCCCAGGATGGTGGACTAAGATGCTGGAGCCCCCCATTCCTTACCCCCAATAACACTGCTTCTAGAAAGACCTCAAACCAGCCTGCTGCCTTTGAACTTTATAGCCCTATTATAGGGACCGAGATTTTTTTTTTTTTTTTTTTTTTTTTCATGAATGATTTGCAGAAAGGGAAGACGGGGCTGGTCCTTGGGGCTCGAGGTGGCTTGAGGACAGACAGGTATAAGATGGGCTACAAAGGGCAGCAAGGTGTCAGTTATACAACCCTGGTCACATCCTGCGCATCAGCCCTGCCCCTCTCTGTGAGGAACACCCTGCCACAGCTTTGGCAGCGCCACACCGGCCACCTGAAGCTTTCCCAGCTTTGAGGGAAATCTTGCAGACCACAGCCAGAGCAGGCACCTGTCTTCCTAGGAAGCTGCCTCTAGATATGAATGGAATCCATGGTGCTTGATGGGAGAGGTCAGAGGCTCAGCCAAAATGGGAAATACCCAGAAGACATCACAGGCCCCGACAGCTTCCACAAGGACGAATAACAATGTCCCACAGTGAGAACTTGTCAGCATCTCAGAGAGCCCCCAGGGAACACATGGAGCGTGGGAGCTGAGACACTATATCAAGAAGGGCACAGGACAAAAAGCAATGGGCTGTACTATGCAGGGGCCTTATCTTGTCTGGACATTCCTAGTTCCAACTGGAATGATACAGAAAACATTCTGTTTTCATTTGCCTCCCTCTTCAAGGGCTGAATGTGCCTGTTCAGCAGAGAGGCAGGGATTTTTCTGTCCTTGGACAGGAGCTGGCACTTACAGCCATATCTCAAATCTGTAGTTCCCAAAAGTGTGTTCCATAGACTATCAGCTCCAGGAAATAGTCTGCCAGAAAAGATCCCTTGACCTACAAGTATGTGGGAAACACTCCAAACCATAGCCCCTTCTTAGAATTAAAGGCTCTAAAAGAAAGCAGTTTAGCCCAATGCTCCCAAGGCTTACTTGACCAGGGAAGCATTTTGCTTCCTGGGGGTGGCAGAGTAGGAGTGGGTTCAATTCTTTGGAACACTCTCTGGGGACTGTTTCTCTGGCCACATTGAGTAGAAAGCAGGCTTCATCCATTTCCTACCTCCTCTGGCCTCCCTGAGTTCAGGGCATACTCCGCGTTGGACTGATGGTGGCTGCCCACTGGGAGGGCAACCCCTGAGATAGGGCATCTTTATTCTCTGGCAGAAGAGAGAAAGGAAGCGGTCAATTTGAGCTCTAGGGATTGAGACTCTTATGAACGGGGATGCTGTTAGAGTAGGATGGGCCCTTAATCCAATAAGATTGATATCCTTGTGAAAAGAGGAAATTTGGACAGAGCGGAGAATGCTGTGGATTGCCAGCCAGAGCCAAGGGAGAGGCACAGAACAGATCCTTCCCTACAGACTTCATGGGAAAATTTGAGTTAGGTCTTCTTTCTTTTTTTAATGCAAGAATTTAGAGCTATGCATTTCCCTTTCGGCACTGCCTTTGCTGCATCTCATGTTTTATTTTCTTTTTTTCAATTTTATTTATTTCATAAGTTTTAGTATGTTGCATTTTCATTTACCTCAAATTAGTCCCTAAATTCCCTTGTGATTTCCTTTTTAACTCAGTTGTTTAAGAGTATATTGCTGGGAAGCGGCTGTGGCTCAATCAGTAGGGCTCCTGTTTACCATATGGGAGGCCCTGGGTTCAGTTCCCGGGGCCTCCTGGTGAAGGCAAGCCCGCCCGCGCGGCGTGGTTAGCTGACCCAGCGAGCACAAGCAGCAAGGGGGGGATAAATGAATAAATAAATAAAATCTTAAAAAAAAAAGAGTATATTGCTTAATTTCCACATATTTGTGAATTTTTCATTTCTTGTCTTTTATTGATTTCTACCTTCATTTCATTGTGGTCGGAGAAATACATGACTTCAATTTTTTAAAAAAATTCTTTGAAACTTGTTTTGTGACCTAATATATGGTCTATCTTGGAGAATGATCTATATGCACTTGAGAAGAATGTGTATTCTGTTTGTTTTTTTTTGGGGGGGGGGAGTGTTGAATAAATGTTAGGTTTAGTTGGTTTAGAGTATCATTCGAGTCTTGATTTTACTTATTGATCTACTGTCTGAATGTTCTATCCGTTATTAAAAGTGATGTATTAAAGTCTACTATTATTGTGAACCATCAATTTCTCCCTTCATTTCTGTCAGTATTGAATTGTTGAATTGACTCCTTTATCAGTTAATAATGATCATCCTTGTCCTGTACAAAAGAATTTTGAGAAAGTTTATTTTATCTGTTATTATTATAGCTTCCCCAGCTCTCTTTTGGTTACTACTTACACGGTATATTTTTTTCCATCCTTTCCCTATCAAACTACTTATGTCTGAATTTCAAGCGAGACTGTTTTAGATAGCATATAGTTGGGTTATGCTTTTTTTAAATCCATTCTGCCAATGTGTGCCTTTTGACTGGAGAGTTTAATATATTTACATTTAAAGTTAGTGCTGATAATGCAAGACTTTCTTCTGTCATTTTAGTATTTAGTCTTTGTAAGTCTTACATCTTTTCCTCAATTCTTATGTTAATACTTACTTTCATATTTATTTATTTTGTTCATATTGAGTCTCTTCTCATTTCTCTCTGGATATATTGCCCATATATTTTCTTTGTGGTTTACCATGGGGTTAAAATTTAACATCCTAAATATATAACAGTCATATTTGATTTGATACCAACTTGACTTCAATATCATACACATACACTATTCCTATACCACTTTACCTCTACCTTTTTTTGTATTTGTTACAACTTACATTTTGGTACATTGTAAGTCCAAAACCATAGTTTTATTACTTTTATGCATTTGCATTTTACCACCTCTAGGAAGTAAGAAATGGCGTTACATACCAAACAATACAATACAATAATACTGACATTTATAATTACCCAAATGGTTATCCTACTCAAGGTCTTTATTTCTTTATGCTGTTTTCTACCTTTTCCTTTCCTTTCAGTCTGTAGAACTCCCTTTAGCATTCCTTATAGGGCAGGTCTAGTAGTAATGGACTCCCTCAGCTTTTGTTTATGTGGGAATTTCTTAATTTCTTCCTAATTTTTGAAAATATCTCTCAGATATTAAATTCTTGATTGGCATTTGTTTTATTTCAGTACTTTAAGTATTTCAACCCACTGTCTTCTTGTCTCTGGTTTCTGATGAGAAATCAGCACTTAATCTAATTGCGATTTCCTGATACATAAAATGTTGTTTTTCTCTTGTAGTTTCCAGAACTCTTTCCTTGACCTTTGCATTTGACCAAAGGTCAATATATGATGGGGCATATTTCTTTTCATGTTTACCCTGTCTGATGTTCTCTGGGTTTCTTGGATTCACATCTTTTGCTAAGTTTGGGGAATTTTCTGTCACTATTTCTTTGAATATTCCTTCTGACCCTTTCTCTCTCTCTTCTTCTAGGACTTCGACAATGCATATTTTGGTACACCTGATAGTTTCCCAGAGGTCCCTTAGGCTATTTTTGTTTTTTATAATTCTTTTTATTTCTGCTTCTTAGCTTGACTCATTTCGATTGTCATGTCTTCGAGTTCAATGATTCTTTCTTCTGCCACCTCCAATCTTCTCTTGAAATTTCCTGGATATTTTTCCTTTCAATTGTTGTGGTCTTCAACTCTAGTAGCTCTGTTTGGTTACTTTCAAAATATCTTTTTATTGAGATTCTCATATTACTCACTCATTGTTCCCCTAATATCTTTTAGTTATTTCTCTGTATTTTCCCTTCATTTCCTAGAACATATTGAAAATCCTTATTTTTAATGTCTCTGTCTGGTATGTCCATAGTCTTGTTTTCTTCACTGATGTTTTCTGGATTTTCATCCTCTTCCTTTGGATGGGCCTTCATTTCCTATTTGTTTGTCTTGTAATCTTTTGTTGCACACTGTACATTTTAATATTTTAAAATGTTAACTCTGGGATTTATTCCCTTAGATATCTGTTTCTTGAATTTGTAACCACCTGATGATATGACAGAGATTTTCTTGAATGTCAGTCCTCCTATCAGGAAGATTTTCTGAAAGTGAATGCTAAGGGCAGGATCCTCCCTGTCTTTTCTGGGCCTGCTTCTTGTCCTGGGCTTGTGTTTGCTAGTGGTCTTAGTAGTTCCCCTGTTTATAGGAGTTTGAATGCCCCCTCTACTTCCCAAGAGACAGACCACTTCCCTCTCCCAAGTGTTCTACTGCCAGAGTTAAAGCAAGTAAGCCTTTGCCCCAGACCATCCACCTCAATTGTTTTTTATACTGCTTTCATTGTCTTAAGCTGATTTTGCCTGGAAGGCAAATTCTAGCAGGGAGGCATGCTGTAGAGGAGTTTTCCAAGTCAGTCCTTCTTGTCTGGAACAAGCCCAGGAACCCACAAAGGGAGCACTGGCCAGCTCCAAACTGCTCTGGGGAAGGGATGTGGAAGGGGCCAGGAAGGGCAGCAGGAGCTTTTCCCATAGCTTCCCAAAGCTGTACTTTCCTGACTGTCCAGCAAATGCAGCGCTTCAACTATCCTCTGCAGCTCTGAGGAAGTGAACTATCTTTAAGTCTCCTCTGCCGCCTTTCTCTGGGGCATGTTGGAACACCAGTCATTCTCAGAGCCAGGTCCCCAGCAATCTCATAGAGCTAATCAAAAGCTGTGATCAGTAGTCAGCCCACGCCCACCCTGGATAATGGGGAAGTGGGTTTTTAGGTCCTTTTCTGGCTGGGAGCTAGTAACCACTGCACACAGAGAGCAATTTACTGGTAATTACCATAATTTAACAACCTCTTTCTTCCATTCTTCCCTGGATGCTGTACAGTGTTCTACTGGACTCTGGAGCCTCAAAATAGATGATCCAGACAGTCTCTGCCTATTTAATAGTTGTTCTGGTAGAGGGACTTGATTCCTACTCCACTATCTTCCCACAATCCTAAGAGGATGAATTTTGCTGTGAGTTCATTCTTGTTCTTGTCTGGGTTTGGGAGTTACTCTTGTATACCATAAGGATGAGGCTACAGATACAGTTTCAAGATTTATCAGTACAATCACTGTGTAATTCCTGCCTCGCTTTGTTATGTGGATTAAACAAGATAATACATGTTAAATGCTTAGTCCACAGTGGCATTTAATAAATAGTAGCTATTATTTCTGTTATTCTCATTATCAATATCATTACAGTAATAATGTTTTCACATAATCTAGAGCTGAATGATCCAATTTAAAATCTAACAGTCAAATGCAAATGAAGGACTGAGCTACAGTCTACCTATTTTCTAAAAGGGGGTTAAAATCTATTTTGATCTTTTTTCTCTTTTTTATTATCTCAAAAAAAAAAAAAAGTGTTTTATAAATTCTAATGCATATTTCATCTTGTGTCCGGAAAAAAATTTTTTTTAAACCCTTCCAAGTTACAATCTCCAAATGTATTTTGCCTGCTACACTTAATATTCCAAGTGTTACTGGTGCTTATGATCCCTGATTCTCAACAGTGAAAACATTTAGCCAGTGGAGAACCACTGACTGGAACATAGGAGAAACTGTGCCATCTGCTGGCTTCTCAGGAGAACTGCATTAGTGAAGCTGCCCACAGACATACAGCTTCTCTGGGTGGTAAAGCTCAGTGGGACTGCAGATCCTCTGCCCAGTGGTTTGATGTCCAAGAAGCATGAAGGCTGGAGGGCCACACTTGAATCCCACTGTCATATTGCTGCATATGTGGCATCTGGTTCTGGCCTGTCCCTCAGGACACCGCCTGCCTTTGCAACTCCCGAAGCAGACACTGGATGATTCAGCAGGAAGCAGGGCTGATGCACTAATCGCGATGGTCCTTAGGGGTTCACGCCATTCCTGGCTTGCTGGTTCATCACAGTGTGTTGTCCCCTGGCCGTGGCTGGAGGCTCAGGCCTCCACAGACTCCAGGTCTCCTCTGCATCTTTCCTTTCCTCTCCCCAGGGCCTCAGCCACTTGCCAGACAACATGGCTCACAGGAAGAGACACACACTGACATCGTGGCTTGGGGACCACCCTGCTGAGCCGACCCCAAGGTTCACTGCTAAGAGCTCTGCTTATTCCAGGTGGAGACCAGCCCAGGCCATGGCCTCATTTTATACAAATGATGACAGAACAGGCAGTTATATACAGGCAGCCTCACACTCACCCAAGAGAAGGCTCCCAGCATCTGCTAAGACGACTCGTTGGGAGACTCTTAGCCAAGTGTGTGAAAGATAGGGAAACTGACAAGTCCTGGGCACTGACTACATGCCAGCTATTGTCATATGTGCTTGAACATGTCATCAATTTAATTCTCACAACAACTCATGAGGAAGTTATTACCATTCTTACTTTACGGCTGAGGAAACTGATGCACAGCAAGGTTAAGCCACTCACCAAAGTAGTCACAAGTAGTTAATGGTGGACCTGGGATTCAAACCCAGGCTGTCTGGCTCCAGAATTTATACTTCTAATCTCTATACTTGATTTAAATCCTTAATTAATATTGAAGGACCAAATAATAGGATGGAGAGGTTGTTGACAAGACATAGTCCCAGAAAATTAGCTCTCCTAACAATGAAAATGGGACCCAAAGTTAAGAGATCAAGGATCAGTGATGGGTAGAGTAAAAGAAGTGTGGTTCTAGCAAAGGGATAGAGGGAAGAACCCAAAAGAGAATCAGAGACGAGGTCACAAGCAGTAAATTAGAGGACTTGAAAGAGATGGGGCATAGTAGAACAAAGACGAGGCAATAAAAGGCTTAAATAGTTCTTCGCATTCAAAGTCTTGAAACTGAAGAAGCTGAGCTCAACCTTGGACCCAGGTAGCCAAGTGGAGCTGAGTGAGGGGACTGCTGAGGGAGACTGTACAGGTTGTACTGCAGGGTGGGTGGTTGGCTTTGATCTTGAACCACTATCCAACACGGCAGGACTGGTGGACCCTCTTACCAATACATGCCCTTGGGTATTGTGGATGGCTCCCAGGCATCCACCCCCACTGGACAGGTGCTGGATGATGCCATTGTCACTGGGTCACAGGGTCTGCTGGAGCCAGGCACCAAGGATACCACAGTGAACAGCATTCACATTCACCCTGCCTTCATGGAGTTTACATTCTAGTGGGGGAAAGGGATAGATAGAATGCAAACAAGTAAATTAAAGAAAATGATTATGTACTAGAAAATATGCTCCACAGGAAATAAGCAGGACCCTGTACTGGAGGACAATAGGAGAGACAAAGGCTTTTCGCCACAGAGAAGAACCATGGGTATTTGTCTGGACAACATTCCAAAAGGTCTCACATCTATAGTGCTGATGGCCCTTCCCAATGAAGATCCACACACAAGTGCAGGATTAAACTGATGACGTTAAAAGATGATCACATCCTACAACTCTAAGCGAGTACCCAGGCTAGAAGCTTCACCAAACCACGAGACCATTATGCTGCACATTCATATTAAAACGTAAATTCTGCATCATTTTGTGAACAGATAAATTTGAGATTCCTTGTATATCATTATGCATAAACAATATATTTTAAATATTCTACAAATTTGGGCACTTGTTTTTTTTTTTTTTTTTTTTTTTTAATGGATTTTGAGCCTCAAAACAGGCATCTCTAACCTCTTATGAGGAAGGAAAGCCTGGCGATGGGTGCATGGCATTGAAGCTCAGACCCGAGGAAAGAAGAGACAGTCACCTGAGGCAGAGGGAGGAGAGCATTTCCAGCAGTACCATGAGTTACTATAAATTTGGAGGGCAAAAGGCACTTCTCTAGGAGTTACCATAAAAAGAAAACTTAAATACTGCTAGGAAATGAAAGCTCCTAGTAAGTTCCAATAGAAAGGCTTAGAATTGAGTCCAAGACAAACTGATTCTAATTTAGCCAAATGTGGGGAGAACAAAGACCTCCTATATAGCTGAATACTACCCTTGAGCTTGATTCCTTGAGATTCACCAGGAGAAATTTAGAAACAAGTCACTGAATTTATAAGAAGCTAGGTCAACTGGCAGATTGTGTATCTCAGATTCAAACCTGCTTCTGAAAATAGGCATGAAAACTGCAGCAACCCAGAAAAAAGGAAAAAAGTTGAAATGGAATTGCAAATGACAGCATTCATGACAAGCTTTGCAGTCAGCCATGGTGGGGCTGGTTGCTGGCCAAGACTGAGCTTTACCTGCTGGTGACTGCAGCCTCCAGCTGTTTCCTGGAGAGTTTCCATGGGTTCCACAGGACAATAAAGTTTCTCACTTAGGCTGGGGTTGAGGATGTTAAAAGTTTTGTCTGTTACTGCCTGGATCTTGAGGGCCACGAATCCAAGGCTGGACTTACAAGACACCGTCACATTTGGGCAGTAGAAAGCAACAATCAGCCCAGTTGGGAGGGAGTCTTGTCTGTTTCACCATGAAGGGGTTCTCTGTGTTTATAATATAAAATTAGAGAGAGCATTCTTTGTCCTTACTCCCTTCTCCCTGCCATAAAGGAAGAGGTGAACCTTTTGTAATGCACTGTCCAAATCTCTCAGCACTATATAAGAGTTTCATCATGCTTTGTATCAATTCCCTCCTAGACAGTGAGTTTCTCAAGGTTAGAGCCTATTTAGTCAGTCTCCTGGTCTCCTTCCACATGGTCCCCCCAGGTGCCTGAAATATTACTGGCCTTCAATTAGTAATTACTAAACGACTGAATTAGCAGGTGATCAAAACTGTATCTACTGCCACAGAGTTCCCTCCAGTGATTATCAACCAATAATTATTGACAATCAACCATTCACTGATTCATTAATTTATTTCACTACCATATATTTATTGAGAACCTACTCTGTGCCAGGTACCTTATGAGAGTTTTCAGCTACAGCGGTAAATACAACAGATGAGATCCTGGCTCTCGTGGAGCTGGTAGTAGGTAAGGCCAGGGATCAGCAAACTTTTTCTATAAAGAAAGAGTAAATATTTGAGGCTTTGCTACAACAAACAAATTTTCTTTGCTTCTTCTTTTTTTTAAAAAAACCCTGAAAATGTAGAAACCATTCTGATCTCAAGGGCTTTTTAAAAATGGGTCATGGGGCATGGGTCAAATTTGGCCCATTGGTCACAGTTTTCCAATCCCTGTGTAAGATAGACATTGACCAAAAAAAAACACCCTGATAATTAGATAACTTACAAATGTGATGAGCATGAAGGAGGGAAAAAGGGAAAACACAGGCTGTGTGGGGGCATGAAGTTAGAGAAGAAGAAGAAACATCAAAGTGGTGATTAGACCAGCAGGAAGGCAAACGGCAAAGAACGAGGGAGCATGGGGTGGGGTGGGACCCCGAGAGCTTTCAGGGGTCACAGGTAAAGGCTTCGAAGCAGCAGAGCTGGGCGAGTCAGTCTGCCGTGAGGTAGAAGAGTGGGTGGGATCCTCATCAGGTAAGTCAAGGAGTTTGGATTTGGCCTTTTAAATTGTGAGAACTTCTCTGGCTGCTATGTAGGCTCTGGTCTGGGGAGGTGAGAAGGGCACAAGATGGAGAGGCCAGTCAGCTGGAGCCTTATAAGGACTGACAACAGCTGCAACCATACATAACAATGAAGAAAAGAAATAGATGGATTTGAAAAATATGTTGAAGGTAGAATCAAAAGAACTTTGTGATGCATTGGACATGGGAGAGTAAGGGAAAAGGAAGTATCGAGATCAAGTCTTAGAAAGGAGTGGCAGGATGCACCCCAAACTATCAAGGTTACTTACCCCTGGCAGGGCAGGGTAAAGGGGATTTGATTGTAGGGACAAAGGGAAGAGGGTCGTTACCTTTTAAAATCCACCACTACATTGTTTGTCTTGTTAAATGAGGAAGTATTAGTTTAAGAACACAACCAATAACGTAGAGAAGAAAAAAAGAATAAAAAAGGAAGGAAAAAGCGAAAGGGTCCCAGGTTCTGGCATGAAAATCTGTGTGGATGGAAGTAGTTTGTGACTGTGCGGGGGAAAACAAAAGCATGGGTATGGGTGCAGGATGGAGACAGACCAAGACTTCGGTTTGGGACATAAGGTCGAGATGCCAGAAAGTTACTAGATGATGGAAAGTTTGCCTTGCCTCAAGGGGATCTCCAGGAGTTCTAACCAAAAGAAAGCAGAAAGGAGTATGACAAACAGATGCAGAGATATCTGGGAGAGGCAGGATCACGTGGCTTAAAATAGCAGCTTCCTAACAGTCCCTCATCAGCCCAAGTTCTGCTTCCATCTGCCCAGGTCCGTCTGTTGCAGAAAGGGTGGCCTTGCAAAGCAATGCATTTGCTTTGGGCACCTCCTTTAGGAGAATCACAGCCCTGAAGGAATAAAAAGGTTGAATGTTATTTTAATTGAATTTGTTTTCAATTTACTTTCAGCTGTCTAGGGAAAAACCTTTTACACTCACCACATTTGATTCCTTTTTACTCCATGTCTATTATCCTCATAATGAGCTTTTAACACACTAATTTTGTGTGTTTGCCGAATGGTGATTCATGTTGGCCAAATCAATAAATAGCAAAAGCATAAAAAGATGCTAAACTCAGACAAAGAATCAGAATATAAATGGAAATCTTGGACATCTACTTCAGTAAAAGTGGCAACTATTTTCTGATGCAATGCCCCATGGTGCCAGGGTGAGGGTAGAGAAATTCCTCAACTGTCCAAACCTCAATTTGCAAGCACCCACCAAGTCATCACAGCTAAGTTTGAAGCAAGTGGGAAGCTCCTCTGTCTGCCCCTGGCATTTGGTCTCAATTTATGATTAAAAGGGAAAAATAAAAATGCAAATTTCTAAGGATAGTTTTTTTAAGGTTAAAAGGAAGCTAACAGAGTGAGTGCCACCGACGCCTCAGGTTCATGGATCTGACATCTACATAGATGGCACCCATTGCTCATTTTGTAGTGCCACCTTGGGCTTACAGAAGAGGAAAACAGCATTTCCTAATGTGATGCAAGAACTCTTTTTGAAGAGTTGGCATGCTCCTTTACCGCAACAAGAAGGGAGATTTGCCCTGGTACCCATCCCACCATGGTGGTAAAGAGAGAAACATACCTCGGGATTCAGTTATTCCAGATCGAGTCCATCCAGAGCTTCACTCATTCTCATCCCTGCTAAGATCTTAACCTAAATCATTTGAGAAGTTTGTAATGATCTAGTGTGGAAGTTCCTAAACTATGTTTCATGGAATACTGTTTCTCTGAATTTTAAACATATATTCCAAGAAAAAGTCACTCATTGGTTAAAGAACTTTGGGAATTCCTTCTATACTCTATTTTTCTCTTTGATACTCCAAAATGCATTAACATTATAGGCTCTGAGAAGTCCTGTAGCAAAAAACTCTTACCTTTGTTTAAATTGGACTAACAAAACCATTTTTTAAACATTTTCTATTTTTTTTTTTTTAGGTAAAATGCTAATTCATACGGTGGAACACAAGGAAAATATTTAAACTAAATCATTTTAGGAAAACTCACCATATACAACTTAAATTGGGTTGTCACATTTTGATACATCATGGTCCATGAAAAAAACTATATCCCTGACTCTTTCTGTCTCCCCATGCAGCAGGTGCATTTTGGGGCCTCATTCATCCCAAACATTCAGTAACTGTGTGTAGAAGAAGGGAACTCATCTGGTTTCAAATAACTGAAACCCAGATAAAAGTAGCTTAGGAAAAATGGCACTTACTGAAAGGATGCTAGGGAAGTTCACAGCCCTGGATATGTTGAATAGCCAGGAAGGCAAGGCCAGCGAAGTGTGGGGTGTTTCAAGGACTCAAATACCATCTGGACTTTGACACACACCCCGCCCCCACCCCCAGCTCTAGCTCTTAACTTCTGTTCCTCTCTGCATGTTGGCTTTATCTCTGAACTGGCTAATCATTAGAGCTTTACCACTTGAGAAGAAGGGTGTCTACTCCCATTTTTTTTAAATCCCAGGAAACAACTCTGGCTTGACTTGTGCCCAGTGCCTGCTGTGATTGGTCTGCCTGGATCTTGAGGCCACTCCTGAGGCTGGGTGGTGGGACAGGTCCTAGGGTAAGCAGCCCTCACTAGAGCCACATGGCTAGAATGGGACAGGAATGGCTCCCTAAAGGAAAACGGGTTGTTTTTTTCCAAAGAAGGAATGACATAGCATGCACGCCCAACCCAGACGGAAGCGAAGCATCCCTGACTCTGGGGAAAGAATTATACCCATGTCACCCCTTCCTTCATACTCTTTGAAATCAGCCAAACCACAGATATATTGTTATGGACAAAGCATCCTGCTTAGCTCAGGCGCTGGCCTCGCATTCCGTGTGTAACCTGTGTCTGCTTCTCTGGGAGGAGAGCACAGGGTCTGATTGCTTTAGTGTGTCCATCCCCTCTGTGAGCCTGCACCTAAGCTGCTTATGTGTTTTTTTTTTTTTTTTTTAAAGATTTTATTTATTTATTCATTTATACCCCCCTTGCTGCTTGTGCTCGCTGGGTCAGCTAACCACGCCGTGCAGGCGGGCTTGCCTTCACCAGGAGGCCCTGGGAACCGAACCCGGGGCCTCCCTGCTTATGTGTTTTTATAAGTGGAGAGAAATTGTGTTATCACTGGATAAATGAACTCTCTTGTTTCTTGAGAAATTCTCTTTCATATGCAGCCAAAGGGATTTTAAGTTCTATCAACCTCTTTTTGGTGTACCATTTTAAATGATTTATCCATCATGTTTGATAATACAAATCAATTTTAAAAGTTTTACAGGCTGAGTTAATGCAATCAAATCTTTGGTAGGACTTCATATTAATTCAGACCTGGTGCTTAAAAATCATGGAGCCCTCCACCTAACCAGCAGGCTGGCTTTTAATAAATCACTAACATGTGTCATAGAAGAACATATTACCCTCATTGTGCTCCCTCTAAGAGAGGCATGTCTCCCTGCAGTTACAGCCATCTGTCTGGCTGTCAATCTATCTTCTGACAATGTCTTTTTCTCTGGTAGTCTTGTCCAAGGAGATTCCTACAATCAACATCGCACAAAGGCCAGGATCATGCAGGTTTCAAAGATGGCAACCATACCTTGTGGTCCTCCTAATTTAAGGAATTTGGGTGGAACCAGGCTCCCACACCCCCTTCCCCCATTCCAAACTGCATAGGCAGCTTGTATTAGTCAGCTAAAGGGGTGCTGATGTGAAGTACCAGAAATCTGTTGGCATTTATAAAGCATATTTATTTGGGGTAGAAGCTTACAGTCACAAGGCCATAAAGAGTAAGTTACTTCCCTCCCCAAAGTCTGTTGCCACGTGTTGGAGCAAGATGGCTGCAGGTCTCTGTGAGGATTCAGGCTTCCTCTTCCTCCTAAGGCTCTGTGGTCCCAGGTCCTTCTTTTCTCAGCTGCAGGTGAGCATGACACCTCTCTCTCTCCCCAGGGCTCATTTTTCTCCAGGCTCAGCTGCTCTGTTCTCTCCACAAGGCCAGCTGTAAAGTATCAGGCAAACGACTGGTCTCTCTTCCCAGGGCCTCTGCCGTGTCCAATGGAACCTTCTCTCTTTCCCCACCTAGCTGCTTCCCTGTGTGTTTACTTTCTGGGGCTCCAGCATCAAAAACTCCAACTCTCTTTCTTCTACCATGTGGTTTTCTCCTACTGATGTGGCCTAATAAAAACCTTAACCATAATTTTATAAGGAAAAGTGAAAGTTCTTAATTTAATACAACCAAAGTGGAACAGACCAGTTTACAAACATAACCTAATATCTATTTTTGGAATTCATAAACAATGCCAAACTGCTACACAGCTGCTTATGGAGACTGGATTGGAGGGGGATGGGCAAGGCTGGATGCAAAGTGACCAATGCATGAGCACCTGTGGCAGCAATGAGTGGTGTCACAAGGTCAGCGCAATGGGGATGGAGAGATGTGATGTTTAGAAAGTGGAAATGCAGCACTGATAACTTGGAATGGGAATGGGGGGTGTGGGAGGAAAGATGACCCCAGGCTCCTGGAGTGAGGGGATGTCATTCACAGAGATGGCAACCAGGGAGAGGAGGCAACCGGAGGAGGGCCCTGTACCAAGGAAAGGTAGGTCTACTCATTTCCACCACCACATGGAATTAGACAGGGTGGGCCAGATCATGCTGTGGTGACTGCCTGAAAAACAAATAAGAATAAGAAAGGTGGCTCCTACTGCATGCCCAGCACCAGCTTCTAGGGTTCTGCCCCATGTCATCCTCTCTGTGATCCAGGCCTCTGCCTGGAACAATGCCTGTCTCATGGCAGAAGGGAAGATGACATGGCAAGCCTCGAGCTGGTTCTTAGACGTCACAATTCACTTCTACTCACTTTGCATCAGCCAAACCAAGTTATATGGATTACCTAAGTTAAATAGGACAGGGAAGCATAAATGCCCCTCAGGGAGGGGCTTGGAATCTATTATGTAATGATTATACAATTTACGACATCCAGGAGAGGGGACTAGAAACTCATTTCCAAGACCAATTAAAAAGCAAAAACAAAGAAAAAACCTAGTTCCTCCCATTCCAAGTTGGTGAACCTTGCATGGGAGCACTTTGAGAGGCTTATTCAAAGGAAGCAGATAAAAGGGTGAAAAGGGCATGGAATGCCTACATCTGTGTGGCCTTGTGCATAGTCTCTCTGGATTTGAGTTTCCTCATCTGCCAAATGAAGGTGTTAGAATTAGAGGCTCTTTAAAAGTCCCTTCCAGTTCTAAGATTTAATGGCTCTGACTTTACTCCATCTCTGTGGTCTGAGCACTTGATTCTCAAAACTTTTACCTTTGCTTCTTCAAAGGGATGAGTCTCACTTGTTACACAATCGGACTGCAGGAGTCAAGATTCAAAAGGGCATCCCAGGCCCTTGTGATTCTTTGCACCTGTCTCTGCCAGCTCCTAATTCATCACTGCTCTGAGGAGGTCTGCCCTCTCTACCTGGTCCTGCCTGTTATATCAAATTAGGAACTAACCTATCATGGTTGGCCTACTTCTGAACATTTCCCTGTGGGAAGGGCCAAGTGTCTTTGGCTTTGGCTTGTCATTTCATGCAGTCTCGAGGAGGCCAGAGGCTGGTCACTTGGATGCTCCCACATCCTCCCACCTCCAATCCCAAACTGTCATGTTTTACTCCATCTACCTTCATCTTGGCTGATTTAAGGGCCGGTGTTGCCATTGTTCACCCCTTCTGCTTTAATTTCCCTGCCCTGATGCTCATCTAGCGAACAAAGATGCATTACAATTTCCAGGTACCCAGGGCTGCAAATTTTTTTTTTTTCCATTTTTTTGAATGTCCCAATCCGTTAACTATGTTTTGTTTCATTTTTTTGTTTGTTTGTTTTTTTGTGTTTTTTTTCCTGCGTTTCCTTATGTTTGTCTCTTGCTTGTAAGCTTATCGTTGTTCTTTCTTTTTCCTATTAAGTATATTTGATTATTATATGGGCTACATGTTCATGGAAGATTTAGATCACAGAAGGGTTACAATGGGTGCTGCAGGGGATTATTGGTGGGGGGTGTCTGGGAGGGGGGATTCATGGGAGTAAGTTCATCCGAATATACATGAAAGATATACAAAATTGCTCAAAAGATCAAAGGATGGGGCATGGTCACGGTGGGTGGACAATCACTCAATAAATGAGGGAATCTGAATTCCTAGCCTGGAGAGCTCTGCCACATTCTCCAAGGGAGCAGCAACAGTCCTCTGAGTGCAGGGACAGTGTCTGTCAAAAGAGGATGCCCCACTGATGAGTTCTTGTTATTGATGACTACCCTTATGAGTCTTTGCTCCTGTAACTGAAACTTAGCTTACTGTTATGGGGTGCCTAAGGGTTGCCACCTGAGAGCCTCCTTGTTGCTCAAGTGTGGCCTCTCTCTAAGCCAAACTCAGCATATGAATGCATTACCTTCCCTCCAATGTGGGACATGACTCCTGGGGATGAGCCTCCCTGGCAACAAGGGATTAATACCAAGTGCCAACTGGCAACACAACTGGAAAAAGACTTTGAATAAAAGGGGGAAAAGGTAAAGACAAATGAGTTCAAGTGGCTAAGAGACTTCAAAGAGAGTCGGGAGGTCGTCCCAGAGGTAACGCTTACGCACTCCTCAGTAGGATCTCATAGAACATCAATCAAAGTGCATATCACCCCACACAGAGGGGCTCCTGAGGGCTCTGGAGACACCCAGGTCCTATATAAGGGGGGATAGCCCCAGAGACTGATGCCTTATCAGTGGGCTCTATTTTGGAATCTGTGCTCCTGAGAGTGACAGAACTGGACTCAAATAAGTCCTTCCTGCACATGGTTCATCAGTCCCTTCTATTCAAACCTATAAGTGATGCTGGAGTTTTTAGGTATACTTCCAGAGACTGGAGCCTCCAGCCTACCTATGTGCCAGGTGTGTGTGGAATCTCAGTGGAGCTGCAACCCCTACCCTACAGCTCAATGGACTCATCCAAGTCACCTGGTGAGGAGACAACTATGGGCAACTGCCATCCCAGGGAATGGAGAGGGCCTGCATCTGCAGGCAGGATAATCCCATCCACCATATCCATGGGATATAAGCCCTCTCTCACTTGGAGGTGGAGTGGACATCACCATCCCAGTCTCCTCAGGATTGGGGGAAGAACTATGGACTAGAGTGGACTTACTGGTATTCTATTGTACACATATGGTGATTCTAGCAATGGAAGAAATTATAACAGTGAGGTGGAGCCGGTGGCCACTGGACACTTTCAGGGCAGGGAGGGGATGTGCAGTTGAAATACAGGGGCTTTTTCAGGACTTGGGGGTTGTCCTGAGTGGCGTTGCGGCAACAGATGTAGGCCATTTTACATCAGCATATACCATGCAGAACTGTGTGGGAGAGAGTGTGGTCTACGATGTGAACTGTGGTCTATGGTTGATGGCAAGGCCCCAGGATGTGTAGGTCCATTGAGGGTGATGGGCCACCCTTGTGGGAGATGTCTGTGTGGGATGTTGTGGGAGGTGTGGGAGGTGGAGAACATGGGAATCCCTGTAGTTTTCATGTAATATTTAGGTAATCTAAGCACCTTAAAAATATATATATATATATATAAATAATATTTTTGTAAGCAAATGCACATATATGCATATATATTTATATATCATTTTACAAATGTTGGTATGTATTGTGGAAAATTTGATTTTTACCCACAATTAAAAAAATATATATTTGGACATGGAAATATATTTTCAGTATCCAGATAGTAAGAAAAGAGTTAAAATACACCTTAAGATATCAATTGTATATCAATCAGTATTTATCCAAATTGTAAAGACTATTTTGATTTTCTTACTTGCAAAACAGGGCCAAGAAGATTGTTGGGTCTTTGTAAGTATTATATAAGTGACTATGTGGAAAATGATGAGAATTGAATTTAGGAGATAATAAGCACTAAATAAATATTCACTATTATTATATATATATAAAAAAAGATGCATTACAATTTCCCGGTACCCAGGGCTGCAAATACTTGCAAGATATAATCAGCTGAAAACAAGGATTTTTGCATCCAAGGCTAGTGCCAATATGACTGCATACCAGTTACCAACCCTGTATAATTAAAAATGAACATTTCACACACACACATCATCATCATCATCATCATCTTAATACATAAAAATTTGAGATGGAAAATTCAAGAAAGCATTGACTAGAAAGACAATGGCAAAGACCAGGACGGAGAGGAGACTGGGAAGGCCCCCTCCTGAGAACAACTGGGCTAAGTTAGCCTTATTACTTAAAGCCCACCCTGCAGAGGGCAATCCAGTTTGCTGGATAATCTGTTTAATTAAGGAAATGGCATTATGCTCGATTCCATGGGGTTTATGGCCCAAATCAACTTAGAAATACTTTCAAAGCACCCACTCACAAAGTCTGTTCCCAAGCTTCCCTTTTGATGGGAGCTATTGTGCAAAGTTCCACCATAAGAATTGTCATGAGGCAGAGCTCAGTCTTGGGACCTGGTGATGGCAGACTCAAGATGGCACCAGTGACCCCTGCCCACTGGTTTTTATGCACTTGAGTCCTGGGCAGGACTTGCTTCTAATCAAGAGAATATGGCAATGGTAACAGGATGTCACTTCCATGATTATGTTATAAAAGATTATGACTTCCATCTTGCTAGTAGACTCTCTCCCTTTCTTGCTCTGATGAAGCCAACTGCCATGTTGTGGGCTCCCCTTGGGAGAGGCCCACATAGCAAGGACCTGAGGGCAGCCTCTGGCCCACATCCAGCACAGAAGGGAGACCCTCAATCCAACAGTCCTCCAGAAACTGAATTCTGCCCACAACCTGAGTGACCTGAAAGTGGACGTTTTCCCAGTCGAGCTGTTGGAGCAAACCCCAGGCCTGGTCAACACTTTGATTGAAGCCTTGTGAGAGACTTAGAAGCAGAGGGTCCAGCTAAGACATGCCAAGATTCCTGGCCCACAGAAACTGTGAGAGAACAAATGTGTGCTGTTTTAAGTCATTTCAGCACTTGTAATTTGTTATACAACAATAGGTAACAAATGCAGACTCCATAGTGGGCTTTGCAAAACCTGTAAGGGTTCTGGTAGAAGAAGCATCTTCACATAATCCATACTCACGTGGGCTGGGTAAAGCAGAAGCTTATGAATTCTCAGCCATGAGCTTACCTGTGTCTACCTAGAGTCTGCCCGTTGCTTTATGCTAATGGATACCTATTAGCCGTGCCATAGCAGGTAGGCCACCCCAGCCTTACCTGTTAAAGACATTTTGAGGGGGTTTGGCGACTGACTTCCTCTTATAAAGCCGTTATCCTTGTGACGTTGCTAACATTCTGCGTTGGCTTAAACCCCAACCCCTAGTTATGCTGTGGAGATATATAGCCATCCCTTCAACGTAAATAGAGAGAATGGGAAATAGCCTTTTTTTTTTTTCATCTTTCTGGCACATACCATAGACTGGGGAAATTTTGAGTTTACTTAGAAATAAAGATGTCCCAAAGTCCAGAAACTTCAGGTCTGAAGAGCTGAAATACAGCCTCCTCAGCTATTGCTGTGGAAAGGAACTAGTGCCACATCTATGAGTGCCTCCTGATAGCAAGGCAGCCGGGAGAGCAGACAGTCACAGGCAGTGCTGAGGACGGCAGGAGCCAGGGCTGGGGGTGGGCAGCTCCCATGGCAATTACAGGGTCCAGGGCCCCTTTCAGAGAGGTGGAGTGTGAGGCTTCTTAGCAGAGACCTGAACTGGGGTGAGGGAGAGGAGGCTCGAGAACATGACTGCTCCATGGAAGCTGTCGGAAGACGTATTCTGTGTGGTCCCAAAGGGAAGATAGGGGAGGCTGGGAGCCACAAGAAGGCAAACTGAAGCACAGTGTAATGAATAACTCAGGAAGTTGGAAATGTGGCTGTGAACCCCATCTGCCCTAACACCCTTTCCTTTGTAACATCCCTTTCCTAAAACAAAATTCATAGCTAGTCACATTAAAAAAAATACATAGTGCACCAATTAAAATATGAAGGAAAGTAACTTGCAATGATGTCATGTCTATTTTAATCTATCATTGGCCAGGCATGACTTCATTGGAAAACATAAATCAAACAGCTGAAGTATCAGTGCGGACACGAGAGGTGAAGTTCAGACTTACACAGGTGCGCAATGCGACGACTAGACCCCTGCAGGGAGCGCCGCCATTGCTGATGGGATGTTCCCAGTAGGTCAACAACTCTTGATGATGTTCCAGACAAACAAACAGTGAAGTATGTTTGTTTCTTCCATTTATCTAGCAGTTGTATTCCCAGAAATTGCAGGGTTTATTACAGCCTTGGGAAAAATGCTCTGTGTTTATACGTCCAATGGAATGACATCCCAGGCCTGGGGAGGTATCAGGGGTATTTTCACTTGAATGGAATTCTGAGCAACAGCCGAAAGTCTTGCAGGAATCAGGACAACTTTTCAGGGCGTGGAACTTTTCAGGGATATTTGGGACAAGTAGCATCCCTGACCCCTGCCTACTAAATGCCTATTACCACACCCCTGATCTTGGCAACAACCAGTCATAGCCCCATAAGTTTCCAAAGTGCCTTCCTCTTCCCTGAGGAAGACTGCAGGAGGGGATCATCATGGGAGAGAAGGAAATCCTTCTCCATGGAAGAGCCCCAGCACAGGCAGAATGCAGGGTCGCGGTAGAGGTGGGAATGAGGATGGCAAACACTGGTTCACCTTCCCAGAGTTCTGATGCCCAGCACTGTAGACTCTGGAATCAGAGAGACCTGTGAACAAGCCTGCCTTTGTTTCTCCCTCACCAGGGGATACTGAGCGAGGCAAAAGTAACTTAGCCTGCCTGTGCTTCAGATTCTTCGTCTGTGGTAAGAGGGCTTCAGCACACAGGTGGCAGAGTTGTCTGAGATAGCCGTGTTGCAGAACCTAGCACGGCGCCTCACAGGAAGTGTGTGCCATCCCTTTTTCCTGTTGTCATAGGACCCAGGAATCCCTTGCTCACTTCAAACAGGTTCATGCTATTCCTGGCCTCAGCAGTTGCCTGAACAGAGAAGGGAAACAAAACCTGACCCGAAATCTGACTTCGCTCTATCATTCCAGGGTTCACATGCACCCACGTCCAGGGTTTGGTCTTTTTATGATGTCCCCATTCTCCGTTTCTGTGGGGCTGCAGTCATGGTTAAAGCACACGCAGTAGCGTCTGACTCAGGCTGAAGCTCCAGCTCAGCCACCTAATCCCTGAGACCTGAGCAAAGCTCCCAACTCCTCTGGCTTCAGTTTCCAGAGGTTCAGTTTTGTAAAATGAGGTTAATAAGAGCATTTATCTCACATGATTTAAGAATGAAAAGGAGGTGTGGGAGGTGGGCAACATGGGAATCCCAGTAGGTTCCGTGTAATATTTTGGGTATCTAAGCACCTCTTAAAATATATTTATATATATACATAAATAACATTTTTGTAAGCAAATGCACATATATGCATATACATTTATATATCATTTTGCAAATGTTGGTATGTATTGTGAAAATTTTGATTTTTACCCACAATAAAAAATAAATAAATAAATAAATAAAAATTGCACTAAAAAAATCTGAAAAAAAAAAAAAAAGATAGTCCATAGAAATGCTTAATACAGCCTCTCAGTATCTGGTTCACAGGAAGAGCTCAATAATCGACGGCTACTGCTGGGGCCCACCATGACCGTTCCTGTCAGCACTACCACCCTGGCGCCCACCGTGCCCGACGACCATTGCTATTGTTTCTGTTAGTGGAGAGTTGCCGGGAGGCACAGTGACTAAAAGCGTGGGCTCTGCAGCCGGGTCCTGGTGTGGTTGTTTATTGGCTCTGTGCTCTTGGGACAATGGTAACTGTCTGGTCCCCCAACCACGTTGACGCTTTCTGTACGTGGCAGGAGGTGGGAAATGCTGCTTTGAAAGGTACAAACAACTGCTTTCACCATCTGTTAAAATACTTAAACATTTATTACCAAGATAATTGTGGGAAAGTGATAAAACCTCTGTAAATATTTGGACAGTAGTCATAAAAAACGTACAGTAGCTCTGACCTACATTGGCACCTCGAAGGCGAGAAGAGGTAGGTCTCTGCGTGAGAGTGGATTGGACCTCAGAGTCACTGGGAATCTGTCCTCAGATGGAAGGTTTGATTTTATCCTGGGCTGGACACACTGACCTTGCACAAGTCCAGAAAAATACGTGTTTAAATCCGGATTATTGTTTGCAGCTATGCTTCGTATTTTATTGGTGAAGTGAGACTCAAGAGATTCTAGGAAGTAAACACTCATCTTTCTGTTGGGAGTAAATGTATTAATGATTAAGTTCAGTTAGAAATATCTATTTTTTGTAAACTTTGCTGAAAATTAACATGGCTTTCCACTTGCAACATATAGCCTCTCCCCAGGAGCTGACTTCCTAGGGGAAAGAGCTAATATTTTTCAGCAGGTATTGAAAGCAAGAACCAGGCTGGTGTAAAATGTGCGTGCTTCTGCATTCCTGTTTCCCTTTGCACAAAAAGCACGCATCAATTGGATGAAATAATAGCTATTCAATTGGTCATTCCCTTATGACTGCCAGCCATTTGGAGCTCAGTCATGCTTACGAAAGCCGATGTTGACTCCATGTAGAAATATCTGGAATGAGATGCTCACCACTGACATCTTCCATTCATAATTACTGCAAAATCCACCTGCCCTGGCCTAGTCAATGCCTTGTCAATATTCCCATTATAAGCCAGAGCAGGGTGAATGGCTAGGGCTGAAACACAAAGCAGGCACGCATTTGATGGGGCCCACAGACCCAGAAGTCAGATTTGGTAGAGAGGGCCTCATGACCTAAGGAGTTCAGAGAAATGGATCTATGTGGCTTGATGCTTTTCTGCATCTGTGATCCGTGGGGTTGGAAATTAAGTCTCACAATGAAACAAGAACTGCTCAGCTCAAGGATATCCCAGGCTTTGTCACTGGTGCTGAAACCCTACTCAATGTAACAGGGAGGGGTTGGCGGTCATGGATTATGGTGAACTGGCTTTCCAATGTGAGAGAGTGGTCTGGCTTTTGACGGGTTGCTGGTAGGATTTGCTTGCATTGTAATACAATTTGGTGATTTCCACTGGGTCAGAATGAAGCCACCTGAGCCTTTATTCCGAAGTTTCCTATAAACCTTATCCAGTTACCCGAGAATAAGAGCCGTATGTAGCTGGCATGTCCTACTGAGGGGAAGTTTTCATAATCACCATTTTGTAAAGACTTTGCAACAATCTGAGACACGTAAACTAATCAAGGGCACCAGAATTTTGGGTTTTATTGGTGTTTGTCACTCCTAGTGCTTCAAAAAAAATCTTTTTTGACTCCATTATTCCTGGCCATGATGAATATCACTACCTGAATCTAATTTAGGTAATTTTCCTGTAGTTCTAATGAACTAGCACAGAAATGAGTATTACTTTACTGCTAATTAAGTATTCTAACCATTAATGCAACAAACCTGATCTGAAATAGCTGGGATTGAAAGTGCAGCAAAATTTTATCCAAAAAATCCACCATACACACACACACACACATGCACATACCTTCTTCTCTTCATCCAAAGCATTTTGAAAATGCACCACATGGATGCTTGCCCATAGCATAGCATAGCATAGCATAGCATAGCATAGCATAGCATAGCATAGCATAGCATAGCATAGCATA
>JAKSZT010053825.1:17987368-18124127 GCA_026826555.1 Tolypeutes matacus
TAGCATAGCATAGCATAGCATAGCATAGCATAGCATAGCATAGCATAACATAACATAACATAACATAGCATAACATAACATAACATTAGTTAGTACTGAACTTAAATGGTGCTCTAATAGTACAGCTTGTCTAAGAAGCAAACAAACTTAAAGATAAACAGTTGGCTAAACAGAACCTCAGAAAATGCTCACAAGTTCAGGGAGCCTTAGGGAAGCTCCAAGTAAAATTGTATTTCTATAACAATGGAGTCAAGGGGGTGTTTTATAAAACATACAGACTTATATGTAATCCCCAGGATGACCTCTAAACATGTATACTATTAATCCCTTTTACTGCTTAGGAAAAGGGGATTCAAAGAAGTTCATTCATTCATTTTTTTTCAATCAATAAATATCTGAGTGCCTGCAACAAAACAGCACTCTCCTTGAGGATGGGAATAGAGTTGTGACAAAACCCATGCAACTACTACTTTCATTGAAGTTTACATTCCAGAGAAATTAAATAACTTGCCCAAAGATGCAAACTTATATATGGACAGGGCTAGGACAACTCATGACTGCTTGACTTCAGAGCCCTGTACTGCCCTCTGTAACAGGAGAGTACTTAGGAAGGGCTAAACATACTTGCCTCGTCTGTCACGTTGCTTTCTTCTAAAGAGGCACTGGCTTTTGCAATGCCCCAGTACAGCTTCTCTATTAAACAGGATCCCTATGTCTCTGTCTCATTACTAAGGCCTTTGAAACTTGGAGGGGCAAGTAACAAGTAAGTCTTAATCTCAAACTATGGCAGACACTTTGTTACCTGTTTGATACCTATTCTCCCTTCTTTCCTACTACCAGGCCACAATGTTGCCTGGGAAAGCAATGTCCTACTAAAACAGTTTCCCAGTCTCCCTTGTACCCAAGATGCTCATGTAACTGAATTCTGGCCAATGAGGTGTAAGAGAATTCCACTGGGTGGAGCTTCTAGAAAAGCTTTGTCTCCCCGACCCGAAGTGACAGACCCAGCTGGTCCTTTGCCCATTTCTCTTCTTTCTACTGGGACAAGGGCATGATTCCTGAAGGGGCAGGGGAATCTCGGAACCATGAGGATGAGAGGCATTTGCTAAGGGTGGCAGAACAGGAAGATGGGAGGAGCGTGGGTGCTTGAGGATTTCTTCAATCAGCCACGCAAGCCCCGGGCTGCCTTTCCCTGGACAGGAGAAGAACACACCACTCTTTGGTTAGGCCACTGAAGCTGGGGTTTTGCACACACAATGGATGATAATACCATTGTTTTCCAGACCCAAAATCTAAAACTGATAAATTCACTGCTGTGTAAGCACCACCTCCATGTTACCGCCACCATTACTGAGCAATTCCTACTGCGTGAAGCTCTATACTGATACCTCACTTTGTCATTCATTCCTCAGAGGAAGCTTATGAAGGAAACCCATGACCTCAGTCTATAGGTGAGAAAACTGAGACTCAGGTGGGTAAAGCAGCTGTCCAGGGTTGCTCAGCCAGATGACAGTGGAGCTGGGATTCAAACCTGGGTCCAAAGCCTATTTCTTAAGCACCAGATTTGCCAGTGTGTCCTCCTTTATAAAATCATCTAAATTAACTGCTGCTGCTATTTGAAAAATACTATTATATTGATAATTAGCACAATAATGATCCAGATAACAAAATTAAGATGAATCCGCACCTCTAATTTCTTTAGACGTGCAGTTTCAATAAAATGTCTTTGCCAACATTATTCAAGTCTAACCATTTCTAATCCTTTCCTTTCTCTTTGTAACTTCACACAACATAACAAAGTGTGAAAAACATACCTCCAACTTCTGTGCACATCCAGAATAAAATAAAGCCTTATTGCCTGTCATCCTCATAGCTATCAGTGCTACTTGGAGAACTAATATCCCAGCCTTCAAGCTCTCTCCCCCCTGGACTTATTTTGACCACATCAGGATGGAGCTTGGTGATGGAGAACATCATGAAAGGAGGAAGGTTCTAGAAGCCTGAACAAATTAAGGAAAGGGCATCAATGTGGTTGTCAAGTGATAAATACTCAGAGAAGATGCCAGTCAAGTGTATTTCTCAGGCCTTTGCTTGTCTTTTCAGTCTGCCTAGATGCCCTTCTTTACAGCAGCAGATTTTCCCCTCAAATCCCCACATGTCCAAAAAGTCTGGCTTTTTTTTCTTCACAGGCTTATCCTCTTTCACTCGTCTGGGAAAAACATTTCTCTTTGAAGCCTCTGACATTTAATCAGATATTCTTTGATAATTTTTTCACCTTGTTTAAGATTAAATATATATTTTACACACAACACATACACCTCTCCTTAGCTATGCCCCACCTGGTTTTCAATCAATAGACATTCTATTCAGTTTAACTCTCAGGCCTCTGCAACTATTTGAATCACCTGTCTGAAAAGAGGAAAAGTCTGTCACAAAGCATCCCCCTATTATTGTTTAGCTTACTAGGAGATGTGTTCACAGGGCAGATTTAAATGTTTAGCTGCCCAAAGCATTGGTTAACAATCTCTCACCCCCTCTGACGTGTAATTACAAATCAACTCAATACCAGAGCAAAAAGTAAGCATATTTCTATCTCTTATTTTTCCAGTCATGATCACCTTGATTCTTTTCTTTTGAAATAGCACATTTAAGAAATATATATTTTACATTTAGTTTTATGTCTCAGATCTGCTGTCACGCTAAACACATGTTCAAACTGTCAGTCTGCCAGCTGGGTTACCCAGCACTGGGCACCCAAATACTTACATGGGGACATTTTACTCTTACTTCATGTATGAGGAAAAAGCTTGAGTTTCAAGTTCCTGGGTTCCAAAAAGACAAAAACATAAAAATTAGAGGGGAGGGGACCATCCCTGAGAAAGGTATATAAATAGAAATTACTTACCTAAAATATTGCCCCCAAACAAGAAAATGCTATTACTCTTGATCTATATGAGATAGTAATATTTTACTTTATATCCAGGTGTTGATTTAATACTTTTTAAAAAGGGGCTTTTTACATTTTCCATCAATAATATCAGATGACGGATCTATACAAGTATCTTGCCCAATCCATACTCAATTAGGTATTTAATAAATGAATTTTTATTGCTGAATAATGTGCATGAAAAAAAATTAAGTTCATGCTTTCAACTTCCTGACTCCAAAAACTAGGACCAAACTTGAATTTTAAAAATTTAAATCATATGTCACCCATAATCAAGATGAGTAAGTGGCTTTTTTGTTGTTTTTGGAAATTTGAAAATTCTAAAAAAGAGAAGAGAATGGAAATTCACCTATATTTCTAAGACTCAAAATTTACCATTGTTAATCTGATACACTTGCTTTTTCTATGTACACATTTTTTAAAACAATTTAGAAAATTAGATGGGAACACATTCCCTTTTAAAAGAAGTATTAGAACATTACAGATAAAGGTAAAGCTTCTACTTCTACTTTCGTCAGCCCTATATCCACCTCCTACTTTCCTTTCTTTCTCTCCCTTTCTCCCAAAATACCACCTATATTCATTTTTATATGTAGTCCTACAGTCAATTTTTAAAATGCTTTTATTCTTATGTCCATAGAAAGTATACAGTATTGGTTTTTGTGTTTTTCCAATTCAGATTCTATTCAGCCAAGCATTAGTCTTCAAAAAATTCATTCAGAAAAGCCAAGTGATCATCTCAATAGATGCCGGCAAAGCATCTGATACAACTCCTCATCTATTATTTAATTAAACTTAAAAAAGTTTAGTAAACTAGGAGGAAAGTTGACCTTCCCTAACTTGAAAGAAAAATTTACAAAAATCCTGGAGCAAAAAGTATATTTTGTGGTGAAACAACAGACTACAGTTTAAAGCTACAAACAAGAAGCTGTCACCATCTCTTTTCAATAGATTCAAGCCACTGTATTAAGAGATGAAAAACAAATAAAAGGCATAAAGGTTAGAAAGGAAGAAATAAATCAACGATAATTCATGTACATTATGATACGTCTTCACAGAAAATCCAAGAGAATCTATAGATAAAGTCAAGTCTAATAAAATAGTTTAGCAAGTGTTCTGGATTTCAGTTGAGTACATAAGAATTATTATTATTATTTTTAAATTGGTAGAAATTAAAAATGCCATTAATAATGGCAATCCAAACTATAATATATCAAGAAAAAAATTTCAAAAAATGTGTAAGATTTCTACGGAGGAAATTATAAAACAGTATTGAAAAATACAAATAGCAGGAGAGAGATGACATGTGAATGATTGGGAAGATATCATTATAAATGTGACAGTTTTGCTCATATTTATCTATAAATTCAGCACAATTTAAATTAAAATCCTAACAGGTCTTTCATGGAATTGGATAGACTGATCCTAAAACTCATACAAAGCAGCAAAAGTCAGGAATAGCCTAGCCAAATTTGAATTAGAGTCAAGAAAGGGAACTAGTCTTACTAGAAATCAGGTTTCATTTTAAAGCTATATTAATTGGTAGTGTATTGTTGTTCATGGACATAAACTAGACCAATAACATAGATTAGAGATCCTAGAAATAGATTCATTCCAGAAGGAACCAACACATACATGGAAACTCAACATATGACAAGTTTATATATTAGATTTTAAAACTTCTATACCACAAAAGATACCATATACACCACAGACTATGAGTAATATTAACAATACATGTAAGATTAGTATCTAGAATATATAAAGAATGCCTAAAAATAAATTAGAAGTGGATAACTAATAGGAAAAATATGGACAAAAAACAAACAAATAACAATTCACAGGAAAGGAAACAAAATGACCTAAAAGTAGTCAGGGGCATTGTCTTGGTGGGTAGAGACCCACACAATAACCAAAAGAATATTGAATTCCCTTCCTGGGAAATCCTGCTACATTCTCTAATTCAGTGACAAGAATCACCTGAGTACATGGATAGCGCCTAGCGAAGGAGGACAGACCACTACACCAGGCCCTTGATATTGATGGTTGTACACATGAACTTTGTTCATGTGAAATTTAAACTCAGCCTAGTATTATATATTGCCTAAGAGTTACCTCCTGAAAGCCTCCTTGTTGCTCAAACGTGGACTCTAAGTCAAACTTAGCATATAAACACTACCTTCCCCCTAGCATGGAGCATGACTCCCAGGGATAAGCCTCTCTGGCACTGAGGGTTTACTAACAAGTGCTGACTAGTGATGCATCTGGAAAAAGCCTTGACCAAAAGGGGGAAATATTAAATACAAATGAGTTTGTATGGCTAAGAGACTTCAAAGTGAGTCAGGAAGTTATTCTAGAAGTTATTCTTATGCATGTCTCAGCAGGATTTCATTGACTACCACAATAAACAGTGCCCCAAACATCAGGGCTCCTGAGGGCTCTAGGGACATCTAGACACTATAGGCAGAGCAGACATTCTGAGGAATTCAGCACCTTGTCAGTGGGCCTTACTTTGGAATATATGTTCCCAATGTAACCAAGTTAGACTCATTTACATTTTCCCTACACATGGTCTTCTGCCCTTTTTTATTTTATTTTTTATTTTTTTTATTTTTTGAACTATAATTAGCACTATATTTGTTAAATATATGTCCCGGAGACTTAAATCTTTGATCTGTTCACATGCCCATTGAACTTTGAATCTCAGCAGAGTTGCAACACCTACCTCCAGTTCATTGGATTCACCCAGGACAACCAAATAAAGGATAATGGACAATGCCCATTCCAAAAAAAACAGAGAGTGTCCACAACTGCAAGCAAGACAGTTCCATCCATCTGCCCCATGGAATCTAAGCCCCCTCTCAATCAGAAACAGATTGGGCATCAACATCCCCAAATACTCAAGACTGAGGAATGAACAAACATAAAGGGAGAATGCAACTATGGACTGAAGTAGACTTATTATTCTAGCAATGGAAGAACTTGTAACATTGATATAAAGGCAGTGGCCACCAGAGATTCTGAGGGGAGGAAGAGGGAAGAATAGGGGTAACATGGGGCATTTTGGGGATATTGGAATTGTCCTGCATGACATTGCAATAATGGGTACAAGGCATTATACATTTTGTCAAAACCTATAAAACTGTGTGGTGCAAAGTTTGAACTATAATGTAAACTATAGACCATGGTTAGTAGCAGTGCTTCAATATCTGTTCATCAATTTTAACAAATGTACCACTCTAATGAAAGATATTGTTAATGGGGGAAAGTGGGGGAGGGGGAGGGATGGGGTATATGGGAATCCCCTATATTTTTGTTGTAACATTTATGTAATCTAAAGCTTCTTTAAAAATGAAAAAAATAAAATATGAAAAACTGCTCATCCTTAATGAGAGATATGTAAATTAAAACCAGAAAGCACTATCATTTGTTCTAGCCAACTGTCTGTTTTCCTCCCTTCCTGTAGCCACTTGGCAGTTTGATGTAATTATGAATCCCAAAAATATATATATATTGGATTATGCTTGTAAACTTGTATGCTAATGTGGGCATGATTAAGTTATGATTAGGGCATTAACTGGGCCACATCAGTATGGTGTTGAGCCCCACCCCTTGGTGGGTGGGGGAATCAAATATAAAAGGCATGGCAAGAACAGAGTTGAAGCAGTTTTTCATGTTGGAGTTTTGATGTTGAAGAGAAGGCCCTGGGATAGAGACAAGCCATTCGCCTGAGAGTTCACAGCCGGCCTTGTGGAGAGACCCAAAGCCTAGAGAGCCTAACAGTCTACAGCTGACCTTGTGGAGGAAACAGAGGCGCTAAGCCCAGAGAGAAACACAGCTCTGGGAAGAGAAGAATCCAAGAAGCCTGAACTGTGGCAAACGTTGGCAGCTGTCTTGCTCCAACACATGGCAATGGACTTTGGTGAGGGAAGAAACTTATGCTTTATGGCCTGGTAACTGTGGACTTCTACCCCAAATAAATATCCTTTATAAAGACCAACCATCTCTGGTATTTTGCATCAGCACCCTTTAGCTGACTAATAGACTTCCCCTGCTCTCCTTTATATTACAAGAAACTTCTTGCTTCCAGGGAAGTTCCGCTGGTGGGAGGCTCTGGGAAACCACTGGAGAATGGAAGAAGAGGGGAAGCCAAAACATTTCTCTTCTTTGCTTCCTATAGGATCTCTGGCAGCCTCCATGAGACTCTAAAGACACTGTGGCTCCAGCTCACATACCACAGCCCCACATTGGTTTTAGTTTCTGACAAGTGGTCCCAGCTTCTGGCCTCTGGTAACACCAGCTTCTCCCTTTGTTCCTCCAGCCCTAGGTTTGACAGTGGCCTCCTCTGCTGTTGTGGATGTTGCTTTGCCATCCTATCTCGCTTCTCAGTTGTTCCATCATCTGTGCAAACAACTACTATATTAAATTCCCTCTGTTGAAAGACCTAGAATGTTTCTGGTTAGACTCTGATTGATACTCCATTTCACACTTGTTACCCTGACAAATATTTAAATGTCTGACAATTTCATGTGCTGACAGAGATATGGAGCAATCAGAACTTCCATGATCAGCTGGTGAGAGTGCAAACAGATAAGACAACTTTGGAAAGCAGGTAGCAATATTTAGTAAAATTGGAGACAGCTATTTCTTAGAAAATAGCAATTCCACATCTAGGCATACATACCCAACCAATATTTCCTCACATTTTCACAAAATAAGTAAAGTAATACTCAGTGTAGCACTATTAGTAATAACAAAAATTTATAAAGCAATGCAGATATCTATCAACAGAAAAGCATGTCATTAAAATACAGTATGTTAATAGAATGAAATGCTATTAGACAGTTAAAAAGAATGAACTAGTGGTGGAAGTAGCTCAAATGGTTGGGTGTCCATCTCCCATATGGAGGGACCTGGGTTCGATCCCCAGGACCTCCCAGTAAAAATGAAAAAAAAAAAAAAAAAAAGGAAAAATATAGAAGGTGCATGGGCCACCAGGCCCCACATGCAGGTGTGCTGTCAGGCCCCGCCGAGCCATGCAGCAAGATGTTGACATAACAGGAGAGTGACACAAGGGAGAGTCAAGACAAGACATACAGAAAAACCAGGAACTAAGGTGGCGCAGGTGGTAGGACACCTCTTTCCTACATCGGAGCGTCCAAGGACCAAATCCTGGTGAAGACAGGAGGAGAAAGATGAAAAGAAAGGGCAGTAAACAGACTTACAGAATTGCCCAGTGAATGGACACAAAAACAGCAAAAATGGGTGGGGGTGGGTGGTAAAAATGGATAAAAGTAAATAAATAAATCTTTAAATAAAAAAAAAATAATGAACTAGAGCTTCGTGTATCAACATGGATAAATCTCAAAAACAATATTGAATGAAAAAGAATGCAGAAGGTGACAAAAAAGTTCATCACTAATAATAGTTATAAAAAGTCAGTTCTGTATATTCTTTAGGGATAAATATGTAGTAAAATATATGGGAATAATAAGCACCAAATTCTGGATGACTATTCCCTTTGGAAGGAGGGAGAAGAGTGGGGTTGGTGAGAGGTGTACATGGAAACTCAATATATCTATAACGTTTTATTTCTTACAAATATCATGCAAATTTAGCAAAAATGACCATATATTATGAAGCTGGGTAGAAGGTACACAGGTGTTTGCTATGGAACTCTCCATACTGTTCTATATAATTGAAGTATTGAATTTAAATTTTAAAAGACCTTATTTTTCCAAAAATAAATGGTCATTATTAATGTAAAAGAGCCAATAATAGATCCCTAATTATAACCCTCTAACCTGTGTATAACCACAAATTTCTGTGGAGTATAAACTGTTGGGGAATTGACAAAAGATTCTACATGAAACCTATGAGATTTCCTTAGAAAGGAAAGTCATATTTTATCTACACTCTCACCCATCCGTCTTCTAAATAATACACTTTTTCCATGTTCATCATCATCAACCATGTCAGCCCGTTGTGACCTGCTCCTGAATGAATACTGCTTCAAAATACTCTCAACCATTTCCCAAAACATTGTCTATCACTGCTGGCCTTCCTATGTGCACCACAGTAAATATGTCTCCTTGATGTGTAGTTCATCTGCCTGGGTCGAAGTATTTAGCCATCAGCATTTTTACTAAGCTTCCCATTTGGTCTTGGGTGCTAGCCTAGCTGTTTGGCTTCATTTGTTTTTGTCCTCCTTTATTGGTTATTAAAACTATTTATTTGTCAATGGGCCACAGCTCAGTGTTTTTCCCAGTTTTCATCACTCCACTGTAATCTGTGTGCTAGTTTATTAACCCTGGGCCAACTACAGTCCTGCAGAACTTCTTTGCATCTAAGGTATCCAGGCTTTCTCTTACCTCTGAGCACATACTCTCTGTTAGTGTGGACACTCATATCCCCAACCCTTACTTTGCCTGCTAACTTCTTAATCCCTTAATCCTCAACTTAATCCCTACCTCCTAGAAACCTTCTCAGATTCTCGAGACTGGCACCTCTACCTGCCTTGCTATTACATTCAGCACATAATATTGTCATCATTCTTGCCCACCAAATTTAGGCTCCATACAGAGAAGCAAAATGGCTGCATTATTTATCACGCACTAACTGTCAAGCACAAAGCCGGAATAGAGAAGACATTCAATAAATACTTCATAAATAAAGGTAAGTCAAGTCAGACTAATGGTCTACCCAGTAAATTATTCCTCTCCTATTGAGGGGTATAGTTTACATCCATGAGGTCAGAAGTTTCCCCAACTGCTCAAAGTCACTTAGTAACTCATGGTTAATTTACCAAGATTAATTTATCAAAAATTTACCTATTTTTTTTTTTTTGGGGGGGGGAGAGTTTTGGCTTTAAAAAAAAGCAAACACTTTCTGGATAACAAATTCCATATGGTTACAATATACTATTTCGAGTTCCTTTCATTTGTTGCAACATTCTTCTTTCAAGCCTCATGTCTTTGAATCTAAAATGTTTCCAATGAAAATTCTTTACCTCTTTATTCCAGGTAAAAATGATACAGAAAACTTTGCCCCTATATCACAATAAAGAAATAAATAATAGATACTAGAGAGAAAATGCCAGGCTGCAGCCATAGCACTCACTGAAGGCAAATCCATCAGCCTCTGGAATTTATGTGTTGGTGATTATCACGGATTATTGCCCAATTCTAGGAGCTCTTTAGAGATATGCCTTTTCTAACCCAAAATAACAACATGCAAATGCAAGTGCAGTAAAGGGAATTCTTATTAACACAGCCTGTTTGATAGTTGTTCTCATACCAGTTGAAGCGGGCTCTTTAGTCTGCAGCAGCAGCTGGGAGCCATACCGCTTTCAAATTGTCACAAGATTTAATGGCCTAATGTGATCCGAGGGCAAACAGAACTAGAGCAAGAGAAAAGCAACGAATAAGACTATAAACCAGTTCATAATCTACTATAATTGCACTAATTTTTATCCTCATTAATAGTTTATGGAATATATATATACATTTACACATGTGAAGTGTGTACATATGTACATAGGGAGAAATGAGTGTATTTTACATTTACTCTTTGTTAAAACATATGCTAGTTTTTCCTTTGGAAACTTTTCTTGACATTTCTATGATAGATTTGTTTTTCAATAGTTTTAAGGAAAAGTTTTTGCTTAGCTTGAGGATAGGGCATCTTAAGGGTTCTATTGATTTAATTTTGTAAAATGTTTAAAACTTTATAAGTAAATCAAATAGCATTTTTCCCAACAAGTGTCAGGAGATTCTTTGAAAATGTCCTCCAGAGTATGCCAACCATTATGTTACAATATACTTATTCTTGATTTAAGCACTGTTAATCCTTTACATCTTTCTTCTGAAGAACTTTAAATTGCACTGTTAAGCAGAGATTATTACTATGAATTTCAAGTAGATAAATTAATGTTTATATATTTAAAGTGTCTCCTGCAAATGCAGCTGCTCATGCATGTGGCTAATGGCAGAAGAGTATGTGCTGAACATCAGAACACTGCATATTGCAACTTAGATTTGGGCAGGTTGTACCAGGCAAATATCTCCAGTGTTGTTTGTTGCTATTGTTTTCTGAGATCAACGCACTGCTCTACAAAAAAAAACAATATTATTCTGAGTATGGATCTAGCTGGAAGCCGATACAACTTTGGGTAGTGATAATAAACTTTAGCTGTTACTGCCACTACTATTAACTTTTTATTACATCAAATCAACCATACTCCGTTTATCCAACCCTGCCCCACCTACCTTCTCAAGGATTCCTAGCATAAGAAAAAACAAACAAACAAACAAACAAAAAACCAATACATCTCCCTTTAGTGTTTAAACTGATGAAATTATGACCTGTTTCTAGGATTGTCTTACGCTTCATTCAATAAAAATAATGTGACATACTGATTTTCCCTTACAGGTCTCAGCAGGACTATTTTGAAACTGTTGTGGCTTTTAAAAATCAGAAGTAGAACAATTAAAGTTTAGACAGAGTTGAATCACAAGTTCTGAATGAGACAGCACTTTTGTTCAAGTCCCTGTTTTACCACTTCCAAGCTATGTGCTGCTTGGAAATTCCCACAGAAGGAGGAGCCTCAGTTTCCACATATGGAGGATGGTAACTACAGTAGCATTTTTGGGTTGAGATGGTTCAATTAAAAATGTACATAAGCTTTTCACACAGTGTCTGGCACAGCATCAGACCTCAGTAAATGTTGCCTGCTACTGCCACTATTGTTACTATTAATTTTTATTATATTATATAAGCTCCTTTATTTTTCTCCAGTATCGGCTTAGTGTGTTGAGGTGATAGAACTCAATATAGGGAAAAACAACCAAATATCACTTTATATTAATACAGTGGGTTCTAGTTAATAGCTTTGCTCTAACCTTGAGCACATTTTAAGAATCCTAAGGTTCACAAGCAAAATGATGTCACAATATTTTATCAGTCAGATTTCTTATTTTCAAGGAAAAGGCAAAACAAAAAAAAATAGACCCTGGCTGATAGAAACAGAATAGGAATTTACTGAAGGTCTGTTGGGAAACTTCTAAGTATGGTGGGGAAGGCCTGGAGAAGGACGGTCACAACAAAGGGAAGCTGACGGGCAGGACCCAGGCTCACACCCCAGAACCCACTGGCAAGAGCACAGCTGCCTTTGACCCCCAAGACCCCAGCCCTCCACAGCACTGACCCTGTCTTCTGGGCCATATCCCTACTGTCCCTGGAAATGGGCCGTTGCTGCTACTGCTGTTGATTCCAGCAAGAATTCACCTGTGTTCCTCATTCTTTATGTCTTTAGTATATCTCCTTTTGGCCTCTGCTCTTCTACTGGAATACTAGATGACCAAGGAATTTATAGTCATAAAACACACTAGTTACTCAACTAAACCCACTCTAATACAAACCTTTAAAAACTCCTATGGCCAACAGTGACTTGCTAGCTGCACTTATAAGGAACCCATGGGATTCACTGATTATGTAGAAACTCCAGGGTATCAAAGTACCTCTTACCCATGAAAGAAATATGAAAAAAAATTAAAATAAAAAATGTATTTGTTTTATTTTGTTTTGAGATAGAGACATAAAATAAGCAGTCATGGAAAACCCCAATAAGACCTGAAAAAGGGTCTTGGGTCATATGACAATGTGAATTTGGTGAATTCCCCAAAAAGATTATTTTCTTAAACTAATCTTTTCCCATGGGTGTGGTACCCCTTGATTGCATTAGATTCACTTAGATTCACTTAGATTCACTTTATTTATTTATTTATTTATTTGCCTTTAAAATATATATATATATATATATATATATATTCATTTTTATTTCCTTTCTCTCTTATTTTTTCCCTTTTTTCCTTCCCTTTATCACTGTGTTATCAGATGTCTGGTGTGCCATGACACCTTCCTCCTCTCAATCCCCATTGTCTCCCAATTTTTCATTTAATTTTCAAAGAAGTTTTAGGTCACAGCAAAGTCACACACGGAGTGCCGGAGACTCCCAGATACCAAACCACCCCCGCTTCCCCACCCCATATTAACTCCTTATTAGATCCTTTGATTAGAATGTCTTTTTTTTTTTTTTTTTTTTTTTAAAGGTGGTACTGGATATTGAACCTGGGACCTCATACGTGAGAAGCAGTTGCTCAACCACTGAGCTATACCCACTTCTCCAGACTGCTTTTGATTGGACTACATCAATGAAGTGTGAATAGCATGGGTCTGTGTCTCTTGCTGGGTCTGATATAAACAAGACACAGAGAGAGATACACAGGAGAAAGGAAGCTGCCATTTTTAGCAGAGAGAGATACACAGGAGAAAGGAAGCTGCCATTTTTAGCAGAGAGAGATACACAGGAGAAAGGAAGCTGCCATTTTTTAATTTTAATTTTAATTTTTATTTTTTTACCGGGAGGTACTGGGGATCGAACCCCGGTCTCTCCATATGGTAGACTGACGCCGAACCTCTTGAGCCACATCCGTTTCCCAGAAGCTGCCATTTTTAACAGAGAGATATATACAGGAGAAAGGAAGCTGCCATGTTTGATCCTGACGTGTGAGAGAAAGGAGAGAGAGAGAAAGGACTCCAGGTTTGTCTACGGCTGCAGAAAGGCAGAGAAGCCCCAAGAAATTGAGAGAGGAGGACCAGAAAGAGACAAGCCCTATGCCTGGTTGCCCATAGCTGAGCTCCAGGAGACAGTAGATTCTGGAGAGGAAGGCAGGGACCTCAGCAGAGATGGGCCTCCATCTTGCTTCCCCACATGGCTGGACAATAGGATCACCAGTAGCTGACTTTGGTGAGAAATCATCTCTGATGGTGCCTTTATTTGAACATTTCACAACCTCAGAACTCTAAGCTTTTACCCTAATAAATGTCCCATTATAAAAGCCAACACAATTCTGGTATTTTGCATTGGCAGCCCTTTGGCAAATTAAGACAGGTCATAGTAGTCATTTCATTTTTCTGCATTTTATTTTTACCCTTTATGAAGCCATATTTAAATATGCTTCCAAAAATATGCTTCTGATGCAGTGAGTAAATTTTTTCATAACTTGTCTATTTAGAGGAGAGTGACAGGCGTCGCCCAGTTGCTATGCCAAGTTCTACAATTCCAGCAACTGTCACTGGCTTTCTTTATTGAAAATAATCAATGACTTTGACAGATCGAAGGAGGGAAACATAGTGGCAATTTTGATGCATCTTGACAGCATGGCTCAGAGTTGCTGTCCCTGTCAGTTTTTGTGCTTTGATTTTTTTCTAACCAGGACCTAAGAGAAAGTTCTTTGGATCTTTAACAGTGAACCCTTCCAAACATAAAAGGCAATGGATACCTGTAATGTGTCTGTTTTTCACTCACTGGTGTACACAATTTTACACATTATCTCATCATTTTAACCCAGTATATTTTCAATAGATTTATACAATTTGTAAGTATTCCCTTGGACTTAGGTGCACGTTTCTTCGGCAATTAGAAAACACTTGGATTGACAACTGTGCTTACCACACTTCATTCTTTGTTCTTTTATACGAATCTGGATACGTTAACAATTTTATTACAAGATATTATGAAATATTTAAATCTTCTGACCATAATAGATAGTTAAAGGGCAAAGGGCATCTTCATTACAATTCATTGCATCCACCCAGAATTTCCATCATTATGGCTGCCTGAATCAGTACAAACATTCTGTATTAGAACCCACTGTTATATAAGACTTTTCTTCTTCTATAGAAAGATGACAGTCACATTGACAGCTTGTCCATACCTAAGCTGCCCTCTCTCCTCACAGAAGAAAATAATCTGTTGTACTAAATAATTTGAAATACCATTTTGTTAATAGCTAATTAAAGTGTGTAGCTGATGGGCTTCCTGAGACTTTCAGCTATTGCTGCGTGCAGTCATTTAAATGACTTCCTCAGTCGAGGCATTTGCCAATGCAAAGGAAAGATTCTTAATCTCAATCTATGGGCAAGTAGAACATCTAGGGCTATGGCGATCTTCAAAGTTGGGTTAGCTTGAATCCTAAGTGAGACAGAGAAACCCTCAAACCATACTAGGAATTCTTGCTTCTCTGAGTTGTCACCATGAATGCAAGTTGATACAAAATATATGTACCAAAAAAATGGAGTGGCTTCCAAGACGATGTCCCCTTACCCATTTAAGACCCAGTTACAGCATCCAGCCTCTCCATGGGGTTTATTGTGCATCTGGGTTGATGTAGTACCTCAGCTTCCTTGCTTAACGCCTCCTGATAACTTGCCTGACATCTCAAAGAGTTTCTTAAAATATTCCTAAACCTTTGGCATCTCTTTCTGCCCTGGGCCTCATGAATAAAACATTTATCCAGTCAGCAGCTTTGGCAGAGAGGAAAAGCCAAGCTCCATCCATCAATGTCAAAAGCTGAATTACCCAGTGATTGTGCATCCCTTAATAACTGCTTCTTCAGGCTGGTGTTGGTAAATAGTCAAACATAGCCAGCACCTGGTTTTTGGTAAGTGCTCATTTTCTAACTTGATAACATACCACTAATACACGAAAATGGTGAATGGCCATGCCATGGTGATCCCAATTGTTTTGCATTTTTCCATTGGCAATCTTTTCCACTTTTTTTCCCGAAGAGCTTTGCATTTATTCTTCCTGTTGGTTGCATGAAGATCAACCAAACCTATTCATAAAAGGCCTGTAGGGACTTTTCTTTTAAACAGGCCAACTGGAGTCTGGATTTCATAAGTATTTTAATTCACTTACCATAAGCAATTTAATATGATACTGTTTTGCAAGGCTAATAAGTAAAGCAATTTCAGTGGAAAGTATAAAGTCAATGCTATTGGTGTTTTATGAGTTAGTTATTCTAAATAAAGGAAAAAGAAGGAAAAGGAAGCTGAGCAAAAAGTTTATCATGTAACATTTCAAAACTCCATGTCTGAATACACAGAAAATAAAATTTCTTCTCAAATTTCTATAGAGAATTACCTAAAACTAAAAAGTTGCCAGTGGTTGGGACTGGAGTGGTAAAAGACAAAGCACTGACATTTTGATGAAAAGCTTGTGTGTATATGTGTAATCAGTGATTATTAATCGTTTTATAGTTCCCAGGATTTTTTATACACGCACATACACACAGGCTTCCAAGTTCATGAATCCTTATAGACAGTAACTGAATACAAACAGATTATTTTGACTAGCCTCCCCTTCCATCCTATTCTCCTCACTCTGACAAAGCTATTAGGAAAATAATACCCATCCACAGCATAATTCCCCTTCTATACCTACCTGCACTGGATCCATTTAATGAAGCATCTTCAGAGTTTGTGAGATTACCAAATCTAACCTGAAGACCCATCAACTGGCATCATCTTGTAGACATGGCAACCGCCTCGTCCGACTAATTGCCAGCCCCTTTGTGCCCAATGCTGTTAGTACAAGCACTGAGAGAAGACTTTTTTTGTGGTTGGTTTTATAATATTCTTTCAAGAAAAGAATTCGACTCCTTAAATAACATTTGTTTTCAATTTCAAAAACGCCATTTCAGATACATTTGATTAGCTCTCTCTCTCATTGAAAATCATATGATACAGACAATAATATAAACCTAAATACAAAAGACATTTGACTATGAGGGCCACGTAATATAGAAGACATTACAATCCATCAATTACTTGCAAAGATACCTTTTGCTTTTCTATCTACGCGCTTTGTAGTCAAATTCAAATTATGCATCTGGGAAGCCAAAAAGAACAATGACTAAGAATAATGTCCATAGAATGCTCAGGGACTATTTTCTTGCCCAGTTAGGGTTTCATTTCTGGGCAATGTTTCTGATCCCTGAGGACTTTCTCAGGAGGACTCATCTGTGGTCTTGCCCATTTGCACTGCCTTTGACATTGTAACATTTTTGTGTACCTGTTTTAATGCATCATTAACTTCACCACTACCTGATTTCCTCAGGAAGCAAGAGTTGCAGCCCCTGTTCTTGGGAGTACCTGCATTGAAAAACCTCTACTTTGATTATGCATGGTGAAACATTAGAAAAGATTTAATTGCTTAAGCCCCATTTCCCAAGGGTCAATGTTACTATTGTTCTAGAGGAGATTGAGGCACAAAGCGTTTTGCTAAATCTTGTTCCTAGACCACGGTTTGTGGAGATGATACAGAACTTTAAAAAAACAGGCCATTAGTCAGCGTCAGTGCCAGCTAGGACACTCCCTGTGACAGAGGGGAAGGAGCTCTCGCAAGCTCTTGCAAATACTGCAACTGTGGGAGTCTCAGAGGACAGCACGTGAGGACATGTACACCCCTTCCCTGGTTCAAAAGTCCTACCCCCCTTAGCCTGGGAGATGTACTGCACCAAGCCAGGTACCCGAAGCTCTACTCAGAGAACAGAGCACTCACCTTTCCAGAGAGGCTTCAGTAAGGTTTGGATTGGGAAGAAAGTTTGCTGTAGATAAAGGTAAACAATAGCATGAACAGACAAAGCCTCTATGGCTCATTGTAAACCAAAGTCACAAGGCAGGTCCCCGAAACAGAATTATCTTTAATAAAAGTGAAAGACACCCTTTTCAGCTCTCCCTCAGCTTCATTTAGAGGCCAGGGGTAAATAGGCCTACTGCCACAGTTGAGTGTTACAGTGTGGATGGGAAGGGAGCCCAGATTCAAAGAAAGAAAAGCACGGTGGGGGATGTGCCCTAGGTGTGAGAGGGGGGAAGCAATGGCCACATCCTGGTCACCAGCTTTCTTCCACATATCCTTCCTGCTCTGCATATGAGGAGGGGCTCCTTCTTTCCCACCTCAGTGGCTTTGCTTGAGCTCTTCCTCGTGCTCCAAACACTATTTTTCTGGCTGTCGCAAGCCTGGTTCCTTCTCCTACATCAGATTTCAGTTCCTCAGAAGGACCCTTCCTTACCACCCTATCGAAGTAACTTAACCTCCATGAAACCATATCCCAGCAATCCTGTCAATAATCTATGTTGATGTTATCACATCCTCTGCTCATCTTATTTATAATCTGCTTCCACACTGGGTCAAAAACTTGTGAGGGCAGAGACTGTGTCTTACTTTCACCAGAACGATGCCTAGCAAGGAGGAGATGCACAAGGAACATTGCCTGAACAAATGAATGTGTTCTAGAGCAGTGCTGCCTAACAGAATTTCCTGGGAGGATGGAAATGTTCTTTGTTATGAGCTGCGCAATTTGTTAGCCACTAGTTGCATGTGGCTATTGAGTGTTTGAAATGTAACTAGTGTATTTGAGGAACTAAATTTTAAATTTTGCTTAATGTTAATAAATTTAACTTTAACTTTAAATAGCCAGTATACAGGAATTCTTGTTTTCTGCTTGAATTTTCTGTAAACCTATAACTTTTCTCATTAATTTTTAAAAACGTAAATAGCTATATGGAGATAGTGGCTGTCATATTGGAGAGCACAGTTTTAGGGCAATCCTAACACGGTATCATCAGTCCTCAGAGAAATAAACAACTATTCCCCAAAGAACTAATCAGACTCAAAGAGGAGGAGCTACCCTGAGCCTAAGGTTGATATTTTCCTGAGTTACTCCATCACACCTATGTAGTCTTTTAATTACTATTATTACTATAAACAGTATTATGATTCTTAAAACAATTTTCCCTGGATATAGAACATATTATGTACTATGAAATCAGATTGTTTGGACAATTTCTCCGATGAAATATTTTTCAACTTCATTTGGTTGATGATTTTTGCATACACACAAAACCCGGAAATCTTAAAAAGGAAAAAAAAAAAAAAAAAGCCAAGCAATGACTCATGCTAATTCCCATGCATAAATAGATGCCCGAAATATCAAAATGAACCAAAGTGAGCTCCTGCTCATTGATTCAATGGGCCATGACCTTTATCAGGGCAGAGCCTGTGAAGGCTGATTCTCTAGTCTTGTTTATCTCCAGGGGCCTGGCAAAGTGCCAGCATGCAGTAGGCATTCAATATTTCTTTTTGCATAAATGAATCCCATCAAGCCATTCCATTCAGTTACTTGGGGTGATTTCTTTTTCCTTTTTCTTTTCTCAATCGTTGTACTTATATTCCCAACTGAAGAATTAAAAGGTGATGGATACAGGGAAGGCAGAATGTAGAACAGAGGACTTCCCCTCCGTTTATTTGAATCGCCCAGATAGACTGGCCCAAGCAATGGTTCAGAATTAACAAAATTGAGCCCCAGGCCCAGGTGAGGTTCAGATTCTAACCACGTACTAGCACCAAAGGGGTTCGAGACATGGCACAGAAGGTTCCATCACTGACCAGCGTGAGTTACCTTTTACCCAGTTACCAACTGGCAGACCTCATAGGCCTGTTATCATATGATCTGGCTCCCAAAACAATATCACCGGAATGCCAAAGAAGAGAAAGATAGAATAGGAGGTAAATGGCAAATAAATCGAACATTCTTCATAAGCCTTATCAGAATTCAGTCACACTTGAGAATTGCAGTTCTCTCTCAAAAAACAAGAGCCCAAGCACCTCTTCTCACTTCCACAGCAGAGAATCTCACTACTTTTCTCTTTCCTTTAGGCTCCTATCTTGCAAATGGATCCAGATATAGTTAGTTTGCTCTTCTAATTTGAAATTGGCAGCACCAGGAAATAATTTCCACGCGAATTAACAATCACCCTTTCTTTATGCTTCTCACTCCCCCTTCCCTCCCCTCCCCTCCCCCCTCTCTCCTTCTCTCTTTTCCTGCCTCTCTGATATAGTGAATCACAGTTAGAATTTCCTCTTTTTTATCTAGTTAGAAAAATAGTCCCATTGCCTCAATATTGATAGCAGCTGCATCTGGAATGCCCCTGGCCAGAAATCCTTTGTCTGAAACAAACACACAAAAAAATCTGCCTCTCCCCATTTCCCCACTGAAGCCAGTAGCTGCCTCTCAACTGAACCCACAGGCATTCACATCACGAGGTTTGTTTTTTGTAAGTTATAGCAAAAGGCAAAAATGAGTATGGTTCTCTGCCTACAGGGCAGATTTCCCAGTGCCTAATTTGTTAAGGATGACATTTCTGTTAATGCCCTGATATTAAAACCACATGTCGGTATTTTAATTTCACCATAATATCATATCACGGCACTTAATAAGAGAGAGTCATCAAGAGCCATTACTGAAAATATATTATGGAACTTTATTTGACCAAGTTGTATATTGACTTTTGGTCCATTTTTCAAAATAATTTCATTAAGTTTATGTCATCAAAAGAAAACGTAACATATGGACTCTCAGAGTAAGAACTGGAAAGAGAGAGAGTAACAATATTTTTGTTCTCAATTTTGCCATTTATCATCCATTCCATTAGGCACTGCACAGACCATCATTTTTCTTTAAATGTGTTTGATATGAAATCTCCTGTTCTACTGGGTCAGATATTATTATGTATCAACCAATTCTGGAACCAGCTGTGGCTGGGAAGCACTTTGGGGAAAATAGATTTTACTATTAAGGTGCTCGCTCTCTTTTTTTATTTAAAAATTTACTGTTTATTTATTTATTTCCGCTCCCCCTCCTTTGTTGTTTGCTCTCACTGTTTGCTCTCTGTGTCCATTTGCTGTCTGCTTGTCTGCTCTTTAGGAGGCACCAGGAACCAAACCTGGGACCTCCCATTGGGAGAGAGGCGTTTGATCGCTTGAGCCATCTCCACACCCTGCTTTGTTATGTCTCTCATTGTGTTTCCTCTTTGTGTCTCCTTGTTGTGCCATTTTGTTGTATCAGTTCACCATGCCAGCCCATCGTGCCAGTTCACTGTCTTGCTCATCTTCTCCAGGAGGCGCCAAACTGAACCCAGGACCTCCCATGTGGTAGGCAGGAGCTCAATCGCTTGAGCCAAATTGCTTCTCTCAAGGCTCTCTTTAAATGACAAGCTTCCACAAAGCATCAAGTAAGGTTTAATCCAACCTCTTCTGTAGCCACGATTAGGTATCCGAACACTTGTGACACCACATCCAGGAAAATTTTCATTTCAAATGTAACAAGACAGGAAAGAGTGATGCTCACATATAGAAACTATTTGCCCATTTTCATGGTTAATCATAAAGAGGAAAGAGAGAGAAAATGTGCCAGGTTTCAGCCATAATTTAGGCAGGCATTTTGTAGAAAACAGCACCCATAAGAAATGCCTATCTTTGTCCTCTGATTTTTGAGAAGACAATAGATGTATCATAAGAAACCATTTCTCATTTATATGGTAGGAATCCTCTCTCCAAGATCATGCACATCACCTTCTCCTAGACTTGGTTGGACTTTTACAACAGGTATTTACAAACCCTTCAGAAAGATTTTGGTTAGAAAGGAGAGGGCAATTCTTTGCATAGCAGAAAGTGGTTCACTCTTTTTCTAATTCTCTGACCCAGCAAAAATTACTGTCAACTATCTGCCCAGTTGAGGGATATTGATTCTCCCATTGCCATGGCAACACATTAGCCGTCAGGTCTGTGTGACTCTTATCCTCAGTGCCTAGTCTGCTCCTCCTAGCTTTTGGATTTTGACACTTTCTAAGCCTTAATTAGTTTATTTGATAGGACCCGCACATATTATTTTTATACTAAGTAGTTAATGAAAATAAGTCACCCAGAGAACACATCAGAGAGGTAAAAACTGGTGTGCTGTCAGGCGACCAGAGATGAGAAAGAGCTAGAGTAAAGAGCACAGGCTCTGCTTGCTGGACTCCTCCCATATTGGGGAAAATCAAAACAGTGTTTGCCATCTGTCACATAGCACAGCGTGAAAACTATGGAGCTGTTCGTTTTGACGTTTGAGGAACATCCCGCCGTTGTGATTAGATCACGGTGATATTACCTAGTCACTAAAGGTTTGGATCGATGCTCTTTAATATTTTTCTTCTCAGAGAATCCCTGTCTTAACTTATTTTTCGGTATGAATGTCTGCCGAGCAATTCACTTAGGGATAAATATTTCACATAGGTAAAGCACTTAAGATGGGAGGCACAGTGCAGGGGATGACTTTGTTCAGTTTAGAGAGTTAATAACCAAACCAAACCAAACAAAACAAAAGAGCTTATGAAGGATAACAGTCCAGAACAAAGTGTTACTCTAGAGCAGCACTTCTCAAAGTGGGCTCTGCAGAACAATCAGGGGTTTCCCAAAGAGCCTTTTAGGGAAGCCAATAGGTCAAAACTATTGCCACGACAAATCTAAGACATTATTTGCCTTTTTCACTATGTTGACATTTGCAATGATGGTGAAAAGTAATGGTGGTAAAACTGCTGGTGGCTTAGCCCAAAGCAAAGAAGAGGAAGAGGTAGTGGTTGCATTTAAGAATGCCCTGGATGAAGGAAAAAAATTTAACTTTATTAAGTCTTGACCCTTGAGTACATGTCATTTTAACATTCTAGGTGACAAAATGGGAAATTGGCATAAAACACTTCTGTGCACTGAAGTATATGGGGTGTCTCAAGAAAAAACATCTGTGGTTGTTTGAATGGAGAGCTGCTTTAGCCACATTTTTCATGGCACACAATTTTTACTCGAAAGAACAACATACAAACTACAGTATTACTATTTGGGTATTTGCAGACATATTTTCTAATATTTTTTGGCTGTGGTGGTATGCTCAGGATTTGGTGTCCAGTTGTTTGGTCAAGTAAGCACTAGCTTGATTGTTACTGTCAGGATATTTTATGGATTGCATCTATAGCTGATTATATCTATAATCAACACAGGAGACTGCCTTCGGTGATATGAAAAGTCTCATCCAATCTGTTGAAGGCCTAAAGGGAGAACTGATGATTTCAGCAGTCAGAAAGAAGAATTTCTCTTCCTACTCCAGCCTGCTAGCCAGTTTCTCCTGGAGAATTCATTGAAATCTTCATCTGAGTTCCCAATTTGAAGCCTGCCCTACAGAATTCAGACTTGCCAATCCTCACCTTCGCATGAGCTAATTGCTATCATAAACCTCATAATCTCATAATACATATCCTGTCAGTTCTGTTGTCCTGGAGAACCCTAACTAATACATTGCCAATGATAACATTTGAACTTTCAAGCAAAAATCATACTTTTAGAAATTTTGTAACTGTGAGCTTGAAAGCTACCCAATATATAAAGACTTTTCTTATATGATCATGGTAATATTAATAATGTAATTTTTTGATATTATACACTGAATTGTGTCAACATTTGGAAGATCTGCACCAACATTTTGCAAATAATCAAGGCATGATGTCAAAAAACTTGCATGGGTAAAAGGCCATTTAATGAACAAGAAAGACCAATGGATTTAATGTAACAGATCATGAAAAATTAATATGACTTCAGATTTCATAGTGCAGCTAGTTTTGAGAAGACTACCACTTGTCACTCGTTGGTATAGAATCAAAGAAGAATACCCACAATTATCTAAATAAAGGGCATTAGAACACTCATCCTTTTCTCACTATACATCTGTGTGAGACCAGATTTTCTTCATATACTTCAACAAAAACAAACATATCACAACAAACTGAATGCAGAAGCAGATCTGAGAATCCAACTGTCATCTATTACTCTAGAATTTAAAAGATTTGCAAAACTATAAATTAATGCCATTTCTTCTTACTCATTTTTTTTTTTTTTTTTTGGAGGTACCAGGGATTGAACCTTGGACCTTGTACTTGGGAAGCAGGCACTCAACCACTGAGCGATATCCGTTCCCAATTTTTTTTTGTTGTTTTCAAAAATATTGATCATAGAAATCTTATGTTCCTACGTAATGTGTTTATTATTTTTGAGTAAATTAATACTTTAAATTTTCTTACTTCTAATTTGTACTACAGTAAATATATAAACAAAAGCCCTTTTGTCCCTCAATAATTAAGGGATCTTGAGATCAGAATGTTAGAGGATATTTATTCTATAGAGGGGGCACTGAAACCACAAACCAAGGACCTGCGCCACACGGAGCTTAGATTGTTGAAAATCCATTTCTCCCTCTTAGATACAATTAAACAGCTGCTTCAAGCCTGGACCCTAGTCTCTTTACCCCAAAATAATAGACAACAAAATTCCACAGTAAGGAAAAGACAGCCCAAGCTGACTCTAGGACATAGCTCTAATTTCTTAGGTAAAAGATACTCCTCTCTGTTTTTTCACCTTGTAGATCATTGCCTTCTAGGCCTGTCTATCCTCCCCTAAATAAGGATATTCTCATTCCATGTTAACATAGACAAGATACTTTGAGATCACCAAAGAGTTTATAATATCAAAAATTATTTATCAAAACAGAAGGCAAGACTAAAGAGTTGACATTTCACCTTTTAATGAATATTGTTCCCAATATCTATAATAAAAGATATAAAATACTGCTGCTGATAAGCTTTATGCTCTTTGAAAATAAATCACAAATCCTCATATCACTAAAGCATGACTAATGGCAGACTAGGGAATATGGTATCCATGAGAGTGCTGGCATCTTTTGCCAATGCAACCATTCCACACCATCAGATTAAGACCCAGATCACACTAATATCAGAGAAATTTTGAGAGGCAATATATCTTGAAACACTTTGCAGAATTCAATGATTCAAACCTACAAAGGCATAAAATATTATCCCATAAGCAGAACATTTATCATCCCAAGAATGAGTAAAACCAAGTAAGTTAAAATAAGAACTCTGCTCCCATTGTATGTTTTCAGAATAAATAAAATAGTAACCACTCTTCAGTATGGACTCTTGTAGCCTACATCACCCAATCTAGGGAGAACTGGGTTCCCAGTTTCCCAATCAATAAATATAAAGAAAGATCACTTGTTACTTACTTGACTCCAAGACCAACTACGGAGCTTGACAGATGGTTCTGCCATCACATCTTCATGTCACAGAACTAGGAAATATAATAAAACAATTATGAACATCTAGCCTGGAAACCTCCTACACTTCCCTATATATGCTGCCTCTTCATTTCCAAAATTAATGGCAGCTTCAGGGAAGGGAGACATGAGGGATGAGGTCACAAAGCAGTCTCAAGAAATTGTCCCCTGGAGTTCACCTTTCTACGTAGGAAGCAAGTTTTTGCACAGGTTCATTTACTCTTTCACAACCTGCAGGGATGGTGATGCTGACGATGTCAGGGTACTTTTTTTTTTTCTTTCAGAATACAATTACATTATATTTTACAAAATGAAGGCTTTTGCATTTCATAAATTACTGAGGCTAGAACCACCAAAAGACAAAACCAAAGGCAAAAATCTCTAAAGAATCTCATTTAAAATCCTTCACATTCACAAAAAAAGTTCGACTTGGGTTTTGCTATCCCTCCAAAATTAGCGAAATGACCTGACCAAATGTTATAAAGATCAACATGATAAGTAACTTCAAGTCCTTTAAATGTGACTATCTAAAACCTTATTTCTTGGCTTGATGACCTCCATGGCATGGGATGCGGGGAGTCTAACTCCCTGGGGGAATCCCAGACTTTGAAATTCAACAAAAGCAATGCCATGTCTCCCAGGTTCCAAACATACTTTCTTGAAATCAGAGAACTGAGAAGCTGATAACCTCCTCCCCTTAGTCTCCTCTAGTAAGTTGTTCAGTTTGGAGGGAGGCGGTGAGGATCTGGTGTTGAAATTCCTTGAGTGTTAGCTGAGTGTGAGGCTGCCCAGCTAGGCTTCCATTTGTAGCAATAGTAGTCTGTTCCACAGTTAAGGCTTTTTTTCTGTTCTTTGTCAGCAAAAGTTCCACACATTTTAGATATTATCTCAGTTCAGTTTTTGCTTATTGCATTTGCATTGGCTTATCATAAAATAGAAATGCTTTTAACTGTCCGAAGTTATATATGGATGAACCCAGGTCTTTAGATAAAACAGAAGCCTGCTCCTCATCTTCATGGCCAAAGATGAAAGAGGGCACACGGCTCTATCTCACAATTTTGTGATTCACGTTGCTGATGTAAATGTAAGATTTGGTCTGAGATCCATGTTTTGGGTTAAATATTTATTACCCAACAAAACAAACTAGCTCTTAAAGAGCCAACCCTGGCCAAGCTTTCCCTTAATGGTTTATTTTTATCAATTAAGTGGACAACAATTTTGTTCTGTTTATTAATTAAACCAAAATGACCATAGCAAATTGTCAATTGTTAACCCCTCTTCACTAAAGAATTACATTTTCCCAAAGCTGTGGTGCTAATAACAATGAAGAATTTCAAAAACAGAAATGTTCTTATCTACCAACTAGAAAATGGGCTCCTTAAAGACTTCAATTAAAACAAAAATTAAAAACAAATTATGCTTTTTATATTTCTTCATATTTTTCCTTCATTTCACTCTTCCTCCTGTTGCCTTCAGTCTTGTAAAATTATTATTCACCAAAACCAAAAATCCCTCTTGGACTCTTTGCTTTTCTGCTTTCTCACTTTAGGGCTTAAAATATGCATGCATCTTTATTGTCAGGGAAGAGAATACAATTATGCCTCTCATACAGGAGGGACAGTTTTTCTGTGCTTGCCACAGGGAGATTTTATCACACCTAGAATTTGCATCAAATGCCTTTTTAATAATGCTAAAAGAATCCCTGTCTCCAGAGAAGAGGGCGGCCTCAGGAGAAGGAGGACAGACAGCCATAATACCCTGGCTACTGTGGTCATCTCCAAGGAGTAACAGTCAGCCAGGGAGTGCCATTCTTTATGTGGGGGCAACATGTTCATGGACCTACAATCTTTCTATCCATGGATTGGAAGCCCTCCTTGAGATCAGAATTTCCTTAACTCCTCCCTTCCCATATCCAGTAGCTGATACTGTCTGAGCCTGGCCTGTGGAATGTGATTGCCTGTGTTTAAGTCCCAACTCTAGCACTATCATGGGCAAGTGCCTCTCTCTCTCTGACCTTCCTGGTCATCATCTATGAAATGGGAATAATAATAAAACCTATCTTACAGGGTTCTGAGGAATAAAGTAGAGTACATATAATACATTGAGCTCAGTGTCTAGCAAGAAGGAGAGTTCAATATATACTTCCTATTCTTTTTAACTTAGATTATTAAGTACATTTTTTATACATTTTTTTAATCATACCTATTGCATACCAGGAACCATTTCTGGGTTTTAAAAAAATGATTCATTTCAAGCCTCATAATAATCCCATGAGGTAGTCAGTATTAGTTCATTTTATAGATGAGGGAAGTCAGGCACAGAAAGGTTAAGTAACTTGCACAAAGTCACACAGCTCACAAGTGGAGGAGCCAGGATTTGAACCTCTAGAGACCATGCTTTCAACACTATGCCTTGCTGCCTCAACATTACAGTTATTGTTATTCACCCCAAAATACATATGCTTAGTCTTTTGTTGCTGTTTAGCTCCTGTAAGAAAGTGATCCATAGTCCTGCCTTGTTCATGTAGCACCTTGAACTGTTTCTGTGTAGTCTCTCTGATATTTTTCATTAAATATGTAATTTTACACAGTAATCAGACTGAACAATTTTGTTTGCTGTTTGCACCATGCTGTTATAGCAGAATCATATGCAAAATAACATTCTCCAAAATGTATTTGATCCTAATACTTTAATTACTAGTCAGCCTGTTATACTTTCCCCCTATTTGCTTTGGCAAGCTACCCGCCTCTCACCACCCCCAGCACCCTGAGGAGCAGGCTCTGTGTAGCCGGTTAGGTTAGCTCACATCACATCCAGAATATGCATTGAATTTTGGGTGAGTGGAAGAGTGACTGGAACTGGGGAGATCAGCGTCTATCTGGTATACCCAAATCATGGGATTTTGCTCACCCTGTGGCCCCAGAGTGCCAGTGCCTGAAAGGCAGCTCAGTCACAGGGCGGAGGAGAGGAGAAATTACAGGACACCAGCGTGGCAGCTTCAAAAGCCCAAGTGTACAGAGAGTGAGTGAGGGGAGCCAGTATCAGCTGAGCATCGTGATGCCAGCCTAACCAACGCCACTTTCACTTGCCTGAAATTACTAGCAGAGATCTGCATAAACAAAGCAAGTTACTAGAATCCAAGGAAAGAGGCTTCATTCCATGATAAAAATAACCAGGTTCTGATTAAACAAATTTCCCTTGAGGCACAATGTTTTTCTTCATACTGTCAAAAGGATGAAAGGCCTTTATATTACCTGGAGGTATATCCAATTTAATTTCTTTCCTTTTGCCCTTTTTCTTTAATTACAAAAGTAATAAAAGCTTATTGTAATATAGAAGTATATAGAGTAAAGCTATAACTCCCTTTTTACCATTCACTATCTTCCAGTCCTATCCCCAGAGGCAAGCACTGCCAACACTTTAGAATAAAACCTTGAGACTCCTTTCCTTTTTGCCCATATACAAGTGTATTTGGATACGCCAGTGCATAGATTTACATACTCAAACACACAGATGTCTGACTTCTGTTTTTATTAACCATAAGGAGGAGAAAGCATAAATAAGAGAGAAGATAGATTGAAGTAGAAGTTGAAGACATGGCTTCTATTAAGAGCTGCTAACACCCAGAACGTAACATTGAATTGAAAAGATTTGCAGCTAAAAAGTTAAAATGAACAGATCATTTAGCTGAGAACACAGAGCATCATTCAATGAATTCCAAATGCTGGCCAATTCAGCGAGACTGGTTATATAATCCCTCCTCCTCATCAGAAGCAGGCCAATGTACCCCAGCTTTAAACACTTGTTAGGTGATGTTTAGGAATAGAACAAAACTGCTGCACAGCCTTGTCCCTGTTTCCATCCTTATTTAACCTGATTTGACATTCTCTCTAACAGTTTTGCTCATGCATCATCCCCTTGCTTAGAATATCCTCCCCTCATCCCTACATCCTCCCCTCTACCTACCAACCTAAGGCTTATTTATGCTTCAGTGGTTAGATCATTTCCTATTGTCTCTGTAAAGACCTTCTTGATCACTCCAACCCAAGGAGACTGCTTTGCCTTCTGAACCTGAGTGGTGGATGTTACTGCTTTGGGATCAGCCAACCATTTCATCTGTATAGTCTGGCTTTGTCCCTAACTAGATTGTAAGCTTGCCCAGTAACGGTGTCTCAGCAGCCCCACATTACCTGGTATGGCACACAGAGTTGACATTAAAAGAACTTTGATGCAAAATTTATTTCTGTTTCTATGGGCAGTGGTCAGATATTGATCAGTATTCATGACTTAATCCTTGAGTAAGAAATTAGAGACCAACGGATTTTTTATCAAATCTCACAAGATCTGGGTTCAAGGAAAAAGAATGCACTTTAAATAGGGCTTCTTAACAGGGGGTCCTCAATGAACTCCAGGGGGTCATTATAGCCCCTGAAATTATTAGCAAAGTTGGGTATGTGTGCCCATGCACATTGGAATGGGAGGAACGGGTCATGACTTTTATCAGATACTATACAGTCTGTGCCTCAAAGGGGTCAAAAAACAGTATTTAGGCTACACAGCACACACATACAGGAAAATTTCTGGGGGAGGGAGGAGTGGGATTTGTGTCCCCTCTGTGGTTTGGAAAACACCAAGAGCTTGCCATAGATGGAAAAGTTTGTAGGAGCCTTTCTTTCCACCCCTCCATTTCAACCAACTACTCAAATGCTTGACATAAATAAAGTGTCTACGTTTTGATATTTTTCAATGAGTTGAAAAATATCCAGCCATGAGCATAAACTCCCTTTATGGCAGGGGATTGCAGCAGGGAGGGTTGTAATGAGACAAGTGCCTCCGGCCAGAAAGGGTTTACATAAAAATGAGGCCTGCACCTCAGTATGATCTCAAACTTCAATACACCATTTCACATTCAGTTAACACACACACACACACACAATATTGCAAATTCCACTTTCTATTGGTATGTGCTTTTGCATAACTGGAATGAATGATCCTTATAATAAAGCATGGCTCTGAGAATACATGTATAACCCTTCAGCTCCTTGGAGGATATAAGAAAGAATGATTCTAGAGTACAAAACCCAAGCCAAAGAGAAGTCAGGTGAGTAGAGCTCATTATTTCTGAAACTTGTCATGCCCCACAATAGAAAATACCATGTCGTTTGCTCTGCCTTAAATTAGAGCTGGTTTCCCACTGAGTACCGTATTGACTCTTTGGCAGAATAACAGATGATGCCTTAGACAATTACACATCCATCTTGGAATGAGACTGAACCCAGCAGTATTTAGACATATCTTGATTCCAAATGATAAAAGCAATTACCCCTTGGAAAGACTGGAACCAAAGTCTGATTTCCTGGGAATCAAGACATCTGGGTTTAGTCCTGACCCTGCCATTATTAGGTATGTGACCTTGGACAAATCCGTTAATCAGATTCTTCTCATTTGTAAAATGAGAGGGTTGGATTCTATCTCCTGTTGGCTCACTTCCAGCTCTAGCATTCTAAAATTCAAGTATTACTTGGAATACAGAGAAAGTATTAAGAGATATTTGATTGGAGGGAAAGGTGAGGAAAAGAGATTTATCTCACTTTATTTAAGAAATTAATTCCTGAATACTTGTGTTACATTATGATTTTGTAAAATGGATCATTGTTTTATTAGATACATAAATATACTGTCTTAAATCATTTACTACTAACATTTGAGCTTTTGGTTTCCTGAGCCTGGACACACACTTCCCTCTCTTTCCCTCTCCCTCTCAGTGAATGCTGTTTAGACAAAAACAAAGTACAATGGAGTCCAACATCTTTTAGATGTTAGCTCATTTTTGGATGGTCATATATTCAAGACCAAAGAGTTTCTCTGTTCATTTAACAACTTTTATTTGTCACCTATTGTGACAATATAGGGTCACGTACCGAGAAACAGGGAATTCCCAGTGAATTTGATCTTGAAGATTGAGGATTCTTTTTAATGTGTGTGACTCTGGCATCCTCTACCAGCTTCTAAGGAGATGGGAATAATTTATTTCCTTTAGTTACAGTACTTCAGAGGAAAACAAAGGTATGTACATATGCTTCTGACTTGAGAAAAATTTCTTCCACAGCTGAGGAAGAAAAGGTTAGAGTAGGTTCTTTTATTCCCTCCTCAGGGAATGCCCAATCCTCTACAGGAAATGCCTAATCCTCTCTAAGATAGAAGAATGAGGACAATGTATCCTGGGGATAGTTTCTTTCCAAAGCTTCACAGTCCACCAGTGTCAGTCTCCAGGAAATAAAAAGAGTTCAGGACTTGGACTAAAGGTCCTCTACGCTCAACAACTCAGTCTTGAAGTTAAATGAGCAAAATTATCCCTGGAATACTTTGACTTTCCTTTTCTTAGTCTGAGAAATATACCAATAACCACTTTCCTGCCTAAAGCCTCAGCAGTGCCAGGTTATCTTTCTGCATCTTTTCTAAATAGTGAATTTCCAGGAAATCCTAATTTTCCCTCAGAGTACATTTAGTCAATTATGCCTGATGTGCCACCAAATTCTCTCTCAATATGGGTAATATGTATCTGCTTAAAGTAGAAGAAAAATACGTTAAAATCAATAATACTAAGTGGTTGATGACCCAAATAACTCCATAATAACTTTACTTAATTTAGAGTGCTTTTACATCTTTCATTCAATAAAGTTGTGAGGACATACTATGTGCTAGCTATCTTTCTGAGTGATGGCTAAGATTTTATAGAGAAAGCCCTGGGGACCCTTCAGTGCCAAAGAGCCCATTCCTACTGCCTCTTTGAACTTCCTCTTGATAGCTTTTGAAATTTGAAAGCCCCACCAAGGCCACTGACCCAAATAGCCAATCAAGCCCCTAGTTCATTTTGTTTGACCGAATACAAAATAAAACCCACCTGCCCGAAACTTGCCCCTAAAAGACAGAGAAACCCTTGTCCAATCAGTAGGAGTCGAGCTAACTTCCTTTTCATGTCTATAAAAACCCCTACGACCTCGAAGCTACTTTTCTTCTTACAAGTGATCTGGCTTCCTCTGCTGCAGCCAACTTAGGTGTTTGCTTTCAGTTCCATGGTCAGGCACTCCATGTGACTAGACTTCATTTCTCCCTTCCACTCTCTGATTTTCTGCCTCCCTCAGAGTGGGGTTTGGGAATCCATGGGGCCCGCTAAGCCGACTCCCAACCTGGGTAGTGTGGTGAGCGGTTTGCCAGTCCTCTCGCTCTTGTGTCATAAGCCTCATCTACCCATTGTCCTCAGTTCCAGACACCCGTTTGGAACTTCACTCAACAGCAGATCCTGCTAAAGTCAGAGCAGTGTCTGAGCAGCTGAGCCGAAAGGCCTGGGGCCCAAGACACACTTTGTTTGACCGCAGCATAATGTGGTCTCCCTTCTCTAAATCTCCCACTCCTCCTCCTGCTAAAACTCCTGCTTCTTACAGACACAGGCACTATGGACCTGAAAAGATCCAAGATTGGTACTTGGAGGCTGCTGGAGAACAATCTGCTTTCATAATAGCTTCTGTTAAAGGTTCCTTAGAAAAAGAAAAGGCCAATAACAGAGCAAAGAAGAATGAACTCCAAACCAAACTCTATAGCTTCTCCAGTTGCCTATACTCACTTCTTCCCTTATAGCTGTCCTAACCAGTTCCTCTTGACCCAATGAAGGAAAATGACCTAGTCTAGGCTCCTTTAAAGATTAAGACTTCCACGGAAACTGCATGCCCACTAGAGAATTTAAAACTTGGACCTGAACAGAATTAAGAGCTACAGTTAAAGATTTCCCCAAATAAGACCAGGAAATATTCATGAAAGAATTGAGAACTCTTTTGAGTGCGTATGAAGCAGGTCTACCTGACCTACATCAGCTTGTGCACATATCTGTCAGAACCTCAGATGTTAAATCCTGGATGGCAAAAGCTGGTCGGACTGATGTGAAAAGAGACCTACAAGATCCCTCTTTGCACAATCAATCTGTAAGTCAAAGAGGCTTGAGAAATGGAGGAAAGCTTCTGTAAGATTACATGTCGAGACAAAGAAAATCTTCAAGTCTCCGGCACAAAGTACGACTGGACAGTTTTAACCCTCAAATTAAACAAACAACCTCAACTTGTCCCATCTGCCAAGAACAAGAGTCTGATAAAAATATGAGTGGAGCAAGGAAAGAAAGGCAGGTCTTTTATATAAAGCAGTGTATTTTGTGTTTTTGTGTTTTCTGACTCATGGCTGAAAAAATTTTAATTGAAGCTATAAGCTCTCTATTTGTGTCTATCAGTATGTTTTATGTATGTTTTCCTGCCTCCAAATGGTAATATCAAATTAACATATAAAATCCTTAAAAGAACTCTATTCAAATTGCTTAACTAAGTACTTATATATAAATTAATACTCCTGAAGTCCCAGAAATTAAGGAAACTGAACTAATACTTCCAACGTAAAATGAGTATTAACGTAGAACTAAGTCCAAAGGTTTTAAAAATTCAAGTGCACATCATTTAGGTAAACCTTGGCAAACAGGACCAGTTTAATATTGTTAGTTAAATAAAAACATCTGTCTTCTGGGTTATCAATGTTAAGTACAATAAAAGCATACAATTTTAGTCTACTTGGTTATGTTCTTCCTAAATTTATGAAGGTTTACTGATCAAATAAGCTAGAATTATACCTATTAGATGTTTAAGATGATAAAAAATGTAAAGTTTTGTTTAACCAAATTGAGTTATTATTCTGATAAACATTATTTCAAGAGCTACTGTGTTTTGTAGGCTGTCAGCTTAAAGACAATTTCCAACATCTTTCTGCAAACTTAAATATACAAGGATTGCAAGATCATTTTTGTTAAGGAAAAAGAGTAGTTTTATCCTAAAGTAAATTGGTGTTACAGAACAAGAAACAGGAAAGTATAGGACAAAACCCAAATGGATATAGAAAGTTATAAGATGATTTGTGGAAATGAATTTTATTTGTCATGGCTGACACTAAGATTTGACAGACTTATTTAAAAGATTTTTTCAAGAGCCTTTATATCAAACAGTATATTCATGCAAAACTGGAATTTGGTTTTGTTAAAATGATGAAATAGTCTTGGATTATTGGTCTGCTTGTAATGAGAGCATGCAAATGGCTTTCTTAACCATCTAAGTAATCTGCCTAGAAGGCAAAGAGTCCATGTCATATCAGAATAACATCCTCATTGATATTTATATTGACCTTATCAACCTTTAAGTATAAGAGAACAAATCTTATCACTTTCAAAAGAACTAAGTTTCTGTTTCCTTTTATATTTTTTAACAATGATATTACCTCCAATATTTACTTTTAAAATCTTTTCTTGTTACTTTGGTTAAGTAGGTTTACTAGTGATTTATTTTCCTCTTGAGCCAAGTGTTCAAACCTCCAGACAAATTTTACCTTCTCAAAATCAAACCCTAAGGGATATCTTTTTTTACATTTTAAACTGTCTTTGGGATTTTCCAGAGACCCTCTGGAAAAAGGATTTCTTCTTCCACTTTATAGAAAGGGAGATGTTAGAAATAGGTTCATTTGATATAGTATGAGTTGAATGGGAAGTGTTGTCAAGTTAAAAGGAATTTTTGTATGAGTAAAATGCTATTCATATAAATATTTAGAGATTATATAAAATTCCTAGAGATTTGACAGTGTTCTCACTGTCCATGATATGTCCTGAAGCTGATCTGCATGATTTTAGGTAACAGTATAGTGTTATTGGTCCTAACTATATTTATTATTTTTAAAATGCTACATACCACAAAAATAACAAAATTTCCTTGTCAGTTACATTGTTTTACTTTGATGCTTCTCTGAAAGTGTTTGCAATTAGCTACAGCACAGAGCGACATCCTCAAAAAAAGTTGTGTGGGGTACTTTAAAGGAGAAGCAAGGTGAGTAAATAAGTCATGCTCTACCCGTCAATTGACATAGCCATGTAAAATTGTAAACGTGGGGCAGGGTCAAATACCTTGTAGCTACCCCCTCTTCTATGGAATATGAATATGTGCTTGTTATCATATGCCCATTTTCTGGATGGATAGAGGCTTTTCCTTGTCAAAAGGCTATAGCCCTCACAGTAGCTAAAACACCTATTAGACTTTATTTTCCCCACCTGGAGAATTCTTGCTATTCTCTCAAGCCATAGTGGCTCCCAATTTATTGAATTGCCATCAAAGAACTTTACAAGGTCTTAGTATCAACCAAGAACTCCATTCTCCCTACCATCCTCAGTTGTCGGGAAAGGTAAAAAGAACGACTAGGGTCTTAAAAACTTAAATTACCTAAATTATTTGAATCCTGCCTTCTACCTTGGCCTAGTGATACTTTGAATGGTACACTATTAACAAAGTGCTACCTGTAAAATTAGGTTCATTCCTCTTAGCCTTGATGGCCATGAGATCTAGCCTATTGGAAAAACACTGGCTAACCCCCATGAAATCATGATGGTAAGACCCATGAGGCTTATTATTTCTACTACTTTACCAGACTCCAACATACTGCAATGCGAAATAACCAACTATTGTAAGAGACTAATCGCATAAAGCCAGTCCCACCATTTATGGATCTAGGCTGCCTTTCCCAAGATTCCTCTACATTGGACTCTACGAGACCTTCAACCTGGAGATTTTATATACTAGAAGAGACATCCACAAAAGGCTGCTCTAGAACCTAGATGGAAAGGACCTTATCGATCTTTTTGACTACCACTACTGCACTAAAACTATAGAGAATGACCCCTGGGTTGACATGACTCAACTAAAATGTGCTCAAAGCCCTTGAGAGGCTACTCCCATTTCAGATCTCAAGTTAAAACTGGCATGAGGGGTCCTGAAGCAACACCATCTTATGCAGACATCTGCCCCAGGTGTCAGAACAAGTAGATGATTCCCAAGATCATGGATCAAGACATGTCTGAATTTCCTTATCTGTTCTCCATCTCTCCTTTCACTGTCTTTCTAAACATTCTCTTGTTCATCTGATATACCCTTTACAATGTCCAATATCTATCCCCAGTAATACCCTACCTTCACATTGATTTTCTTTAATCTCCTCTTTACCCTTTTTCTGCCCCTTGTACTCCTTGAACAAAATCCCTTTGTCCTTCTAACATACCATATAGCAATTGAAACTAATCAGAATAACTGCTGGATCTGTGTACATCACCCACTTAGTCCTAAAGCAGGTATTCCCCTAATAACAATCACCCTTACAGTTGTAGACTTGGCCCTGATGGGAAACATGAGATACACCCAATAGATAGATCTCCGTTTTGGAATGACTCTGGGCTGCACCATAAGAGATGCTCCCCCACCGCCGAACTGGGATTATGATGTGGCTTCTCTAACTCAAGGAATGTGGTGTTTTTTATTAGAAACCAGGCAGTCACCTACTTGTTCTGACAGCTTGGGCAGATGTCTACATCAGTTACAGTGGCCACCCCATAAGGCACAGTAAGTCTTCTGTTTCTAAATGGCAAGACTCCTTTTACTTGAGCCAGGAACACACCATAGGGGCCAGACTCCCTTTAGAGACACCATTTTCCTCCAAGCACCCCAAGGTTTTAATAAGAACTTATCCCACTCAAGACATGAATCTCTGGTGGACTGACTGTCAGACAAAGGAAATTGTTGGTTAAATGGGATTGAGCTGTCAGACAACAAAGATGATGATGATGCTTGTGACTCTCCCTTTGGAGTGTACACCCAATTAGCTCTACAGACCAATATCCCATTCCTTAAAGGCAATTGATACCCTTATTAAGCTCTTCAAGAATATTGTTTTGCATGTGGACATAAGACATACAAACACTATATGTAAATTAGGCTAGTTCTTGTTATATAGCATATGCTGCTCCCCAAATGGCTATTTACAAAAAGTTTGAAAAGGGAAAATCAGAAACACGAGGGCACTTATCATCTTTTCCCATACTGTAGAAACTCATGAAGAAACTATCGTCAGACCAGAGACAGGTTTAAATGGATCATGGAAAAACCCACAATCCAGGCTAAACTCAGGTGTTTTGTTCTTCGTATTGTTTCCTTTGTCATTGGGGCAGATATCTCCTGTGTTGGAAGATACACTATAAGATTACAGATGCTTTAGAGTTCGAGAAATCAATCTCCCATCTAGGACAGGTCATCAGCTCACTATCTGATGAAGAGTTGGAATAGCATAAAATAACTCCACAAAACTGATTAGCATTAGACCATATTCTGTCTTCCCAAGAAGGTGTGTGTGTATTAGTGAGTACCCAGTACTGTGTTTGTAAAAGATCTCCCAAATCTGATTAGTCTGAGTCTCTTTTTCATTGGCTTCTAGGGTCATGGGGACCTTGGCTCAGAGATGTCCTAATAGGGGAACTTGTTATCCTCTTAATCATATTCATAATATCCCTTAGTCACTGTCAGATCTCTCTACTCTTAAATATTACTATGCAGCCACTAACTTGAAAAAAGATATAACTGAGGATACAAAACCAATGTGAATGGGATGATGAATGTCTTGAACTTCAGTTAACCCATGAAATTGGCGATGAAACATGAGATATTTTTAGCAGTAAATGAGAGACTAACAACATCTTTGGTCAAGCCCTTGTAACTGAGGGAATAACCAAAATGGGGGAAATTAATAAGATTATATAATGTGAGCCTTGGGGACCCCTCAGAGCAAAACTCCCATACCCCACCTTGAACTCTCCCTTGAAATATTTTGAAATTTGAAATCCCCACCAAGACGGCTGACCCATGCAGTAAATCAAGGCTCTGGTTCATTACATTTGATCCAATACAAACTAAAGCCTATCTGCCCTAAACCTGCCCCTAAAAGATAGGCAAACGCTCATCCGATCAGTCGAAGTCAAGCTAACTCCCTTTTCTTAGGTCTATAAAAACCATTTGCCGTCCCTAGAACCCCAAAGCTACTTCTATTCCTGCAAATGATCTGGCTTCCTTTGCTGCAGCAAAAAGTTGGTGTCCCAAATGAAATGCTGCAGTCTGCAAACTCAACTCCGATTTGTCTTTCAACATCGTGATTCATGGAAGAAAAACACTACACCTGGCATCACAATGACAGAGAATAAGGCAAAATATTTTCTTTGGTGGAAACTATGACTCACAAAGTTTAAGCATACAGTCTGCCCAGGTTCAATTCCAACTTCTGATCCTTGTTAACTTACCTAACCTTTCCAAGACTCGGTGTCCTCATCTGTAAAATGGGGCTGGTGATAGTGGTGTCTACTTCAGGTTTGTCGTGAAGATTAGATGGGACAAGTAGGTAGGACCCTCAACACAGTTCCTGGAGTGTTAAAATTTATTGAGAGCTCACTACAACTGTTGCTGCTATTTTACAATAAAAGGAGTTATGAGCATTTTCCCCATGAAATTAGGTTAGAAGATTGCTTTATTATAGCATGAAAAAAGAAATGAGCATAGTCTTTTCCAGAAGACCCTGACCTCTCTCCCACCTCCTGAAGGATGTTATTTTCTTTAAGCTCAAACTCAGTATCTGTGGGCTGGGGCTCCCACAGACCCATATGGCCACCTTTCTGATGTCGGTCAAAAGTTATGGCCCCTGTAGGATCAGCACCTGGGTCCCGCAGTGGCTGTCCCTACAGCCCGCCATCCTCACATCAGTTAATCACACGCCTAAGCAATGCACTGTGCCCGATGTAATACCAGCACAGCTGTTCTGCTCCATAAAGCAGAGTCCAGACTGCACAAAGGAGCCATTACAGTATTTCTCTTTGCTGTAATGAACAGGCTTCGAAAGCAGTGGGCTTTCCAAAATGAACCTCCACAATCGCCACTGTGACTCGTCTCTTGGCACAGGAAGAAAAGCTATCGCTTTAGGAAATTGAGACCATTCAGTAGAACTTTAGTAAGGGGGCCTCTTACGTAATTTTTTAATGCAAATCTCAAAGAGATGAGCTGTTAAGGAGTGGAAGCTGTTTTGTCATTCTTGGATGATACAAAAATAAAATCCTGCCTGCTCCAAAGAGGTAATTTATCATGTAAATAGGACATAAAAATCTATATCTTAAAAAAAAATTTGCCTTCTCAAAAATAAATGCCTGCTATGAATATGGGGCATTTGCAGGAAAGGCCATGGAGACAGAGACCCCTAATATTAATGCTAGATGCCAACTGGTTTTTCTGGTATCAGATGAGTAAACTCATAGTGTAAGGATTACCCAAGGTATGAACATATAAATGTCAAAAATAAATGACAATAACTTGACATCTAATAAGCTTCTTACTCAAACTAACAAACATCTATAGGTATTTGAGCCATTGTAATCCAAAATAAGCACATGGTAACTTGCCTCCTTCTGAAAGTTAAAATCGGAGTGCTCTTGTATACACTGTTTAAGAAAAGGCATGCGAACTGGATCCTCAGAAATCCTTATGTTAATTGTGCCATAGGGTATGGTGAGTCAATGTGGGGTTGGGGAATGGTCATTGAGATGAAATTACAGTGTCATGAGGGCCCCCAGACCAGAAGAGGGTGATGGGATCCTCCCTTGGTAAAATATGTTTCAGTAATAGATACTTTTATTTTGGCTCAAGAAAAAAACCCTTATGGGTGATATCCCATGTGACTAAACCATTCATACCCACAAAAACCCTTTCCTTCATTTCAACTGCCCCCACTCTAATCCACCTTAGCCCGTGCACAAAATTCTTTCTTACTGGTGTCCCCATTTATGATCTTTCCCTTCTTCCAATCCCAGCTTGACCAGTAGCTACAGGGAGCTTTTAAAAATTATCAATGAAATCAGGTCACTTTGCCACCCACAACGGTGCAGTGGTTGACCAATGTCCTTGAAAAAATGCCCAATCCCACAGGTTCCTGCACAGTCTGGCCCTGCCTCCTCCTCCATTATCTCATGCTACAACTGCCCCTTGCCTCCCACTCTCCAGCAAGCCTGCTGTGCTTTCAGTTTCTAGAATGTGCCAAGCTTTCTCCCGCCTCAGAGTCTATGCATAGCTGCTGTCCCCTCTGCCTGGAATGCTTCCCCACTGGTTTTCTCTCAGGCTTTAGGTTTTGTATAACTGTCACCTCCTTGAAGAGACTACCCTAATGATTCTCAGTAATTAGGTCCACCCAGCTTTTCACTGCCAGTGTTCCCTGTTTATTTCTCCACAGCACTGAGCTCAGTTCATTGTTATGTATTTGATGCTCTTTACCCTGTCTGCTGCCCAGCAGCCCTAGAATAAGAGTCTTCGCTGTCTGGTTCACTGTCTGGTTTACCCCGTGTCCTCCATGGCTGGCACACCGACAGCCTGCAGTGAACGGTTATTGAATGAAAACTAGCGATACGTTGACTTAGTTTCCTAGGGCTTCTGTAACAAAGTACCACAACCCACTGGCTGAAAACAGCAGAAAGTTATTGTCTCACAGCTGGAGACAAGGTGTTGGCAGGCTTATGCCTCCTCTCAAGGCTCTAGGGGAGAATCTGGTCCACTTGTCTCTCTCCTGGCTTCTGCAGGTGGTTGGCTGCCAAGCCACAGACCCTCTGCCTCAGTTGTCACGTGGCACTCCCTCCTGTAACTGTCTGTCTGTGTCCAGCTCTCCCCTTCTGAGAAGGACTCCAGTCATATTGGATTAGGGGCCACCCTGATTCAGTTCAGCCTCATCTTAACTTTTAACATCTTTAAAGACCCTATTTTCAAATAAGACCACATTCACAGGACTGGTAGTTAGGGCTTGAACATGTCTTTTGGGTGGATGCAGTTCACAGCATACAGGCATAAAACTCTTGTCAAGATGATGAGTAAGAAACAGGAAGGGCATACTCCTCAGTAGATGGTAGATGGGTTCAGACGTACCAAACCCAGCTTGAACCACATCAATGTACTTTTCATCTACAAATTCAGAGATTTGGAAAGCAAATCTTGCTAGAAGAAGGGATACTTTGAAAGGTACACTATTAAAAAATACTTTTTAAAAATCCCTAGGTCCATCCTCAAATCTCATTTTATAGCCTTAGAACATTACTGTTATTAATAATAGTGAAGAACCAAGATTTATATAAACTGTGTTGAGAGTTCAGGGTAAAATACCACTGGATGTCCTAGAGATGCTTCCCACCAATATAACTGGTGATGCTTTAGACCACACTCACCCCTTTCAAGATAATTTACCAAAGCTACTCCTGTCAGCACAAACATTGAAAGGGTGTTAGTCACAGATGGGATGGGGCTGGGAGCCGAGCATGCAGCTGGGCTACTTCATGGAGGACAGGAAGCAAAAGCTGCTCCTGGGAAGGAGCCATTCCATGTTGATGCATTTGGACTGCTAAAGCAGGAAGTTTTCAGTAGATTCCCCAGAGGGTTTTTGAAGGAACTCGTCTTGAACAAGGAGGTACCAGATATAGAACATCAAGACACAGGTGTCTGGAAACAGAAAAGCTTGTTTTGTTACAAGCACTGGCTTGAGAATCAGAGATGATTTTAAGTTTGGCTCTGCTACCCAATAGGGCTTGGTAACCTTATGCAACTTACTTAATCTCTCTGATCCACAATTTTGTCATCTGTGAAATGACACCTACAATGTATATTGGTTAACAATGTGGGCTCCAGAAACAAATTGGGTTTAAATCCTGGCTTTGCTTCTTCTTGGTTTTATATTGTTGATTAAATTCTCCCTCTCTCAGTGCCCTTATTGGTAAAATGAGGACAATAATAGTACTTACTTCATAAGGATATCATTAGTACTAAAATGAAATATGATCCTTTAAAGCATGTAATTCAGTGTCCAGAACATAAGAAATGCCCAACCAAGGCCAGAAATTATTGCAATTCTTATTTTCTAGGCCATTTTACAAACTTAGAGGTGTTCCTTGAGGCACTGACTGAAACAACTTCTTACATATAACTTGCACATAGATTTTCTGGTCATAAAGCCAAAGAATATGAAACAAAATGAAATATATATTCTTTAAGATCCCTGAGACCAAAGCACTCGAGAATACCCCACCAAGAGAGCTTTTACAGCAACTCCTTGCACATTTTTTCCATGGAAAGGGAGGAGTCCTAGTAGGCAGAACTGGAATCCTATTTAACAGGAAGAGGGAGAGGAAGTGGGAGGAAACACTCAGATTGATCCTCATCCCCATCATTCACACACAGTGTTTTCCATTCAATTCCAGGAATTCATAGCCTTCTTGTGCTGGAGTTTGGCTTCAACCCAGATTGCCTAGTGTACTGACACACCCAATATTGCTCCTAATATCAACTCCTCCAGGAAGCTGGCTGTGCTGCTCAGAAACAGCATGCTGCTCCCACAGGACAAAGATGTTCTCAGCCATTCTATTATAGAATCTCTGCAATTCATCCATATCTCAAGCCCCTTTGGGCAGGTTCTTCCAAAGTGAACCTTCCATTTTAATTATATCACCAAATCTGGAGCCTTATTCTCCATGCTGATGACAACCTGCTTATCTACGACTGAGCAAGAGCAACTTATTGTTTCAACAAAGATTAATTGAGACTTCCAGGAAGATGGGGGATTAGAGCAGCAGAAGGATCACTTCTCTCTTAGAAAAAATAGCTAGAGAACAAGCAGAGACTATCTGGAGGGCTGCTATGGGACTTGGGGCACCAGAGGAAGGTGAGACACCACCCAAAAGAGAGAGGGGTGAAGGATTTTTCAGCTGACTGAAAAATCCCTTGAGTAAAGCTGCAACAGGAGCTTCTGGCACACATTCCCCACATTCTCAGAACAAAAAGCAGTCTGCAGACAACAGTGGCTGTGGACTACAGCAGCTGTGGACTGAAGGGGTTGCAGGGAGAAGGAGGGACACAGCCTACAGCAAATTCATATTTTGGCCAGAGAACTTGGTCTGCTGCATTGGAGGGGTAGCATACTTCCAGACCAAGTAAGGCCACAGCATTCTTTGCCCTGAGAACTGGCAGGGAGCTAAAGAAAATTTGCCTTCTCAAACACCTTCCCTACCTCCCTGGGTTGGTTGGTGGGGAGGCAGAGGGAGGGAGTAGAACAGCTTCTGAGAAAGTTTGTTTGAGAGGATTGACCCACCCTGAGGATCAAAACCATCTACCTGGAGAGTTACACTGAATGCATGCCCCTCTAGCACCTGGGGTCTGAACTGAGAGGTCTGCTGAAGAGTGTCATCTACCTGCAGACCAGAAAAGTACATGAAAAGAAGGGAAGAAAAATAAGTAAATAAAAGAGGGAACAGGTGCCTTTATTGTCCCCCTCTTCAAGGCCCTTGGAAACTGGCCTGCATCCCATTACTGGGTCCTTAGCCCTGGTCTGAGTAGTTAGACAGGAACAATCCTAAATATCTAGAACAGGTTGAATCAAGAGTCAAAGAACAGTGGTAGCAAACAGCTAAACAGTAAAATGCTAGGCAAGAGAGAAACTGAATATCAGAGTAAACTCAGCATCATAATCAGATGACTAGATATCAGCAAAAAAATTGCCAGCCATACTAAGAAAAAGGAAGATATGGCTCAGGCAAAGGAACAAATCAAAGCTCTAGACAAGACACAGGACTTGAAACAACTAATCAATGAGGTTCATATAAATATTCTAAATTAAACCAGGAATTGAAGGACAATGTGGCTAAAGAAATAAAAGACATTAAGAAGACATTGGATGAGCACAAAGAAAAATGTGAAATCTTGGATAGAAAAATAACAGAGCTAATGGAAATGAAAGACACAATAAGTGAGATTAAAAATGCAATAGAGACATACAACTGCAATATTGAAATCATGGAAGAAAGAATCAGTGACATAGAAGACAGAATTTCTGAAATCAACAGAAGGGAACACAGAAGGAAAAGAATGGAAAAAATTGAACAGGGGCTCAGGGAGTTGAATGATAGCATGAAGCACACCAAAGTATGTGTTATGAGAGTTCCAGGAGGAGAAGAGATGGGAAAAGGGACAGAAAGAGTATTTGAGGACATAATGGCCAAAAGTTTTCCAACTCTCACAAAAGACATGAATACACCTGTCCAGGAAGCAAGCATAGCATACTCCAATTAAAATAAATCCAAATAGACCTATGCCAATACACATAATATTCAGAATGCCAAAGATAAAGAGAAAATTCTGAAAGCAGCAAGGGGGAAGCAAAACATGACATACAAGGGACATCATTTAAGATTTAGTGCAGATTTCTCTTCAGAAAACAAGAAGGTGAGAAGCCAGTGGTATGATATAAGTAAGGTACTGAAAGAGAAAAACTGCCATCCAAGAATTCTTTATCTTGCAAAACTGTCCTTCAAATAGGATGGTGAGTTTAAAATATTCACATATAAACAAAAACTAAGAGAGTTTGTAAACAAGAATCCAGCTTTGGAGGAGACACTAAAGGGAGTTCTGCAGCAAGAAAAGAAAAGACAAGAGAGAGAGGCTTGGAGGAAGAGTGTAGAAATGAAGACTGTCAGAAAGGGTAACCAAAAAAGGTAAACAGACAGACCAAAAAATGAAACGGCATATAAAAGCCAAAAGATAAAATGGTTGAAGTAAGTAATGTCTTTACAGTAATAACATAGAATGTTAATGGATTGAAATCCCTAATTAAAAGACATAGGCTGACATAACAGATAAGAAAACATGAGCCATCCATATGCTGTCTGCAGGAGATTCCCCTTAGACCCAAGGATGCAAATAGACTGATATTTCATGCAGAGAGTAACCAAAAGAAAGCAGGGGTAGCTAGACTGGTACTGGAAAAAACAGACTTTAAATCCAAAAAAATGATATGTTGCAGAAGGCCATTATATGTTAATAAAAGTGACAATCCACCAGGAAGGAGTAACAGTCATAAATATCTATGCACCTAACCAGGGTGCCCCAAAATATATGAGGCAAACTCTGGCAAAACTGAAAGGAGAAATAGATGTCTCCACACTAGTAGCTGAAGATTTCAACAAGTCACTCACATCAATAGATAGAACAACTAGACAGAATATCAACAAGGAAACAGAGAACTTGAACAATATGATTAATAAGCTGGACCTGCCAGACATACAGAGAACATTGCATCCAAAATCAGCAAGTTATACATTCTTCTTAAGTGCTCATGGATCTTTCTCCAGGATGGACCATGGGTTGGGCCACAACACAGTTCTCAATTAATTCAAGATGATTGAAATTATATAAAACACCTTCTCTGATCATAATGGAATGAAGCTGGAAATTAGTAATAGGTGGGAAAGAGGAAATTTGCAAATGTGCAGAGGCTAAACAACACACTCCTAAACAATCAACTGGGGCAAAGAAGAAATTACAAAAGAAATTAATAGATATCTCTAGACAAATGAAAATGAGAACACAACTTATCAAAACTGATGGGATACAGTGAAGGCAGTGCTGATTGGGAAATTTATATCCCTAAATGCTTGTATTAAAAAAGAAGAAAGAGCTAATATCAAAGCCCTAACTGAACACCTAGAGAATCTAGAAAAAGAACAGCAAACTAATCCCAAAGCAAACAGAAAGAAAGAAATAACAAAGATAAGAGCAGATATAAATGAAATTGAGAACAAAGAGAGAGAGAGAGAGAGAGAGAGAGAGAAAATCAACAAAATCCAAATCTGGTTCTTTGAGAAAAATCAATAAAATCGATAAACACTTAGCTAGACTAACCACAGAAATAAAAAGGCTCAAAAAATGATATGAGAAAACTGTATGCCAACAAATTATACAACCTACATGAAATGGACAAATTCCTAGAAATTTACAAACAACATACAATGACTCTACAAGAAATACAGGAACTCAACAAACCAACCTCAAATAAAGAGATCGAATCAGTCTTCAAAAATCTTCCCACAAAAAAAAGTTCGGGACCAGATGGTTTCACAAGTCAATATTACCAAACATTTGTAGAAGAATTAATACCGATCCTGCTTAAACTCTCCCCCAAAATTGAAAAGCCAACATATTTTATGAAGCCAACATCACCCTAATACTAAAGCCAGATAAAGATACTATAATAAAAGAATATTTTAGACTAATCTCCCTAATAAAAATAGATGCGAAAATTCTCAACAAAATACTTGCAAATCAAATCCAATAGTATATTAAAAGAAGTATACATCATGATCAAGTGGTTTTTTTCTGGTATGCAAGTGTGGTTCAACATAAGAAAATCAAGTAATCACCACATTAACAAATTAAAGGAAAAAAATCACATGATCATCTCAACTGATGCAACAAAGGTATTTGACAAAATGCAGCATCCTTTCTTGTTAAAAATGCTTCAAAAGATAGGTATAGAAGGAAAGTTCCTCAACATAATAAAGGGCATATATGAAAATTCCACAGTCAACATTATACTCAATGGGAAGATTTTGAAAGGTTTCCTGTTTAAGTTCAGGAACAAGACAAGGATTCCCACTGTCACCACTGTTATTCAACATTGTTCTAGAAGTTCTAGCTAGAACAATTAGGGAAGGAAAAAGAAATAAAAGGCATCCAAATTGGAACAGAGGAAGTAAAACTCTCACTATTCACAGATGACATGATCCTATATTTAGAAAATCCTGAGACATCTACACAAAAGCTACTTACATTAATAAATGAGTTCAGCAGTGGCAGGATACAAGATCAACATGGAAAAATCAGTGCTGTTTCTATACACTAGTAATGAGCAAGCTGAGGCAGAAATCAAGAAAAAAATTCCATTTACAATAGCAACAAAAAACCCAAATATCTAGGAATTAATTTAACCAATAATGTAAAGGATCTGTATTCAGAAAGCTACAAAACACTGCTAAAAGAAATAAAAGAAAACCAAAACAAATGGAAGGATATTCTGCATTCATGGATTGAAAGACTAATATTATGAAGATGTCATTTCTACCCAAATTCATTTATAGACTCAACACAATGCCAACAAAAATTCTAACAGTCTACTTTACAGAAATAGAAAAGTCAATTACCAACTTTATTTGGAAGGGAAAGGGGTCCCAAATAGACAAAAACCTTCTAAAAATGAAGAGTAAACTTGGAGTATTCACGCTTCCTGATCTTGAAGTGTATTATAAAGCTACAGTGTTCAAAACAGCATGGTATTGGCATACAGATAGATATATTGATCAGTGGAAGTTAATTGAGAGTTTAGAAATAGACCCTACTCTATGGCCAACTTAATTTTTTTTTTTTTTTTTTTTTTTTTTTTAGTTAGGCCAATAATTTTTCAAGGAAGGGAGGGAAGAGAAATGGGAGAAAATAACAGATTAAGGGTTCCAGGTAGAGAGGAAGGAGCTGAAGAGTGATAAAGAGGGCTGATTTACAGACTACAATTCCCCATTACAGGTTACAAATGCCCAGGTTTTACTTGCATGCCATTCCAGGCAGGGGGAAAAAGGCAAGAACCGGGAGTAGAAAGCAAGAACAGGGTAAAAAGGCAAGAGCAGGCTGATATTTGATAATTCTACAAAGTCCACTTTCCTGGAGCAGAACACTCTTTTTAACAAATGGTATTGGGAGAACTTGATATCCATAACTAAAAGAATGAAAGAGGACCCCAATCTCACTCACTATACAAGAATCAATTCAAAATAGACCAAAGACTTAAACATAAAAGCCAGGACCATAAAACTCCTAGAAGATAATGTAAGGAGACATCTACAAGACTTGGTAGTAGGCAAAGGTCTCTTAAACCTTACACCCAAAGCAGGACCAACAAAGGAAAAATTAGGTAAATGGGACCTCCTCAAAATTAAACACTTCTGCACCTCAAACGACTTTGTGAAGAGGGTTTTGGCTGTTTGATATTTTTGAATCCCAAAATTGAAAGATCATGTCTATAAATTAATCTATTCCTCTGGGTATGATGCCCTTAGATTGTATTAAATTCAGTTAATTTGATTAGATTACCTGTTAAGATTGCTTTAGTGTAGTGGTTCTTAACAAGGGGTCTGTGAGCTCGAACTGAAATGCAAAAAAAAAAAAACCATTCTTGTGGGGACGTGTTGGTGCGGGTGTGATATATTTATTAAATAATACACAGTATAGTGTGGACTTAGTAGGAGGTCCATGGTTTTCACCTGACTGGCAAAGGGGGTCTGTGGAATAAAACAGGTTAAGAACCCCTGCTTTAGAGTATGAGATGGAAGTGGCATGAAAGGAGAAGATTTTGAAGGTGATAGTACACAGTTTGTACTCTATCCTGTAATAAGTAAAACAATTTAAAGGATTTTCAGGCTACAAAGCCACCTGAGTCACACATTCCATCAACACAGTGTACAAACTACACCTGGTCACATGATGGACTTCACCATCATCTTTCTACTGGCTCAGTGCACACCTGCTGGATGCCTGTTTCCTAAGCAGGTGGACTTGCTGGGATATTCTGGTGAAGAGGCCCTTCTGAGTCTTCCTGCTGAAGGGAGATATCTGTCAAAATACCAAGATGACAGAAATGGTGGGTGGGAACATTTAAGAATCAAAACTGGGTGTGATCGTGGCTCAGAATGTCCTCCCCGGATTCGCAGGGATGTGGTGGGTTAGAGTGGAAAAGACGGGATGGGAAAAACCCTAAGGGAACCCTGGTCTCTGTGAAAGTGAAAGGGGTCTGGTGCCACAAAGGAGACTCACTGGGTGTACCTCAAGGCAGTAGCAGAAATGAGTGATTTTTTAATAAATGAAAAAAGGCTGGCTCATAACAGGTCCTCTGCAGCCCTATTACAGCATATTTAGAGTTTTTCCAAAACACTCTTAAAAAGATAATTAACCTAATTTGGCTTGTTACAAAGTCATTTTAAATCTCCATTGGGTGAACAAAATAATATATTCACCAGCATGTGTTTGCGAGTGATAACTCAGTTTATCAAGGACCAGCGGAGCCCAATCTCAAGGCAAGTGCTTCTGTATGAACCCAGGGGCTGGCAATTATCTCCTACCGGCCTGGCCACCTGTAATAATTTTGGTTTTCATGTGGCCAAGTTTTAACAATAATACCAGCTTGTCTCTAGGGCCTTCCACCCATAGGCTGCCAGTCTGAGGATTTACATCCAACATGATAAAGTTCACAGAGGGGAAGGACACCATCCTAACATAACTGGCATTGCAATGTGGTTAAATCCGAGCCTTTATAGACTCTTTATTTAATTTTTATCCCCCCAAAAGGCTATTTTGTCCTTTTACTGCTATTTCAGATGTTTCAGAACTAATCCCATATTAAGAAACAAGCCATTGGGGGCCATCTGGATGCATAAATTGTAATGACATGATTCTCTTAATTAATTTTGACAGAGGATTTCACAACAAAGATCCCAAGTCAGTCTTGTTTTCCCCCGAAAAGCAGTGTGCACGCAGTCCTTATCCACGCAGCCCTCTGCTGTGGATGGGGGTTTTACGGCTCAGCCTAACTACTCTGATTACTAATAGCATGGACAAATAAGCACATTCCCAGGTACGTCACAAAGTCACGTTCAAACTGTCCACAATTCTGTGAATGTGGCCCCCGGACTTCACCACTATTCGGTAGCTTTACTTGTCATAGGATCTGGAGATAACAATGTAAATATAGAGCCACAGGCTAGATTACCCAGAAAAGTAACATATTCCAAAGGAAGTAACAAACCAAGCCCCAGAGAGAAACTAAACTGGTTGACCCGCCACGTCTCAGATCCCGAGATCGTCCAGAGAGAGGCCATGTTGTCTTTGTCACCAAACTTACCGTGACCCGCATGGGGGCTGGCGCGTGGTAGGTCCCCAAGGGTTTTATACACCTCCATGCTGTTCTCAAGCCCTGGTACCTCAGTCAGGTAATTTTCCTTTTCCCCCATCATTCAATTTCAGGAGACAGGAAAACCATATTCAATTCATTCTCTCACAATCATTCTAGCTAAAAAAAAAAAAAAAAAAAAAAAAAAAAGAGCAAACAAACAAAAACCCACTTGCTCTACTAAAGCTTTTTACATCCTTGAACAGCTGCTTCGGGGTTTTACGGTTGGGGTCTAGTGGATTCCATTACCCTTTCCACTCACTCCGTCGGATAGTTGGTGACCCCCCTACTGTGACAGAGCAGACTGGCGCCTGCCCTTCAATAGTGAACAATTTTGATAGTCAAACCAAAGCAGGGCATCTTGCAGGGGGACTAGAAAAGCAATCTTGTTTTTAAGCATCTTTCATCCCTAGACCCTGAATTGTTCACATTCTGAAATTCAAATATGCATGTTGGATCTCTTATTCTCTTTACAAGTAGTGCTGATATACCAATGGTTTTGCTACTTGTCTCTAAGTCTCAGCGGTAACTGCCTCCACAGATACTCTTCTTTACTTCTTGTGTGTATACAAGTTGCATGAGGATCTTGTTCGATTCAGTGAGTCCTGGGAGGGCCCTGAGATTCTGCATTTCTAGCAAGCTCCTGGGTGTTGGCCATGCTGCTGGTGTGCAGCCCACACGTGGAGTACCAAGGGGCTGGCTTGCACTGAGGGGTCGCTAGACTTCTAGTTATTGCTCACGTAACCCCCTCCCCCACACACACACACTGGGGGTTCTTTGATTCTAATTAGTAATTTCTTAGTATCACACTGATTTTGCTGATGTTCCTCAGGACTCATAAAAACCTACACCACAACCTAAATCAGTTCCACATGGGAATGGAACCGTAAAAGTAGTCTCACTTCCCTCTTTCCCTATTTGTCTTTTCAATCACCAAAGACACCCAAATTAAAGAGAGAAAGAGAGAGAGAGAGAAACAATAAAGTACCTAATGTCCCATGTTCCCCTGTTTATCAGAGGGTGTTGATTACCTAGAGGTAATTTTTTCTTGTAAAGTAATTTATTTTAAATAAAAAAAGGTCAGGCAGCGATTTCATTTATCACTATTACAAAGGAGCCTAACCTAGTGATGGAGAAAGGGAAGGAGAAATTAATTACAAGTCAGAAGCTGCAATAACACTTCCAGTAATTGTGACAAAAAAAGTTAAATTAACATTTCTGTCACTGAGAGAAGTTTGATTAATTTTACAATTGGAGATGCTATCCCCAGAATATTGGGGAGATGAGAGGACACAGCTCTTTGCAGTCTGAGATGTAGCTTGCTTCTTTAAGACTTAATGTATCTGCAAGGCACCTTCACACTTTATTAACAGCTCAATCAGTGCCATGCTGGAAATAATTAGCCAAGAAACCATGGAGTAAATAGATCTTGACTGGGAAACCATGTGAAATACATGCAAGGAGCTTCTCTGCAGCTATAACAAAGCAGATCTTATTTTCTGTGTTACAAAGTATCCTGGGAAGACCTGCTGTTGCCACTGTGATTTTACCTCTAGGAAATGAAACAACGTAGCAGGCTGTAATTATACTTTTTCATTTGCATTTCTTCAAAGATACTGTACTGAGGAGAAATAGGGAAAGACCCAAGGCCTTAAACAATAGACATAAAGAGAAAGGAAAGGTATGTTAACATTTTAAAAGCCAGTTGAAAAAGTTCTTTTAATGATGCCTATATAGGATCTAGGAGCACATTGGCCTCAAATGAACAAAGCATTAAAGAAGAGTTAACACTTATTTAGACCTTATTATGTACCAGGCTTACAAATTATAAGTGTTGTATGGTTTTAACTCATTTGATCCTTACAACAACCTTTTAGATTCTTTGTTCATCTCTGTTTTATGAATATTGTGGCACAGAAAAGTTAAGAAACTTATCCAAGGTCATACACATAGAAAGTGGTGAACAGGGATCCACAGCAGGCAATCTAGTTCCAGAACCTGCACCCTGACTCAGGGGTCCACAAACTACAGTACAATAGCCAAATCTGGCTTGCTGCCTATTTCTGTAAATAAAGTTTTATTGGAACACAACCACTCTCATTTGTTCACATATTGTCCGTTACTGCTTTCATGATATAACAGCAGGGTTGAATAGTTGCAGTAGAGAACTGATGGCCTTCAAAGCCGAAAATATTAACTGCCTTTTACAGAACAAGTTTTTCAACTCCTGCTCTTCACCATTACGCTCCACCGCTTCTTAGAAGATATCTACATTAGCTCATAGCATACCGAAAAGACAGAACAGTGACAGGCGTTTTGAGATATTGAAAGGGCAAATGACAGTAGAAATACGAAATGAATGGGATGGAAAACTTAATTGCAAAACATGCATGCTAACTCTTTAATTTATAAAAGACCTCCAATAATTATATATAGTATTGAACTAGGTTTTGATGTAAAACTTGTGGAGGAAAGCAGGGGAGAAATAGAGCTTCTTGGCACTTGGCCCCATGTGGTCAAGGCAGAGTGTTTCTTTCTAGCAGGGAGCAGTGAGCTAGCTGTTCATCATAGGACGCAAACCTGGGAGAATGCTGTTCATCTCTCAACCGAGATCAAATGGTACTGCGTGGTAAATTGCAGCTGGAGATTACTGTTCACACTGATGTCTTTCAGGTCTTTAGAAAAAGTTTGAGAACACGGAGGTTCTTTTCAAATCCCATACGATGAAAAAAAAAAAAGGAATACTAGCAGTTCCAGCTTGGGAAAGCATAACTTCCCCAAGAGTTTGAGCTATTTAATGAATAACAACAATGTACACTGTGCAATTAGGAGGAAAGAGAAGGGCAGAACTACTGTAGGAAATGGGAAGGAATCAAAGAAAAGGGTAACAGCAATGAATCATTAATAATTACTCATGTTTGGTATTAAGGTATTAATAGGCACTCAATAGAAGTTTGAGGACTGAAACGAAAACCTTGCATGGTGTAAGGCAGTGAGGGCAATCTGAGAAAATTAGCTGGAAAGGTAAGTTAAGGCACACAAGAACATTTACAACAATAGTTCATCTATATAGTGAAAAGGAAAACCTCACATTAAGAAGCAGAAATAAAAGTCAAAATTTTAAAAATAACTTCCAAAAAAATAAAAATAAAAAACCAAAAAACAAGGAAATGTAAAGTGCCAGGTATTAAAATATATTTAAAATATATAGTGATTAAAATGATTGTACTGGCATAAGAGTAGGCAGGCAGAAAAGAATAGAAAGCTCAGAATCAAATCCTAAAATATGTATATACTCAATCCAGGCAAAAAGGGGTCTTTATATCATTGCAGGAGATATTCAATAAATGGTACTTAGATTCCTCTCTCCCAAAATGTGAAAGTCTTATGACCCTTATACATCAAAATAAATCCCAGGCAAATTATACAATGTAAATGGAAAAAAAAAAAAAAAAAAAAAAAAAGGAATGATAGAAGAACTAAAGGGGAATGTAGGGGCAAATTTATTCATTCTCAATGTAAGCACATCAAAAACCAGAAAGAAGCAAATCATGTAAAAACACCTGCAACAGAAATACAAAAGAAGGAATATTATTTTTCTTCCTCTTTCTGCTTCCCTGTGTTTTCTAAACTTTTTTCAGAAAGCCCCCCCAAATTTTGTAATTAGTATTGATAAATGTGTTAAATGTTACTTTGAAAGAGAATGTGCAAACAGGCAAAGTTCATGAAATTCTCCCAGAGACTCCGTGTGTTTATGTCTGGGGTGGGGGCTTCTGGAAGTGGGGGCATTGGGGAGTAGGGAGAGGTGGAGAATGTTTGCATAGTTGGAGAACAAATCAACAGTTAGTTGCTTGTGTGACATATGTGTGAGCCCAACTGGAGTTAGGAGCACTGCCTGACTTTCATGTGGCTCCGTGCATCCTCAAAGAGGTGGGAAGGTTAGCAAGATGCCAGCCTGATTAAATCCAGGGCTTCAGAGGGTGCTGAGATAGATTTCAGAGCACAAGAAGGGAGCCATCCCTCGAAATTCTCAGCTCAGAGGCAGAGGCCGTGCCAAATGACCTCCTTGGAGCCCCCAGTCCACCTGCTCCAGACCTTGGGATCACAGTGCAGTAAATGAATCCCTGCATATGACTCAAAAAAAAAAAAAAAAAAAAAAAAAAAGCAAACTGACATTGCGAGGCAGAAAGCATTTCATAGCGAGTACGTACAATGATTTTTCCTTCAGAAATTATCAAAGCTAAAGACTCCATTAGAAGTGCTGTCACTGAATCCGATTCTCTCTCCCCGTTCTAAAAGTAGTAAGAAATGTTAAAAGGCAATGTGATAGAAAGCTTTTAGTTTGGATCTGTATACACTTCATTCCTCTGCTGGGAAGTGAGTTCTACCTTTGAAGGTGTATGCTTCAAGCAGAGAGGAGCTCAATTGATACTCTGCCACTACTCCACTTAGTCAAACCATCTCTGTCCACTTTGAGAGGCAGGAGGAGAAACACCGAGGGTGTCAGCTATTAGGTGATGTGGGTCCATTGGCACAATTATGTTAATAAGGCACTACCTGGCCAGCAGTGTCGATACCTAGCATGGTGCCTGACAGATGACACACAATCAATAAATATCCTTGAATAAATAGACAAATAGTTCCATAAATTCCATGCTTTCTGGAAGACAGCTATGGAATTATGCCCTTTCCTAAATTCCCCTTATATTTAACTGGTCAACGTGGAAATGTCTTCAATTTTACTCATTTTGATTATTCTGGGATCATTCTGTGAGACTTGTCTTTCTAAACATGAAACACTACTCAACACAAAGCTTCAACATCCAGTGCATTTTAAGTTCCCTCCTACATTTCAAATGTTCAATGGAAGGGCATGCAGACCTCACTCAGCCCATACTATTTAATTGTACAAATGAGGAACCTGAGGGCCAGAGAGGAGGCATGAATTATTAGCTGATTTTGGATTAGGTTCCAAGGCCCTTCAAGGTCATTCTTTCATTCACCTGGTCCCCTAACAGGTGGTGCAGATTGAGAGAATGTAATTCATGCTTGTAAGGAACCATCATTACACTGTGACATTTTTCTTCCATTTTGAGTAACTGTACTCTTCCCAGGACACAGTCATATATCCTCAAGGAATCAGTTTAAGTAAATAATGCAAGTCATTTAAATGGAAAAAATCTATCAGATTTTTTTGAATTGTGTTTCCAAGTTAGAGCAGAATCAACTATGTTTGGAAGCCTCTACCTTCCAATGATTCTGTTTCAGTAAGACTGGGATGGTTCTCATGAATCTGAATTTTAATTAGTACCCCAGATGATAAGGAAGATGGTTGAGTAACACTTTATCTGACCATCAGCTCCAGGAGGCTCGCAACATCTAATTTGCCTGTTTATCCACAACTCTTAGCATAGTGCTCATTATGCAGAAGTTGCTCCCAAAATATATTTTGAATTGAATTCATATTGACTAGAGATTTTTTGTGTCTTATTAAAAGACACACAGACAATCTACTCTTGGGAAGGAATGAAGGGTAAACATTTCAAGTTGAAGTGCAATTGGTTTACAACAACTCTGACTCTACTCTACTAGGATTCTGCTGCCTACCACTCTCACACGCTGTCACTAGGAGAAAGTAGACAAAGCAAGAAGATTGAGGTCCAGAGAGCCTTTAGTTTCCCCAAGTCACCTAACCAAGATCTGTATGAATCTACAGTGCATGTGTGTCCCTCTTGGTCTTGGGAAAGTCAGAGAAAGGATAGTGGACAAAGTTAACAGTCACAAAAACAAGATTCCATCCAGCTTTAGCACCACCACCTGCTGGACAGATCTGGAGTGACTTACAACTTCTCTAAGCCTCAGTTTTCTCCTTTGTAAAATGGTGGGCTGCTTCTACATTTTCTAATTTGAAGCACTGTTAGGAAGATGGATCATACAGAGCAGAGTAAATGTGATAATTGTGCAAAATTGTTTTGTAAATTTCAAGAATTACATATCTAAATCACTACTGTGAATATTACTAGTCATTTAGTACTGGTTTTCAAATAGTTACTTTCTTCCAGTAATGACTTTTTTTTTTTCATTTTAAACTCAAATAAGTTTTGAAAACATGCATTTTGATGGATCTACCTAGTTCAGACACTGTTACCGAAACTATCATTTTTTCCAGTGAAAGAAAGAAAGAAACAGAAAAAGGAAAAGAAAATATCTGCCCTCCTAGAAATTTATTTTCTAAAACTATCAGGAATTGGGGTTAGTTTATATCTTATGAAATATGCTCTTATTAATGAGTATCATCTTCTCTTTACACTATTTCCTTTATTATCACACAAGCCTGAAAATAGTTTACATTTCTCAATATGGACACACACACAAAACAAAGACAAAAAAACAAAAAAACAGCCACCCAACTTTCTAGATACAGAATTGAAAACATAACAATTATCTGTAGGATAATTCAGAGTACATAACTGCACACTCCCTGTTTAATTTTATTTGTCATGTCATTTGCCCACCTTTGATCCCCAACTGTTTGAGAAATATGTGAACACATCCTAATGAATATATTGAATCTTAATTAGGTTAAGTAGCCAATGTAGAGTCTAGTGAGTCCTTGAAATGACAAATGACACACGCCTTGTTTTAGAGACTAGATATTTCAATACCATCACATTAGTCATTTCACTAGTTCAGTTTTCTCCTTGACAGATGACTGGTTTCTGATTTGCCTAATGCTCCCCCACCTCATCTTATTCTACTTTAAAGTTAAGTTCTCCATGCACAACTAGGGCTTCATGTGGGCTGAGGTAGGAAGCTTCACCTGATCTTCCAAGAAACAAACCAAAACGGGACTAAACTGTAAGGATTTAAAAAAAAAAGGCGGGGGGTGGGGGGGAAATGTCTGTGTGAAAAGAAATGGGGAGGTAGCTGGAAAGGGCCAGGAGAGTGATCAAATCCTGATGCAATCTGACCCCAAGTGAAGGAGAGAGGGAGTGAAGGTTGGGTGGGAGCTTCTAGCTGGCCCTGCAGTCTAAAGCAGGTTGCAAAGTCGTGGGGGAGTCTTGGAGTCTAAATTGGTGGACAAATACGTCTAGTGTCTTCCGGGAATGAGTCTGCCTTAGTTTCCCCGACACAGTCACTCATCAGCAAGGAGCAGCCTGAAGGAGGTGTGGCCATGGTGCAAACCCATGAGAGATATCAAATGGCCACAGCTGGAGCCCTCAGTCAGTTATACTCGGGTAGGAGGCCTGCAAGGAGCATTCACAAGGTTGTGGCAGTAGTCTTCTGTGAGTCAGACACCTGACTGGAGAGTTTTTTAAAGGTCATTTCTCAGGCACCACATTTAATTGGCCCCATGAAGGAGGAAGCCAGACAAAAGGCAAGGAGACAGTACAGTGTTTGGAAAGGGGCTCCAGAGAGTAACAATCTTGTCCAGGAATTCTCAGAGGTAGAATTTGTTTGCAAACCAAAAAGTTTATGGGGTTTTTATAAATAGCTTCCACTGTGAAGCCATCAGAGCTGATAAAATTCAATCCCTGAGGCAGCAAGTCCTTCCAAGTTAAAACAGTAAATAATTTGATTGAGATAAAGATTAATAGCTGAAATCATGTGAGTCACTCAGAAGCACCAGAGAGCATCAATCTCCAAAGATTAATAATGGTAAAAGACAACACTGTGATAATCAGTTTCAGAGTGATGGATCATGGGAGAGTTTAATGAGTGAATTTCAGGAGGAGAATTTCAATACAGTAGACTAGGCTTGGGGGAAATGCAAATCACATGGCTAAACCTGAAAATGGGCTGTCTACCTAGAGGACTCGGGCGGGAATACCATTTTCCTGTCTGCGTGCTAAATGCTGAAATATCACACAAATTGGTGTCAGGAGGTTGAATGGAATCTGCTGCAGCAGAACGTGACTCGAGCAAAGAAACCATGCTTACCACTCTGTAATTCAGAAGGCAGGAGAGCTGAGCTAACAGAATATAATCGTGTCTTAATGTGCTCAAGGAGACCGAGAATCATGGCTTATCGTCTGAGGAGGCACACAAACTGATATCATTTATGGGACTGTGTCATATTTCAGAAAGTAAGATGCCATCATCCTCAAAGCTTGACTCTGCCAGCCCAGGCTTGCATGAATTCATCCTTCAAACACATCCTGGGTGCCCAATAGATACCAAGCACTGTGCTAGGTCTGAGGGATAGAAAGAACAGAGGAGCCAGAGGACTTCAAGTTTAAAAGGGGGAGACAGACATGGGCATAAATTACAATGGAATGTGGCCCGCAATGGGTGGGAAGAATAGCATATGTTTAAGAGCACGGACTTTAGAGAGAAACTAGCCTGAGTTCTAGTCCCAGCTCTACTACATTCCGGTTATCTGCCCCCAGCACGTTGTTAAGCCTCAGTTTCCTCATCTGCCAAATGGGGGATCTCACAGCTCTTACCTCGCAAGGTTGTTTTAAAGGTTAAATGAACTAAGGCAAATACATTCTTCACACAGTTCTGGGCAGGCAGTAATCATGGCTCTAGAAATTGTAGGCCATAATTTTGTCATGTAAATCAATAACCACCTTACTGCTCTTAACACACACAAAATCAAAAGGGACTAGAGTATAATGAGAAACCAGTTATTCCTGGGAGAAGGCTAGGCCTAGGGTGCAGATTAAAACTAGGGTAAAGCTTTGCAGGGAGAGATGGTTACTTGAGATGGACCTATATAGAAAAGAGGAGTTTTCCAGGTTCAGAAGGGGAAAGAGTTTTCAAGGAAGGAAGAAATCTCATGAGCTACAGCAGAGAATATCCATGACTGGTGTGAAAAATGGCAAGAATTTCAGTGTGAGAAGGATATTTTACAGTCCATGGCATGAGGTAGGAAAAGCCGGTAGGGACAACAGTGGAAAGGTTTAAACTCCATGCAAAAGAGGGCAGAAGAAGCCAAATTTATACTTGGAGGAAGTGAAAAAGAAGGAAACACTTAGCATTTCTAAAGCATAGGGATATCTTCAAAGGAAAGAATAAGCAAAATGTATAGAAGGAAATCGGCTATCACATAATTTACAAGATTTTGATGTGCTCTTCGTCAAGTCTCTCCGAACAAAACCATTCAGCAAAAGCTTAATGGAGACAATCGTTTTCGAAGGGGGGCATGTGTCCCAAAGACCAAGCAATAATGAATAATTCTGTCAATGAAATCCGTGTGTTTGGAATTCAGTGGTTATTATCAACTGCCAAAGCAGCTATAGCCACACAGGAATTGTTTTAAGCCCCCTTGATAAAGATGCTGGCAACGAGGAACCCCATTTATCCAGTGCCTCTCCATGCTAAGGGCTTTGTGAGGGGTGACTTCTATTATTTATCCCCATTTTGCTGATGAGAAAATGGAGTTCCTGAAAGATTAAGTTACTTGCCCAAGGTCACATAGATAGTAAGTGGGGCCCCAGGGCCGGGTCGTGCACCTGAGGCAGTCTTTTCTCCCTCCTTCCTTGCCTCCAAAATCACCCAGCAGTGACAAAGGCTTCTGCATGGAGCGAGAGAGATGTTAGACTCCCACTGGTTCCCATTCGATTCACATTGGGCAAATTACATTATAAATGAATTCTGATGAAACATTCAACTCTTCCCTATCAGCTAAGGAGACTTAGTGCAGTCCTGAGGCCCTCACGGAAAGGACCTTCGGACAAAAATCCAGAGGCCTTGATTCCATTTGCTTTTTTAATTAATCTAAGGTGTTAGTTTTCAGCTGGGGGAAAGTTAATTTCTTCTTTTGTTAATCTAATGGCCACAGGCAACACAAGTGCTATTGCAGCAAAAGTCTGGAATGACTGTCAAGCTCCCGGTGCTAAAATAAATGCAGTGGCAAATAAAACAGCTTCCCTGGAAGGCACACGGATTTAAATAATTTCCACAGATGGTCTTTGCTTCTCTCAGTGATGGAAGAACAAGCCTAATTTCAACCCAATCAGGCCACACCAACAACCAAGCAAATCCATTCTTTTGATCTTTTTTACATGTGTTTACTGAAAATGAGAAGGAAAAATAAACGCTAATTTCTTCCAACAGCAGAGAAGCAGTCCAGGTTTGGGGTTAGAGAAAACTGCATGTTCTCCTCTCTCTGGGGAGCTGTTTTATTCCTAGGCCTTCCTTCCTTGTCCCCCATCATATAACTGCTTTAGAGGCTGGTTCTGCTTTTGACTGGAACAAAGTCTATTATTTGGAAAAGGAATTCAAGCTACAGGCCACCTAGGATTCTTCCGAAGGAAACTCAGAATATGCCCCATCTCTATGTGTCAAATACCTTAAGCAGACTGGAAGAAAGATGCTTAATGCACACAGCCAGGATGTTCAAAGCCCACTGGGATGATATGCTGGAATTAAGCTCTTTAACCATGTCTCTGGCTTCAAAGCCCTTTATGAAGGCTTGAGACGTCCCACATAGGGTCATCAGGTATTGGGGTCAAAGTCTTGATAGGAGCCTGAATTTTGGAATTTAGGAAGGCTGGCAAGTGAGCAGCAGCAACCAAAGGCACCTGAAAGTCTGACTTGACTCTAGACTCCATCAGTGTATGTCCACCAAGCATTCCACGCATCCTTCAAAAATAGTCTTCTCACTACTGCCTGCCGTTTCACATGCCAACTCACATCTATTGGTGGCGGCTGCCTAAAGCACCATGTTTATGTGGCTCAAATGGTTGGGCGTCCGTCTCCCATATGGAGGGACCCGGGTTCGATCCCCGGGACCTCCCGGTAAAAAAAAAAAAAAGAGAAAGGCAATCAGACCAATGCAATAAAGTGGATCTGGATAGCTCAGAAATAGACCTTTAAAAAAAAAAAAAAAAAAAAGGCTCTGAGGCTGGGTGGAAAAGGACTTCCTGATCTCAGGGATGTCTGCTTGGGCACTGGATAGAGGCAAGGGGGCACAGACAGCAGGTATCTGTGTACCCATGTTCTACCTGATTGTTTTCTCACTTGCCAGTGATAACAAGGTTTCCAATCCTGAAGGAAACCTTAACTCTTAAAATATCATCTATGCAATGAACCTACCCCTAAACCGATTTGAACAAAAGAGTCACTCTTTAAAGAAATTCCAGAACTTTCATTTTCCTCCTAGCAATTCTGGCTGAAGAAAGTCGTTCCTTACAGTGAACTTTTCAAAACCTTTCAAAACCTTTCCTCTTGAGGGACAGGGCCTGAAAGACCGCAGGCTTGGCTCTGAGTCTGTAAATGAAATATATGTTTAACTCCATAGGGGGGAACACTCGTACAGACATCAAGGGGTTACACCTTTGTGCATAGAAAAATTCTTTCCCAAAGCAAGTTAGAAATAGACACAATGCATTCAGCCCATCTACTTTTTAATGGCTTGCATTATTAAAAACATTACTTATGCTTTTTTGCATGACAAAGAATATGAGTAATAATTTTGATAATAACTTTGTCTTTGATACACAAAGGAACTCAGTATGAAAGTTTTTAAAATACTATCTCTGGGGCAAAACTGGAGATTAGCAACATACTGGGGAATGAGCTATTCAACTGAGGGAGAGGCCTGAAGAATTTTTTCATTTTACTTTATTTTTTTTTAATTTGGAACCCCAGTAGAAAGCTAGTGGCATGCTTAAACAGTCAGATGTCTACTAGAATATTTGTTTTATGGAACAAGATGCGAGACTCCTGGCCAGAGAAAGTACCTGTCCCCATTAACTCATGTTATCATGGAAGTTTTTTTTATCTACCAAACACCTTTTTGAAGAGATTTTTTTGTTTACACACCAAGAATTTGAATTTTGTGTTCCATGTGGACAATTAACACAAGTTTTTACCACAAACTCAAGCTTTTAAGTACGCTTTCTCTTGAATTTCTTTGCCAAGTGACAACTAGCATTCATTCATTCAATAAATATTTATTGAGAATCCATCATGTGCCTGATATTGAATTTAGAGGTATGACAATGAATACCAAAAAATACCACAAACAGAATGGCTTAAAACAACAGAAATTTATACTCTCAGAGTTCTGGAGACCAGAAGTCTTAAATTGTGGTGTTGGCAGGGTCATGCTCCCACTAAAAGCCCTAGGGGAGAATCCTTCCTTGCCTCTTCCAAGCTTCTGGGGGTTATCAGCTATCCTTGGTCTTTCGTGGCATTTTATAAGGATACCAGTTATTGGATTATGGGTCCACCCTACTCTAGTACGAGCTCATCTTAATTAATTGCATGTGCAATGATCTTATTTCAAAATAAGATCACATTCGAAGACACTGGGGGTTAGGACTCTGACATATCTTTTGGAGGGGGGGACACAGTTTCAACCCATAATATGGTGTTTTATAAATTTGAAGTAATACATTACATTTGTGAAATTTCATATTTAAAAAACACAGATTTCCATGTCCTAAGAAAGAGAACGCTCTCACTGCACTGACACACATTCCCTCTCAGCAGTCAATGGTTTCAGCTGAGGGACACGGGCTCTCCAGTTCTCCGATGCACTCAACAACTCATCAGTGGGTGCAGATGGGCTCCCATCCAGCCAGCCTCTCCTCCTGTCTAGCTAAAGAAACAGTTGAAATTGTAATCTCTCTTCTAGGGAGTTTTAAAAATGGGATCACATCTCAAAGGTGCTGCAGGTGGTACGTGGCTCTGGATCTACATGAGATAAAGTTTGTGGATGGTTTTATGAATCTGTCTGGAGACCCTCCATCATACTGTGACAGAGTTCCTCTAGACCAGTACAGAACACCAGTCCCTACAGATGCTAGTGATATGTGGCTAAAAGATGTAGTATTTAAATAACCACGGGAAACAGTTTTTTTTTTTGTTTGTTTTTTTTTTTTCCTTTACTATGGGGTATCTCAGAACTTTTAAATGCCAACGTGTATCAGGCCTCTTTAAGAGCTATGTCTATGTCTTACACAGTGTTTCTCAGACCTGTCTGGCCATGGAACCCTTTCATGATGGGATGGAATATCTTAAGATATGAGAGGTCCACAGGACACTCCTGGTGGGATGGCCACTCTGGACTGGGACTTCCATGATGGTGGGGACCGTGTCTTCTTATTTCCAGATCTTAACACCTTAAATAGCCTCTGTATTAGTTTCCTAAGGCTGCCATAAAGTACTGCACCACAAACTTGGCTTAAAACAACAGAAATTTATTCCCTCACAGTTCTGGAGAATTGAGGTCCAAAATCAAGGTGTCTTCAAGGTCATGGTCCCTCCAAAGCCTACAGAGGACAATTCTTCTTTGCCTCTTCCTAGCTTCTGGTGGTGGCCGACAGCCCTTGGCTTGTCGCCGCATCACTCCAGTCTCTGCCTCCATCTTCACGGGGCCTCCTCCCCTGTCTGTCTCTGTGTCTGTCTCTTCTTATAAGGACACTGGTCATATTGGATTAAGGGCCCACCCTATTGCACTATGACCTCATCTTAATAACTAATTCCATCTGCAATGACCCTATTTCCAAATAAGGTCACATTCTGAGATACTGGGGGCTAAGACCTGAATATACCTTTTGAGGGGACACAGTTCAGCCCATAACAGCATTAACACATCGGTGGTCAACAGAAGTTTGCAGAATAAAGTACAAATTAGAGAGGCTGGACACACCTCCCACACAAAGGCAATGCGATTCCAGATTTCCCCCCATACCAGGATAATGGCAGATAAAGTGAGTCCTCGGGTCCTGCACAAAACTAGCCCCCCGGGAGCACTGGATGAGCACTGGACTCCTCTCAGCTGCACGAGAGCAGACACCCTCCATAGGCAGCCAGGGACCTGCCTGTCAGAGGTGTCATTAATGGCATCTGAGGGTGCGTGTTCCAGGGCCCTCAGTACACCTAGCCAGTCCCATGCACAGCAAGTCATTTCCCACCCTCCTCACTGCACAGCTCCGTGGCCTCTCTCTGATTTATCACTCTAGGGCTGGGCCAACATAGCACCACGTGGTACCAAAACTGATCTTGCAGTAAATTGAGTGATGGCTGCTGGCAGCCAGTGACGGTGCTCGGCAGATGTTTGGTATCCCCGGCTTAGCATGTGGGGTTTTACTGCATTTGTGGAGGCATGGCCCCAAATCAAACCCACTGTGAGGATGAAATGCCAGGGAAAGGCACTTGCCTGATGGCTGCTGGGCCAAGCCAGCCCCCAACATCTTTATCTATGTCTGTGTTTTGTTGTTTTAAAAAAGCTACTGTTTGCTCAGCGCTCACTACGTGCCAGGCATTTAATATTCACAATAATCTTTTGAAGCAGGTATTTTCCCCATTTTACAGAAGAGGAAACTATGGCTCAAAAAATGTATGTATATATGTGTGTGTGTGTATATGTGTGTGTGTGTGTGTATATATATATATATATATAGTAAATATTATATGTATATATACATATATGTGAACATATATTTTTGTTGCTCAACATCACACAGCTAGTAAGCAGTAGACCAGATTTTTTTTACTCCAAATCTGACCTGATTCTAAACCATCCCTGCATAACCGTAATGCTCAAGTAAGCTTGAAGAGGCTTAGCAAAATCACAAGGGAGACTGATGAAAACACATTTGTCCACATTCTCTCAAGGGATTCTTATATAAAATTCTAGTCTTGACCTGACATAGGGGATAGAAGAGAAGATGTATATTTAACAAAAGATCTTGAGGTAATTTTGTTCAAGCTGAGGCCCTGTGTATTCTTTGTATTATGTTTCAGGCTCTTTTTCCTTCTGATTTTCAAGATTTTTGAGTTTTCTGTATTGAAGATATATGTTTTCAAAAATTTGAAAGAACCCCCCGAAAGATATGCCATTAAAATAAATACAAACATGCTTTAGTATTTGTTCCTCATGAAAAGGTGATTATCAGTATCATCAGTATATCCAAGCATTAGAACCACAGTCCTGGATCACAAAAAAAAGAATTTAAACACCTTTACCTCAAGAACCAGTTTTATTCTTAGCACAGTCTGCCAAGCTGTAGACCTCCTGGGGAGCCACCAGGCATCTTCTGAAACCCAAGGGCAACAGCAGCTCCCCAAGCTGCTAGAACAGCCCATTGACTTTGGAAATAAAGGCTGCAGTGTCAACTCATTTGGAGCAAGGGAAAACGTGCCATAGGGAAATACCAGAAGCACCAGTGTTTAGAGCATTCAGCATCCTTATAGAGAGCTAGGAGTTCTCCACAGCTCATCCATAAGGGGAAGTACAAAAAGGTTGCCCAAATATCAGTTGGCTCAACAGCCACCACCCAAGTCAGCAGGATCAAAGGTGCCCCCTCCGTGCCCAAGTCTGATTTGTACCTGGGAGCTCCCAGCTGGTGTTGTCCAAAGTCATTCACACCTCTGTTTTGGTCCTCCTCACCTTTCCCATCTCTGCTCACCAAAATGCTTCATGGCAAGATGCCAACACTCCTCTTTCACTCTCTCCTCCATACACTCACAGACACCCATGTCCAGGAAAGGATGCCCTCATGGGGTGGCACTGATGTGTCTAATCCTGGTGCAGCAGAAGGCCCTTGCAGAGCGGAGAGCCTGGCCCCTCCTCAGCCAGTGCCCCTCCTGGTCCCCCGTGCCTGGAAGCTCCTCTGCCTGCACCCAGCATTGCACAAATCCCTTGTCTCATGTGACAAACAGTTCTGATGGTTTCCTGCCCCCCACTCCTAACCCCAGGGCATTGTCTATATGAGTCTCATCTGAGCCCTGGTCAGCGATCCTAAAACGTCCTGTTACATAAACGTGTTCTTTTCATCACACGCACCACCGCACTTCCCATTCACTGTCACAGATGCTTGTGCTTGGTGCTCAGAAGTGAGGGTGAGATGTTTATCGTCATCCACTACCCTGGGCGGCCAAGAGCACATGCTTACAGCACATTCCTGCAGAACTCAGAATGCACTTGCAGGCTGTGTGAGGCTTTTCCCCCATGCAAGGCTAATCAGTCTGTGTGGGCATCAGGGACACCACACTGGCCTCGTCAGCACTCTCCCCAGACGGTTTAAACTTCACAAAGCTCAAAAAGCATAAAAAGAGGCAAGGGGAATGCCATGAAACGGTGCTATGCTTTAATTCCTTTCCCGAAGGTCAAGGCTTTACAATGAGGCTTGCAAAGGAGCAATACAGCGAGTTAGAAACACGGTAAAAGAACTTCTCCCTTTATCAAAAGGAAAAAATAGGTCATCGACCATTTTAATGGGATCATTTCAGTCCACTGGCCCCTGGTGCTGAAACTATATTGGAAATGGAAAAGTGAGTGGGATCTTTCATATTCACTAATAATGGCCTAGCAGCATGAAGACTGAATTTAGTCTAAAAGAATATACTGCCTCTACAGAAGGCAGGGGATGCTTATGAATGGAAGGTGTCTTAGGAAAGATTTCCTCAAAGGAGAGTCCGAGACAACAGCTTGCATGAAGGTGGTTTATTTAGCAGATGAACTCCCAGAGCAGCAGTGAGGGAACGGGGAAGGGGAGACAGAGAAGGAGGGGAAGCTAACACAAAGACAGGCTTTCGGGTTGGCCCCCGTGGGGATGCTGCAGGGCTCCATCTCCTAGGACCTCCTGAAAAGTCTTATGGAAACTGCCTTAGAACTCTCCCCCTGGGGGATGACAGGGGGAAGCATTTCTCCTCTGGCATTCAAATCCCATTGTTCCAGGAGTGCCCTAAAGAGCACTAACTCCTGTGTCTGCAGTCACCTGAGCCTGCCAAGCAGCGCTGACAGTCACCCTATGCCATGGGGTAGAGAAGGCCCAGAATGAAGGATGGAGGGGTACAAAGCGGCTATGAACTGGTCATTGCAGCCGTGTTGGAAGAAGTCAAGAGAATGCGAGGCATGCCCAAACCATAATGCAATATCCACCTTTGAGCCCAAGACCTTGCAGAGAAATGCTAGAGCATCTTGCTTTGCACTTGTTGGAAGATACTCGAAGCTTTGTACATGAAGCAAGACTACTCCAATCCCACCTTCTGAAGAAATATCGCTCAAAAATTGAGAGCTTCCTCAATTCTCTGAGCATTGTAACCATGGAACTAATGTATCCAAAGCAACAGGGGGCTTCCTCCCCTCTATATTAATAAGGAGTCACAACTGCTAATACCCAGTTATAGCTCCTGTCTCAAAGGTGCTGATATCATGATTCAGATATTGATTCTGGACAAAAAAGGCAAATACTGAAAGCTCTGCCAACACTGAAGTTTTTATTCCTCATCTTGCTCTGATTTACCCCTTTGCCATGTTCCTAACCAGCCCCCTTTCCTGGGAATTATGATTAAAAACTCAGAAGTCTCTTTACCCTCTTGTACATTGGCAAAACATAATTCAAAAAGAACATATAAGCCAAACGAAATCCCATTTCAGGTTATATCATAAACACCTAGACTGAAGAGTTCTTGTTCATTTCATTATTTAAATAAAGTGACAAGCTCATGGAGAATCACAAAAATACATATTGAATAAATCTAGTTACTCTGAAGTGAAAGGAGAAAAAGATGATTTCCTGATGACGTCACTTGACAGGAATTTCTATAGCGGCTACAAGTGGATGATAGACAAAAAGAAGAAAGTTTACTTTTATATCTTGTGGCTTCTCTGAATTTCTTGAATGACCAGTGGCTTCATTTCTCCCTTGCAACATATACCAGGTTTGCCCAGCATTGGTTTTCAGCAATTGGAAAGTTCTACCTTCAACACCACCTCCTCCAATAAATGCAGTGCCCCTTTCTTTTAAACCTGGGGATTTAAATTGTTCCATAAGATGTACAGACACCCAGTTTGGGTTAGGGATTTGATTTAAATGTGCTGTCAGTTTTTATTTTTCAGAATACCTGCTCAAGTTGGCAGAGATGGCCCAACTAGCAAAAAGTTTTCAATCCAACGAGGTCAAAGTGAACTTAGCATCAGGTGAGTAGCTGGGGGCTTCTTCTGACTAAATCCAGCAAATCAAAGAACAGGTTTGCTCAGTGAACATGATGGAGGAGGGAGTTCCTCTCTGGAGTTCAGGCACAGGATTGTACTCTCATTAACTTTTCACTTTTTGGAGAATAGATTTGTAAATTGCCTGACCGGAGATGCAAAAGCTGCTAATTAGATGTCCTCCTTACTGATTACTTAACCACAAAGAAAACAAGTAAAAATTAAGAGAATGCTTGTAGCTCTCCTTGCAGAAACTGTCTGATAAAATAGAGGTTTTAACAGTGCCTTGTATACAGGCAGCACTCAGTAAATATTTGAAGAGGAAAAGCAATGATATTCACCCCAGTATCTGGATTTGTTCAGGCAGTATATTGAATAGAGCTTTTGTGATAGAGATTTGGATTATGGTTTCCTACTCAAAGACGCACAACTGCTTACAACTCCTGCTCAACACATGTAGCACAAAAGTCAACAGTCACCTGAAAAAGTCTGACTGGAAATCACTATCAGTAGAATTTCTCCAAATAAGCAATTGGACAATTTTTTTTTTCCTAATCAACTCTCATGTGTTTGGGTTAGTCAGTTTGTAGTGGTCAGGCTGGACGAAGTTATGCCGCAGTAATAGTTAAACCCCGAATCTCAGTGACTTACAAGCACATATGTTCATTTCTTACTCAAGCTATATACCCCATGTGTATCGCTGGGGGACTCTGCTTCTTGTAGCTAATCAGCGACCTGGCTGAAAGGGGGTCCATCTTACCTGTGCTTCCTCGCTCCCTGAGCTGAGAACAAAGAGCCCTGCAGGCTCTTCCTCTGGCAATTAAACGTTTCTGCCTGGAATGCTTCTTCCTCTCACATTTCATCAGCCAAAGCAAGTCACAGACTACATCTAACTGCAAGGTAGCAAGTTGTAGCCATCTGCATGCCTGGAACAGGTGGTGGGATGAAGCACTATGTGGAAACAGCCCTAGAGACTACCACACGGCCATGCTGGCTTCACACAAGGAGACCCCAAGTTGTGGTTTTGTCTCCATGTCTGGGTGGTTCTTAAGGTCATATTAACCACCACTGGACAGAACTTGTCTTAGAAGAAAGCTCATGTGTTCTAGTCACGATGTGGTTTAAAGTCATGACCCAGTGACTCAATCTCAAATGGCCAGGAGGGTCTTAAACCTCTATCACAACTACTGGCTTCTTCAGTTAAAAACGAGGCCTCTTGTGGAGTGGGTGTAGCTCAGTGGTTGAGCACATGCTTCACGTGGATGAGGTCCCGGGTTCAATCCCTGGTACTTCCTCAAAAAACAAACAAAAAAAGACCCTAAGTGGGCCTGACCCCACTTTCTTTAAGTGGTCTTCCTGATACATTAATGCTCTCAACACTAAGTTTTATCACTGTTTGTAAATCTGGGAATCAAATCAAATCCTTGGTTCAGACATGTGTCTCAGAGGGAAGTTAGGAGATTGAACAAGGAGAAACTTTTGTGGGCCTCTAGGGAGGGAAGGTGAGAAAGAAAGAACAGCCAGGAAGCAAATGTCGTGACAAGCCATTTGCTTTCCCCAACAAGCGACCCCTCTCCACCTGACCAAGGAGGTCCCAGGGAGAAGCTGCGTCTCCTGAGGCCAGGTTGAAAGGTAGCTCTCACCAGCTTCCCATGCATGTTACAGGACCCAGAGAGGGCTGCTAGGACCCACGCACAGAAGCAACCGTACCCACTCTCTCGCCTGCCTCCACAGCAGGAAAAAAAAAAAAAGAGCAAGCCTCATATGGACAGGTAGCTGAAGGGAAGGTCAATGGGTTTAGGAGATTGAGGCTGCCCAGGAAATCTCAGTGTGTGCATGTGTGTGCGTGAGATATAACCTCTAGGGTTTCTTACATATAAAGTGATTTCACAGTTAATTAAATTTCTTAACATAATGCAGTGCTTAAGAGTTCTGGCTTAAGCACTGAGGCTGGTATATCCATTCTTCCCCTAAAATAAACTACAGCTCATAGGCCAAATCCAGGTGTTTTTGTATGGTCCAGCCAAGAACAGGTTTTATACTTTCGTATGCTTGGAAAAAATTGTGGAAATTTGTTTTATCTCCTGATAAATAAGTATCTACACAATATCTACAATTTTGCCTTGTAGCCTGAAAAACCTGAAATATTTCCCAAATATTTTATAGAAAAAGTTTGCCAACCCCTGACCCCCAGTATTAGGAAAGGAGACTGCCCCCAGGCACTCTCCCAGGAACACAGTTATTAAGGGACTTCACTAAGAATCCCATAGATTACGTTGCTACGGAAGGTCTTCTTATGGAGGTAATGGGAATTTATTCTAACCAGTTACCCGGTAGACTATACTTGTGAGTAACAGAAAAAATAAAACAACTGGAAAAATGTGGCAGAGGACTAGAAAACAGGCAGTGGTGTAGTGGGAAACACACTAAATTTAATTTCACAATCAGCATGTACATCCACTTCTTATTTTTCTTTTTAACAGCTTTGTGACTGAGCCTCTGAGCCTTGGTTTGCTTATCTGTGAAATGGGGGTGATATTACTTGATCTTCCTAGTTCTCTGTGTTGGTATATATATCAACTCAAACCAGAGCAGAGCCTGAATAGGGGTGGGTAAATGAAGCTTTCCTCCAGTAGTTAGTGGGGCACCAACTCCATATAGTTACTGGAGGCAGGCACCATTATTTCATCCACATGGTATACTCAGCAAATGGTCAATTGGAAATTGTTGTCACACAATTTAAATGTGAGGAAAAATAGATAATGAGCCAAGGCTTGGCATGACTCTCCAGCCACAGCTTACTAAGATCGCTTGGCATCTCTGATGTTAGCAATTCTTAATCAGGTACCAGATCATATATAGCCATAGAACAGGCATGGCCCCTGGAGTGAAGAAAAAAATTGATAGAAAGCAGAGATCAGTAAAGAACCTTATTTTGCTATGTTCTCACTCTTACCGCAGCCATGCGACTATTCCTCTGTGGACTGAGCATCTTCTATATTCAAGACCCTCTCAATGGTAGAAAAGATGGATAAAGTCACTATTGTCATGGACTTTATCATGAGCTTGAAATCTCAGAATGGGAGACAACAGACACTAGGCAAATTAACAAATAGATAACAAGACAGCCATAGATTTGTGATGCACACTGTGAAGTAAAGGAGGGCGAAGTGAGAGAATAACTGGCAAGGCCAACTTTAGGAAGAGTGACCTGACATTTGAGTGTGACCTGAAAGATGAGCAGAATTCCAGGCAGAGAAGGCAGCAGTGCTAAATTATGAATGGGCAGAAAGGCTAGAGTGAGGTGAAGTGAAGGAAGAAAAGCATAAGAAAAAGGCCGGAGAAGTAGACAGGGGTCAGATTATGCAGAGCTGTGGGCTCTGACACAAAGTTGGGCTTGATTTTGATTGTAAGAGAGATCAGGTATTTAAAACTGAACATCTGTGGTCTGATTCCTAGTCTTCGGGGGGGGGGGCTGGCTAAGGCAGAACAGTCACCAGAAGGACCAGGAGCCAGGGAGGTCTGCAAAGTTACAGTGAGGGGGAGGAGTGGGGCTGGTCAAACGGGAGTAGTTGAATCTGTGACTGACCATGAGAGCATGAGATAAGATGTGGGAGTAAAGCTGGAGCCAAAACCTGAGTAGACACAGGGGGAACCGGATGTAAGAAAGGCTGGCACAATCTCAGAGGAGCCAAAACTTTTGACATCAACACGTCTGGGTCTCTTGAGCTCCGTCTTTGGATGACTTGATGGTCCATGGATGGATTGGCCATGATTAGGGCACACGGTGGCCATTATGAATTCAGAAATGTGCTAGAATCTATAAGAATACAGTGAAGTATAACTATCCTTCTGAATTCTCAAGTCCTTCAAAATCTCGTCAGAAACATGAAGTAAAAGGCAGCTAAAGGGCAATTCAAGTGTTGAATTGTGCGGTATACAGTGTTTCTGTATGTGCCATAGGTGGTCAGAGGACCGCAAGCTCCTTTGATATGGAGCATTGGGGGCAGAAAGAAAAGGAGGTAGAGCTTGAGATGGGTTCTGGTGGGAGTGACATATTTGAAATAACAAGGAGTAGGCAGGGAAAAGGCAAACTGAGAAATAGGGTGGCAATTAAGAACATTCCAGATGAAGGACTCTGTGGTTTCCTTTTCTGGTAATTAGACTAAAACGCATTTTATAGTAAAATTTTAAGTTAACAGTAGATTTAATTTCCTCCGCCTACCACCTGGCTCAGATCAATATCGCTTCCCCTTTCTGAGAAGACTGAGTTCCGGAGAGACTCTTCAGAGAGATAAGAGGGGAAATTGGATGTTCTGAAAACAGAGCCCTTTCTTCTTTGAAACCTCTTTCAAAGGGGAAAGCAGGATGATAATGAAAAGTACCATCATCATTATTATTTACTTCAAATATTGGACTCTCTCATAACAAAACCTTCATTCTCTGTAATCTTATTGTTGTTTGGTATCATGAAGACATTGAAATTCATTTACACCTCCAGCTCAGGATACAAGGAGTGCCACCTGCTGCTCTCCCTCTGTGACTGGTTTTATCCTATTATGCTATTTTTAGGGCCTCCTCAGTGAAGGGGGTATGAATAGTGATGCCAAAGTTTCTTGCTTCCTTCCATCTGACAGCTGGCATGTTGTCTGGCAACACAAAGGGAAAGAAGAGAGGTTGCATATCAAAATATTTTGAAGGCATCACTGTCATATACACAGAGACACTACAAGGGATAATTACTTAAGTTTCATTGCATTGTCCAAAATGAAATCTTTCTAACCTGGGTACAGTTTATGAATTTCAGGAAAATATTTGATTTTTTACTTCAAAAGTTATACCTTTATTTATTGTGTACTCTTGCCACACACACAGAAAACTCTTAAAATATTTTATTTATTATTTTGCCATGGAAATCAATTCTGGGTAAACTAAAAAAAAAAAAAAAAAATTCTAATGTTTTGAAAAGACCTAGGTGAATTGTACTCTTTAGATTCTCTGTCAGGAATGTGAGACAAAAGACCCAGAGATGAGTCCCTGGGTGGGGGGTGAGAACTTTAGGTGAGGAGTCCTCGGGGTGCAGTGAGGGCGTGGCACATGCTAAAGTGCTGAGGGCCCAAAGACTTACAGGAAAGTGGTTGAGTGGGGAAGAGAGGAAGGCAGATGAGCAGAAACAATCAGGGGGAGCAGAGGTGGGGGATGAGTCATTCCCAGAGCTGCTTCGTGCTGAGCATCGCAGAGGTCTAGTTGTAGGAGGCTCCCTGGATTCCTTGGAGACCTCTGTGTCCTTACAAAAAAAAGATGACCTTTACCTCCACTAAAAGTCTAGGTAATGCTGGTTGAGTGAGTCTTGGTTCCTTGCAATTGAAAGAACCGTTACTCACAAGGTAACCCATAGACTACCTGGATCAGAATCACCTGGGAGGTTGTTAAACATACAGAACAGTGGTCTCCATCCCATACCTCCTGAATCAGAAGAGCTGGGCATGGACTCCAGGAATCTACATTTTTTTTTTTTTTTTACCGGGAGGTCCGGGAATCGAACCCGGGTCCCTCCATATGGGAGACGGACGCCCAACCAGTTGAGCTACATCCGACCCCATGGAATCTACATTTTTAACAAGCACCGCATACCCCACTAGAATCTGAGAACTACAGTCCTTCCAGAAATACCTTCAAAGGCATTTCTGCCTGTGAACGCTTCTGAAAATATGAAGAACAGAAAGTGAGCTAGAATCCCATTCAGTGTTCAGAAAATATCATGTCCCTATTATCGTTAAGTCGTTACCGACCTGCTGAAACTGAGAGGTGGTGAAGTAGGTGCACACACAGCAAACTCTGGTGAATAACCACCCTTATTATTGCAGCAAGTTCTAACTGTTCCCTTTAGATGAACATATGTCTACTAAATCAGAATCATATATATCAGACACTGTGTGTCATATGCAGCTTTGATTTTCCCTTCTGTCCATGTCTCTATTATGTCATAAAGAAGCTGTTGTGTAATAATCGTGATGGTTTTAATGCCAATTAAGTGAGAAAGGTGATGCCAAACTATTTTCAGAATCACAGACTAACAGACCTTAGTCTTTCAACAAATATGTACTGAGCAGTAACTCTGTGCCAAGAAATCATGGTAGGTACCAGAGATACAGCAATGACTGAAGTCACCAAGCCTTGGCCCAAGGGCATTACAATCTCAGGGTTGCAGGGAGAGAGAGACTTGTAAAATTTTTTAGCAATTAACTCTGCCAGGAAGAGTCACCAATATCAAAGAGACTATGTACAATGGGGACATGAAGGCGTGGGGTTAGTTCTACAGTAGGGTAGGGGAAGGCAGGCCCTCAATCCAGACTCCACTCAAATACAGTCTGGTATAGCACTGTGGATTTGAGTAATCCTGGCTTATCCTCTAACCCAGGCTTTATCAGTAATAAAGTAGAGGTGATGCCTCCTTTTGCCATCTCGTCTTATTTCTTGGTTTGGTCAAAACTCAGGAGTATTAAAAAAGCTGGGTTCCCACAAAGATCCAAGTTCTAAGGATAAGTTAGTTCATAGTAGCATTTTCCTAGATCATCTCTATATTTTTCAATCATTTCAACAAATATAGGGGTGTCGACTATGCTAGGCACCCAAGATCCATGGACCTTACCTTTCAGAGGCTAAAGAAAGAGAGAAACTCAGACATGAACACTAAAGTATAATGCAGCAGGGTGTAAGGATCACAAGCCAAATAAACAGAGGGGCGCAGGACTATCAGGAGAGGAGCAATTATTTATGACTGGCAGATAAAGGCAGATTCTCTGAAGACAGGGCATTTGATCTGCTTCTCAACATGAATTAGGATTTGAGACACTTAAGGTTTAAGCTGAATGAGGGGAAAAAATCAATTTATGATAAACAATTCTACCAGAGTATAGGCCACTTGAGTTAGATTTGCTATGCAGCAACCCACAACAAAACATAGCGGTTAAAAACAACAAGCATTGGGAAGCGGCTGTGGCTCAGTCAGTGGGGCTCCCGTTTGCCATGTGGGAGGCCCCGGGTTCAGTTCCCGGGGCCTCCTGGTGGGGGCAAGCCCGCCCGCACGGGGCGTGGTTGGCTGACCTGGCAAGCACGGGCAGCAGGGGGGGGATAAATGAATAAATAAATAAAATCTTAAAAACAAACAAACAAACAAACAAACAAGCATTTATCATCTCCCACGATTCTGCAGGTATGCCAGGCAGCTCCTTCCATCTGAGTTGGCTGAGCTGGAACTGGATGGCCCAGGGTGACCTCGCTCCTATGTCTGGGGCCTTGATCGGAATGACTGGGACAACTGGGGACTCTCTCAGCCTCTCACCCCCCAGGAAGCCAACCTGGACATACTCACGTGATGACAGAAAGCGTCTCAGGGACAAGCCAAAGAAAACCTAAGCGCCCAGGCACTTTTCAAGCCTCTCCTTGCATCACCTTTACTAAAACCCCATTGGCCAAAGCAAGTCCCATGGCCAAATCCGATCCCAGGGCTGGAGAGAGAGACCTCATCTCTCGATGGGAGAGCAGCAAGGTCATATTTCAAAGGGGTGGGTGCAAACATGAATGGGAAGATGGTCACAGCCATCTTTGAAAATTACCTATACACATGCTAAGTATATGCAGAACACCCCAGGTTAATCCCACTATTTTTCTCCCAGGGCAAGGGCAGGAGAGGGGAAGAGGATGAAAAATATTTCTAAGTGGAGTCAAGCATATCTCTAGTACCGTCATCAACACAAATTCAAAAACCAAAATTCCAAATAAATAAATAAATAACGAGCGAGCTCTTAAGTCCAACCTAAAGATCAAACATCACTTTAAACAGAATCACTTAAGTCACCATTAAATGCAAAAGTGGAGGAATGAAGAAGGGCATGAGTGGCTGACAGACTACTACTTTTAGTCCTATGGGGTATGGAAGAAAAAAATCTCAAACTGGAGAAACTCTTGGCAACTGCAAACTGCAAACAGGCTCCTTGACTGGTTCGCTAGCCAGTAGCTGCTCAAGTGATACATTCTGTCGAGGTTTCTGCTGGACTGCGAAGGCTTCCAGCGTCACGCTGTGGAACATCTGTGCTGGCTCCTCCAAGGCTGAGGTTGTGCTTTGGTCAGAATGTGAGCAAACTGAGCCTTGTCACAAACTTTATCAAGCACTGAAAGTCAATATCTGGAGTCCTCTCCCCACCCAGAAGGTGAATTGATGTTGAATTGAATCCTGCTTGTGCTGTTACAAAATAAGCCCTTAAAAAAACAATGAGCAAATGGAAAATAGAGTGTCTTTTATTGATTGCGATGTTTCCACTTAACTCGATTCCGGCAGGGGAGCTTCTCCGGTGGCGCATGCGTACAGAGCGAGGGCCGTGCCACGGTCGATAACGCCAAGGAAATGGACAGCCTGGTCTGCCTAATGGATCTCTCCAATTTCCTCCATTGGGATCCAACCTGGGATTAGTCGCTCAACAGATTTTCCAACGCTTCCTGTAGACTTTTCTTTCAAAGCAATTTCGTAAACGTCCACTGAGCATCTGGGCTTACTTTCCTAAGGAATTTTTTTTTAAGACACCTTGCTTGTGGGACTGAGGTGTCCCTTTTGCTTTTCTTTGTGAATCAGTTGTCTTTGATTTTCATATTACTTTATTTTCACAGTACTTGATTAGCAAAGTACACTCCTGAATGCTCACGCACACTTACTAGGGGAAAAAATTGTCCATGAGGTATTCTATCAAAACGAATTTGGTCCAGTAGTTGCTTAAATCCCACTCTCCCCCTGCTTTCAATACCATTTTTAATAAACACTTTATTTTGGAATAATTTTAGATTTACAGAAAAGTTGCAGAGAGTTCCCAAATCTCCTCACCCAGTTCAGTTTCCCCGCGTATTACTGTGCTATACCACATTACCACAGAATAGTTGTCAGAACTAGGAAACCAATATGGACATATTACTATTAACTAAACCCCGATTTGATTGGGATTTCACCAGTTTTTCCACGAATGTCCCTTTTCTTTTCCAGAATCCCACATTGCCTTTAGCTGTCATGTCTCCTTTGTTCCCTCTGGTCTGTGGCAATTCCTCATACTCCTTGTTTTGTTTTGTTTTTATAACCTTGACCTACTGGTCAGGTATTTTGTACAATGTTCCTCAGTGTGGATTTGTCTGATGATTTTTCTCATGCTTAGCTTGGAGTTATGGTTTGGGAGAAGAATACCAGAGGTGAAGTGTCTTTCTTATCAATATCACATCAAGGGGTATATGCTGTCATTATGATTAATCCCCAGTGATGTTAACCTCAGCTACCTGGACAAGGTAGTGTTTGCCAGGTGTCTCTTCTGTAAACCTAGTCTTTTTAAGCAGCTAAGGTTGAAAATGTAGCATCATATTCAGGTTGTATTTCTAAGCATGATGTTACTCAAGATACTAAAATGTGCAGTGTCGCTACTATGTTAGTCTCTGTAATAGGCTGAAAGAAGCTGACTGAGATGAGGGAAAAGTATTAAGGTTAGGAAGGAGGAAAGAGAAGAAACTTATTTCAAAGTAGGCTTTTGTTCCCAAATGTAGTGGTTTGAAACTGTATGAATCCCAGAAAAGTATGTTCTTAAAGTTAGTTAATCCATTCCTGTGGGTGTGGACACTTTGTAAATAGGATCTTTTTGTGAGTAGGATCTTAATATGTGACCCACCTTATTCAGGGTGGGTCTTAATCCTCTTACTGGAGTCCTTTATAAGAGACTGAAATTCAGATACAGAGGAAGCCAAGGAAGCAAGAAGCTGGAAGCAACAAAAGACAGCAAGAGAAGGAAGAGACAAGCAGATGCTACCATTTGTCTTGCCATGTGACAGAAGAATCCAGGATTGCGGGCACTCAGTTTTCAGGAAGAAGGTATTATCGTGATGATGTCTTGATCTGGACATTTTCCAGCCTCAGAATTATAAGCTTGTAAGCTAATACTTTCCCATTGTTTAAAGCCAACCCATTTCTGGTATAATGCCTTCGGTAGCCTAGCAAACTAGAATGCCAAGTTCTATAGAAAAATGTTCTTTCAAAATAAAATATTGACCAATGTTGGCCAACCGGTTGGTGTCAGCCTTAGAGGATTCAGTCTCAGAACCCTCTGTTAGTTATAAGCAAGGCAAGCTGAGCCCCACTTCCAAGCTCTTCTGATCTTTTTAACTGAAATTAGCAGTCACCCACAACATCTACTCTGTATTTCAGAAAAAATTAGAATTATAGTCCTATATAACTAGTTCAAATACATTTGGGAAACAAAATAAGCAAAAGGAGTTTAATTTATTAAAAATCCTATTGATGTAGCACCTAGTACATAATGTTCTTTGTGTGTTCTTCATGGTAACAAAATCTGTACTGTACTGGAGAGTCTTGCTCTTCAAAGGCTAAGCCTCCAATCAGCTGCACCGACATCACCTGGGAGAAGTGCGGCATCTAGGTTCCCATGGCAGACCTACTGAGTGCAGCTACGTTTTTTTAAAAGGAGGTACCGGGGATTGAACCCAGGACCTTGTACGTGTGAAGCATGTGCTCAACCACTGAGCTTCCCCTGCTCCACTCCACCTGCATTTTGATCCCAGCTGGCTTGTAGCACAGTAAGGGTTGACAAGTGGTGCTTAGAGAGTATTATCCATGAAACCTGGGATGTGAAAAGTAAACATCAAGCTCAAGAGAAATGGATGTGTATGGTCTTTAGTCCCTCTGTGTTTGAGCCAATGATAATTATTTTTTAAAATACATTTTGCCAAAGAAATTGATGGTATTAGTTTGTGAATGACACTATTGATTTACCTCAAAAGGCAAACTTGTTCTCTTGAACAAATCTGCTAATTAGTTACATCTTAAAGTAGCCATTGCACACAGATATAAACCTTTAATATAATTACCCTTGAAACAAGAGAGAGAGAGAGAGAGAGAGAGACAGACAGACATTTTAAAGGGGATATTAAAAAGAGTAGCATGTCATTGTTTGAATTTCACCTAATTGAGAGAAAGGCAAAGTCTGTGGTTCCTACAGTTTGTGACAAACTCTTTCCCCAATGTGCCCTGTTGCTACTCGTACTCTCAGCAAGTCTTCCAAACCACAGATATTTGTTTTTAATCATTGCATAAGGATGATATTTCAAACATGCTCTCGGCACATACAGTGGTTAGTTTGTAATTGGTTCTATGTCAATTAAAAAAAAAAAAAATACAAAACACACTGAAGCACATGGAGGCCATTCTAATGGATTTCCAAATGCCAAAAGGGCAGTTCCATGTCCCCATCCACCGTAACTCACGTGAATAAAGAAACCTGTTCAGGAAGAAGTTATAGCTGAAATTAGGCTGGGCATGAGGAAAGACTTTCTACATTTTGATGTGAGGAATTGCAGGCCAGTAGGCTGAGGTCTGGACAAAAGAACCAACATTGAAGGGAGCCAAACTATAAGCAGCTGGAAATGCTAAAATGCACAGATGTGAAAATACAACCAAAGGGAGGAAAGGAGGAAATTTCTGGAACCAGACAAACTGGGTTTCATGTCCTGGCTTGGCCCCACTGCTTGCTGCTAAGCCTCATTGGCCTTATCTGTAAAGTGGGAATAGTGTTAGTACTTACTCCAAAGGGTTGTCACAAGTTTCAATGGCATGCTGCACAAGGCCTGTCAAATACACACTCAAAAAAACTGAGCTATCGTCAGTATTCTCACCATCTATAAGAATGCATATAAAGAGCTTCACACAATGCCAGGTGCATACATATACTCGATAAATGTTGCTGTGGTTGGTAGTAGCTTCCTCCAATTCCAGAATTTCCAATCTCAGAAAATGATAGGATACATTGCAAATTCAGGCCAGAAAATAAAATCCTTCTAGCCCGTGCCAGCCTCACTATACCCAGAGCCCACCCACGCAGGCCTCTCTGAGCAGTGGCTTGCCATCCTCCCTTGGGCATCCCTCCTTTGCTGAGGGGAGTTTCCCCTAACGCTTGGGCCTGACGTGATATGCAAGGTCAATAACGATTTGGGAGAAGAATCCAGTCCCTGGGCCAAAGCAGGCTGTTTTTCAAAGAGACATGACTAAGGTCACCCTAGAGACAACTTCTCTTAACAGATGATGCCCCTGGGCATCAGAGAAGCCAGAATGGACCCCGACTTGAACATTCAGCCAACATCCTGCATTCTGACAACTACAATTCTTCCTTTTTCAATTTCAATTCTTATTGATTTTCAAGATTCTCATTTTGGAGATGTATGCTATCATTGTACTACAGTGTTTAGCAATTTATCTGTGCCTGCTTTTATATGCTAGATTGATCCTTTCCCACTGAAGCTGCAGGCGGGCGAGCATCAGGGCTGCTACTCAGCTGCCATCTCTGCTCACAGGCTATTAAACCGAGACACTGCACCCTCTCACCTGAGGAAAACACTAAACTGAGGCTAGCGCTGGGGGAGGCTCACATTTGGTAATGAAGCAGCAGATACTGGCAATGAACCACTACTGGGAAGAGAGGAATAAATTAGAGAACTCAAATCTGAGGTGGGCGAGAGGAACAGAGGCCTGCCTCTGTATATCTCTTCAAAAGGCCCAAATTTCTCTCTGGGAAGGCAGGAAGTGAGCCGCATTAAATGATTAAATACTTTCATTCTGTTTATGGGGTGAGCATTTTTTTTTCAAATGTGCAAATAAACAGAAGTGTTTTTAGGAAGTGTGGAGAAGGCAAATTAAATGAACTAGGAAAAGCCATATATATATATTATTGGCCAAGGTTTTCTAAGAGAGAGATTCAGGAGTAAACAGTGCAATTGACTTGAATTAAATTAAAGCACCCATGATGAATATGCTGCAGGAAAAACTGCATCAAAATTTAGGGATTTAAAAAAACACACCACAACCATTTAAGGATTAAATTAATTAATTAATAATTAAGTAATAAGTTATTTTTTCCCTTCAGCCTAATTTGAACTATTCCATCAATAGGGACTGTGATAGTTGTGTTTCCTTTCGTTGTTGTTGTTTCATGTTAACACACTTTTCCTTGCCATTCTTCTGATTCCACTGAAACTCTTCCCAAATTCCATGTAATGTTGGAGGGCTGTCAGGCATGGGACTCCCCTCTCCCCTTGCCAAATATTGCATGGGACATAATTATACTAAAATGTTATTCATTGCTTATCTGAAATTTAGCTTTAACTAGGCATCCTGTGTTTTATCTGGCAAACTTCGTTGTGCCCAGCCGTACTCCCTTCTGGTACCCTTACTCTAACTTGCTACTGGACTATTCCTCATTCTCTCCTTTATGAAATGTACCTGCTGTGTCTCTCATTCTATGGGGCAGCAGTTCTCAAATGTCACCTTAGTGTCAACACTTTACATAAATATCTGGGAGCTGGGATAAGCTAAGTTATTCTGCCTTATCTTTGCTACAGCTGGTGCACTCCCATATCCGATATGAGGGCACCATCCTTGAGAACAGTTATTATCAAGAGAAGACAACAGATAACAGCTAAGGTAACCTACCTTAGGATAGTTCCACTGCGATGTGGGGACAGCGCTTTGGTCTGAACAGGGTCGCCAGCACAGGCTAGTGAGAGACTGAGGAGCTGCATAAGAGCAAGCAGCAGGGGAGGGATAAACGAATAAATAAATAAAAATCTTAAAAAAAAAAAAAAAGTAAGTGAGGGAGAGGCAGCTCATAGGGAATTCACCTTTGCTCCCTCACTAATCCTGGGGGACCACTTGACTCCAAAGGGGCCCACCCATTTCCAGTGCTGTTTGGTTTTGGGGGAGTATGGACATACCCATGCACATGTTCTCCTCTCTAGTCCCCTCTAAGTTCCCTTAAGGGCCTGGAAACTACACTAGGGTATATCAGGATTTCCTTCCTCTTCTCTTCTCTCCTTTCATTCAGAAACATTTTGTAATCCATAGATGTACGTTGAGAGGACATGCTGGGCCCAACTCCCTCCAGCCTTTAATTTGGAGAAACTGACTCAATGCTGTGCATTTCCTTGACCTGCTGTATCACCCATGTAGTCTTCTATGAGGACGGTGGCATTTAGATTCACTTAGCAGAAGATCCCAACAATGCATGCAGGCATAGGCTGCTAATGGGCTGGCTGAAATTTGAAAAGTTCCCAGATACTTTATGCAGCACTGAGCAACATGTTGCATAAATGACTCACTTTACATAAAAATCTGGAGAACCTTGTTCTCTGTGTCACGGTGAGGGGTGGTGGTAAGGAGGGGAAGGGAGCAGATTTAGAAAGATTGATCCAAGTGAAATAGTCAGAAGAGACAGTCCTTGGACTTGAAGTGAGATGGCCCTGAAATGTGGAATTATGGAGAGAGACAGAGAGAAGGAAGAAGAGAAAAGGAAAGAAAAGGCATGAGGAGAGAGCAGTGAGAGAAAATTCTGATGGGATGGGAAAATGGAGATTGGAGAGAGAGGGAGAGAGAGAATATTGAACAGACATACACGTGGGACAAAGACAATCCGCCCATCTTCTTCTTGCCTTTATAGTTTTGACCATGCAAGGGTTTGCACACCATACTCCAGGGATACTTAGTTGTCTCTTTAAGGTATTCAGACTACAGGAAATTCCCATTCAAAAGCCTTTTCCTCTCTACTAGCTTCTTCACCTCTGGTTATTCCTTTCTCATAACACAGATTTCTTTCTACTTAGACTGAAGAAATAAGTTCTTCTAAAACTAAATTCTTTGAGCCTGGAATTCATTTCTGCTTTATCTCAATATCTCCTAACACTTCCAGCACAATTTCTAGCACCTATTAAGTCCTCAATAAGTCTTCTCTGAATTGAGGTTAAATTGAAGTTTCCAATCCCTAATTTAACCCATCTTGGGTAAATCAGACCCTATTTAAACAGGATTGATTTTGACCTTCACTATGTATTAAAACTCTCCCCAAAACGCTGTCCTATTCTGATAAGTTGAATATGCATATTAAATTTTCATCAAGGGAAGGCTAGATTCTGGGAAGAGAAGATGAAATGCTTTCAAGGAACTTATATTCTATCGCTTTCCCCACAGTGTGTTTCCCGTTTTAATTTGGAGCTCACAGAATTAGCCTTCTCGGGGTTAACCGGGGACAAACTTGCCCAGTTAGTCAGCGTTGCCGCCATCTTCTCACCTGCCAGCGAGCTTCACTGAATACTGAGGACGGAAGAGAATCAGCAAAGTCCTGTGGTTAAATGTCAAGTTGGTAGAGAGAAGCATCACAGAATGCCCTCCTGAGATGTGTAGAGTGCACATGGATTCTATCTGGGTATGTGCTGATGGAGAGAAGGGAAGTTGAATAAATGAAGACTGGCAGAAGGCATATAAGACACATATATATGTATCTGAGATAAACTTAAAAATCAATAGTTACTCTATAATTTGTCAAAGTTTTCTCTTAAGGGGAAAAATGATTACCAAGTGTAAACCATGAGGAGTATTCTCTACCTTGTATGTGCTCTCTGGGCTGAGAATCTCAGCCCAGAATACTGGACATTACTCTAGTATACCTAGGTATATTGCTGATGGGCAAACAAAACAATTAACCTCAAGTGATAGCAGCTGGGGAATGAAGACGCACTACCGTGATACATTTTTGGTTCTTAACTTGTTTAATGCAGAATTCTGAATTATGAAAAACCAGAACCTTTCTACAGGCATCAAAGTAAACATGTCAAAGTTAGAATATAGAAAAATAAATTCCTCAGCTGTGCTAAAGAAAGCCAGGACTGCAAAGATATTGCAATTAAAAGGAGTCCTGTAAGGAAAATGTAATTTACTAGAATAAGCTTCAGAAAAATCTTAAGAATCATATGATTGCAAACCTGGTTTTGGAGGGGAAACACGTGGAGGGGCTCAATCTATGATGTTCTTGTTTACTTATTCATGATAGTTCACGTAGCTTGAGAAACAGAAAGGCAAGCGTTAAGCTACAAAAAGAAAAAAACAAAGGGATATAGGCAAGCAGCACAGAATCGCATGGCAACCCGAGACAGCTGAGACCAATTAGAGTGAAGGGAGAACACCAAAAAGAGCATGATGAAAGGTCACGATAAAACCAGAAGAATTACAGGTAAAAGGAAGATATACATTAAAAAGTGGAAATGTAAAGAACTCAGAAGTGTTTTAAACACTATTTGCTTTATAGTTTCAACACAGGGCTACTGCAGCTGTATAGCATTGTGCAATCAGAAGGGCATTAGCTGAAGTTTTCATATTCTTTCAGGCGTGTAGGGTAGAGATGGAAAGCAGGCTGTAACTCAACAATTTAAAAAGTTTTCTAGTGCTTTCCCACTCAAAGCAATTTTCTCTTACCCATTCTCTATTATTTTGCCTTCAGTAGAAAGATTTTTCACATTCAAATGATTTACAGACATGTGGCTCACACGAGTTCATCCACATTCTGCTTTTGATCAGGAGGTAAAAGAAATGGTTGAACTTCTTTGATTTTCCTTCCACTATGTCCTAAGAAACCAGGTGGGGATGATAAGAATAACTGAAGCAGTACCTCCCGTCACTCTCTGCATAACTCGGGTGCCTACAAAAGCTTCCTGAAAACAAAAACAAAAAACAAAAAAGAAAAGAAAAGAAGAAGGGATGTCTTCTTATGAGGCTCCATCTCTCTTGCCTGAGGGCCAACTAGAAGTTCACGGGATTGTGTTGGCAAAGTATTATATAACTATATTCCCTCTTTGATGATATGAACCATTGTTTCTTACTCAAAAGATGAAGAAATATCTGGGCATCCAGGCCGGGCAGGGTATGGAGTAAAATGAGAAAACCATTGAGAGACGCTTCTGCAACAATCTACATCAGCTCACACACCCTATATTCTTCCCCGGAGAGAACAAAACACAAACAAGAACCATTTGCTGGAGAGATAGAAACCTGGGGTATTTATCCTCCAGAGGAAGGACCAATGGTTGTTGGAGATTTCTGGACACTCAGTCTTCCTCAAACTGGAGGTTGCTAGCTATTACAAGGGTTATAGAATCAATTTAGGGGGTCACAGCCAGCACTCTGTCTGGCTTTAAGACTGTTTAGTTTGGGATTTGACTTAAAATATTACTAAAATAATTTATATTAACTTTGTTGTTGTTTTATCAGCTGTAATAAGGATATTATTTCACAAAACTATGTGTCAGGATACAACAAAGTTTGAAGAACAGTGCTCTGGATGGGATATGAGGTCCTTTGAAGTCATCAGAAATGGATTAGGAGAATTAATTTGGTTCCCCCACTCCTTGCTATCCCTGTCCCATCTGCCCTCATCTGGAATGCAAGAGCCAGCAGCCAGTTCCTTGGGGGAGGGTGCCACATCTCTCTGTGAAGGTGCTCTGCAGGGGAGGCGAGTCCTGTGTCTTCTTATTCCCGATCCAAAGGAAAATTCGGGTTGCAATGCATCATGGCCTATCCGGCTCATTCTGATGTGTGCTTGATATTTTCAATTTTACCATCAACAAGAGCTGCTAAGAGCCAGGGCATCATGAACTGGCTGTACTGGAATACAGGGGCGACCTGCTATAGCTCTTGAAAGCATAACTGGAATGTCCGTGAAGAATGGTCCTGTGTACTATCTTTCTACATGTGTTGATCATATTGTGCTCAGATTAAAAAAAAAAAAAAAAAGCTGGATATTAAAAGTAATGGGCACCTTTACCAAAAGTGTCCAAAGCTCTTGGACAGCTCTGAGCACAGACCTGGGAGGTGTGGGAAATGAAGAATCTCCCTGAGGCCAGGACTGAGGTGGACTTCTTAATCGCAGTTGACCCCCATTTGGCAGAGGAACACAGAGGGAACTTTCTGTAAAAACTAACATTTATTGAGCACGTAGGTGCTGGGTACAGTTCAAAGGGTTTTATAGGCATTATCTCATCTAATTGTTAGCAGTCTGAGGAAATTATTTTTCATTATTTACAGACAAATCCCTTTATCCTATTTCAACCTCAGTTTTTAGGAATGACAATAAAAGAAACCATTCTCACTCTTTATATGAGACAACTCTAGGGTTTACATAGGTGTAGACAAACCAGAAGACGTTGCGTTGTCAATAAGCTAGAATGTCATAGTTTATTTTCCCCATCTTTACCAGATGGATGATATGCCTTACATATGGAAGGCAACCAAAATCTCAGTGAAGATCTGAAGTCTGAGATCCTTCTTGAAAAAGATTATATGACTTATGACAGATTTAGAAAATATGTCTGACTGGACATTTGGTGTATGTGAAAGTCGTTTGAAGATAGTTTCCCATATTATTAAGCAGAAAAAATAGAAATGTTCTCTGCCTGTACACATTTTTCCATTTTGATATTTTAAATTTTATGTCCATACCATCCTATTAATGCAGTTTTGCATATGAATATACTTTGTGTTCAATTTTAATGCAAAGCATTGCTGTCCTGTCCACACCTGCATTTTTGTCACATCACTGTTGGAGACCCTAAATGAATGTTTGATAAGTGAATGGAGGAATCTACTTTCCAACCATAAGAGACCAGACAGATAAATTGAGGTATATACATTTAATGTCACGGAGACATTAAAGATTATGTTTACAGAAATGTCCAATGATAAAATACCATGTTCATGATTCATGGTTAAGCAGGATATAGAATAACCTAGCACATAGGATTTCAGTTACATGTAAATATATATGCCTAGAACACTAGACAGGAAGGAAAGATACAAAATGTTAATAGAGGACATCCTTAAGTTGTAGGATAGTGGGTAATTTGATTTGTTCTCTATATGCTGCTGTATTTCCCAAGTTTACTTCAACATATAAAACCAGAAGTAGAGTATTTGTAAAAAAATAAATTAAAAATCAGAAACAGTGAAAAAAAGTTTTAAAATGAAAAAAGAGAAGACCCTAAAGCTCCTTTTACTCCAGCATTCCAGCCTGGAAAAGGAGACTGTGGGATGGTGGTTAGGAGTGGAGGAGAGGAAGGAGAAGTGATAACTCAGGAGTTTATCTCCTAAATAAGAAGATAAGAGGCTGGCAGGATAACATCTAGAAAGGACGACAGACTCAGCTCCAGAGAATGGGCCTGGAGGAGCTTTACAGAACCTACAAGAAGATTCCCTGCCTGCCACTCCCTTCAGACCACTCCCATTTACAAAGCCAGCACGGTAGTGTAACAGTTATGAGTTCTGGATAATAAGTTTGGGGTTATCTGGGTAAAATAAGAAATTCAAGGATGTAAGTTAGGCCCTGTGGCTATACCTTCACATAGTGGTCAGAGAAGGGAGCTACATTTTAGGAGTTAGTGGTAAATGTGTGAAGTGCATGCAGCACTGACATTCAATACCTTAAACGTCGCTGCAGATTCCCTGTCCTCCTTGCAGTTAGGCTGGTTCCCCGTGTCTGGTTCTATGACTGGACAGCTAGTAGAAGGGAACCATGCCACTTCTGGGCTGAGACGTGTGACGAAGAGCTTAGAGGCCACATGTTCCAGATGGCACAGCTATAAGATGGAGCAAGGCCATTTGGCTTATATTGTGTTAAGCCCCCCAAATGTTGCGATGAAATATCTTAATACAGAAATTGGTATTTCAGTACCCAGAAGCAAGGTACTGTCATAACAAAAACCCTAAAACGTACGGCACTGTTGTAGCTGTTGGGCAGCAGGCGGCACACGCTGGAGGATGGGAAGACGGTGGTCCATGTCATGAGGCACATCACGTTCAGTGACTCTGTGCCTGTGATAGCTTGGCAGGCAGTCCATGTGCCTAACTTGGAAAACAGATTGATTGCAGACTGTGCTGGCCATCACCAGCTGCATTTGGCAAAGTGTTACTAGAAAGATGAGCTAGGAAAGAACTGGTCAGTTTGCATGAAGGAGAGGGAAGGGAGGGAAGTAAAGGAAGTATATAGTATCTTGAAATTCGGGATACTGCATCCCAGACACCCAAAAAAACTGCTTGAAATAAAATAACTCAGAGAAAAGACTAAATTAAGGGCGTGGTTTTTCCATCCATTGTTTCACACGGCCTCAAGGCTGCAGTAGTTAATTTGAGAAGAGGAATGAGGATGAAAAAGCAAACACAAAGCAATTTTGAGAACTCTCTCTCAAAAAATAAAAATAAAAAAAAAAAATAAATGTGATTACCGACTCAAGGAACTTACTAGAAGACATTTTCAGAAACCTACTTAGTTCTTAAGGGAGATATATTGCCAAAAGAAACCAGAAGCTGGGGCTCAAAACTATTTGTGTGAGATCTAATATGACTCTCAGTTCTCCATCTCCTGCAAACAGGAAGTAAACTGAGGAAGCTAGAAATTCTTTGGAATCCCAATGTGTTTGCTTATAGTGGTCATCCTGTCTGCCATGGATACTAGTGTGATAGGGCAAGGCAGACAATTTGTCTTTTTAGTTCATAGGCCTCCAAACGAAGAGGACCACCTCCAGACCTGAGAGATGATTTATGGGGCATTATCTAGAGATGTTGGACTTTGACACAATGACAGGCTGGGCACTGGAAAGGGATTACATATAGTCTACATAGGAGAAGGAGAGACCGGTTTGGTATTTGATGACTAGAGAGATGGATGGTGGCCAAATTGGTCAGTGCTTAGCAGACATCCATGCGTCCTGCATTTCCCAGCCTCCCAGCTGCTAATGTTGGGGCCCTGAGGCTAGTTCTGGCCAATGGACTATGAGCCAGTGTGTCTTCCATCTCTCTCTAGCCCTGCTGCCGAGACCTTTCTGGCCACATATCCCTGATGATCTAGTTTTAGGGCCATGAAACTACAGAAGGCTTTAACAGGTGATAAGCCTCGGATTAAATAAGTGTTGAGGGACTTGTCTTTATAGCAGCTAGTGTAACTACCCTCACAGTAAAAAGATTTGTTTGGTTTATAATAAAGGTGTTTTGATCAGTGTTAATAGAGGCCAGGATCTGACCCCTGAGAAGTTAACATGGTCACATTGCAGTGATGTCCTCACAGGGGTTCTCCATGGGCTTCAGCACGACCCTTGGAACTTCAGAGTGGATGTCTGTCTCATCCTTTAACCTACTGGGCCTCTTTGGGCAAGCACCTTGGCCACTCTAAGCCTCTGAAAATCACTTACAAAATAAAAGAATGAAACCACGAGATTTCCCCCAGCATTCTCAGCTGTAAAAGTGAACGCCCATGGTTCTCTTCTATCTAAATGTCAGCTCAAAGTTCCAAATAAAGGCATTATATTTGGAGTCCAGGGGGCTTAAACTGGGTGGTGGTGGTTCATAGAAGCGTCAGAAGACAGGCCAATTCCCCCTGATCTTAAAAAGCAGTTCTCAGCCTCAGTGTGGCTACAAGCTTCTGTGTCCTAATCAGCTGGGACGTATGCCGCAAGTGATCCTTTTCCAATAATGGCTAACATGCACAGTATTCTGACTTTCCTGAAAACAGTGTAGTAGATGACCCCCATAAGAGACATCTGAAGAGCATCCTTGGGGAGGACATAAGGGGAGCTGTAGGAAAAGCCTTTGGCTTGGCATCTCTGCTATAGACCTAGGGACAGTAGCCTTTGGTCACTATGAGCTATAATTACAGTGCTTTACTTGCCTGTAATTTTCCCTAAGTTTCTTTATATTTGCGTTATTTTCATTCAGCCTATGTTCATATTGGGATATTTTTAATTTTTTTGGTAATTCATATATGGATATAAAGAACTTCTCTGCTCTTAGCAAATGGCTGCCCTCTGGAATTCCACTGGTGTTCTCAGGGCTGGGAAGTGTCCTTGGATCTTGGCTGAAGAACCCAGATGGCTTGTCAGCTGGCTCCAGAGTGTACACCAGAAAGGCCCCTTTGTCATTAGTACGTTGTCTACAACTGTAGTTACCTGGTGACAGGATGAAATTACGCAGGCGGTTTACTTCATACCCCTTCCCACTAGTCAGTTTTCTAGAGGAGTAAGCCACTCTTCTGGGGAGTATATAATTTTGATACCAGTTTAATTTCAATCCTTTTGTCTCATCTGACAGAGTGATTTCTCATCCTTTACAAGTGGTGCATTATACCCCTTAATTGGGTTTCTGCTCCCTGCTGGTATAGTCTGTTCCTGCCTGAAATATTTTGAGTAACAGTTCTTCAAAAGCAGCTAATTTAATTGGGATTGTATGAATGTGCACACACGAGGCATTTTATTTTTCCTTTTATTTTTTTTATACAAAGGAATCGTTTAAATATTTTTATTTCCCAGTTTGTTAAACATTTTTTCCATGTCCTTATAAAGCAAACTTCTGCATAAATAAATATAACCCTCATAATCTACAGATTATTTTTAAGGGAAATCTAAAGGTAGAATTGACCCACAGTGATTGTCTTCTGGTTTGAAATAGTCTACTGCAAACAAAAAAGGTGCAACAATTTCTAATCTACCAGCAATCTCTTTTATAAATGATTCCTGAAGAGTCAGAAAATCTAGATTAGTGATTCAACAAAGTTCTCAGTCCTTGGGTCTATGATATGGTGTTAGACCTGCTACTGGAGAACAATCAATATCAACCTAGGAGATAGAATATCAGTAGTGGGATGGTGAGTAAAGGATGCATGCATGGGGAAAAAGTACATTTTTTATGGAATATATTCAAATCAGAGACAATACCAAAAGTACTCCCCATCAAAAAATATTACTTCATCTAGAGTCCTCAGCCTACTACCAACACAAATGCTAAGTCTCACAGCTCATTTCTCTGTTGCTCCTTTTTGTAATAGGAGTACTCATTGGAAGGAAAATATTCTCATCTGTCTCTGCAAGCAGGGAAGAGTTTGGATAAACTAATTCATTTCTCTTTCCTCTCTCTTTCTCTCAATAGTTTTTTCATTTGACTCTTTGGGAATGCCATCAAAGAAATTTGATTTGTCTTCCTGGAAAATCAACTTTAACTTATTTGGTTTTAAAAATATTTTTTCCTTTCCCTCATGTCCCAACCATTAATCATATTAACCAATTAGGTAAAAAAATATAAGCATTACTGGGGAGGGAATGTGTGCGGTGGGAGCTGCTGGAGGGTTAACCCATGTTTGTAAAACCAGACACAATGTGGAATACCAGGTGAATCAGCCTGAACACTGTGCCATAGTCAGAGACACACAGATTCATCCACTAAGGTCCCTGAGAGGTTTCAATTGTGCATCTCTCAAAGAAGATTAAGGGAACCTTAATTTACAACCTAGAACAACTCTTAAAATCTGTTATTCTCTCTCCAATTCATAATCCCACAGCTTCTCCAGAACCTCTCCAAATCCCTTACTCTCAACTTTTCACAGAAATGCTCTCTAACCCCTGAGCCACACAGTCTTGAGAGGCACGTCCATATGCACAATATCTACAGATAAACACACACATTATGCATGCGTACGTGACCGTACATCTAAATATATAAACACATTGATGTATGTGTATATTACAGACACAAGCACATTTAATCCCCAAGTTCTCTATCGCAAAACCTATAAACTGGATCAGCCTCCTTGGCTGAAGTTGGGAGAAGAAAAACTGAGCCAGCATGGACAAAAGGTTCTTTAAAGTGCTGGGGAATGCTAAAACAAAACAAAACTCACTCTTGTATTGATATATTTTTGTCCCCATCATAGTTCATCTTTTCTCTCTCTCTTTTTTTTTTTTTTTCTTTTTTTTATATCTTTTTATTTATATTTTGAAACAAAGTGTAAATTACAAAAAGTTGCAATTACAGTACAGGAGCTTCATTTTACCGCACTAATTTGAGAGTAATTTGTTGATATCTATTTACTTCAAATAAGGACATTCTTATACATGGCCACAAGATAGTCTTCATCTGGAAATTAACATTGTCTAATTACTAAACTGCAGTACTCTGATATCATTCAAGTTTCACTAATTGTTTCAATAATGTCCTTTTTAGTAAAAGGATGTAGTACAGAATTATCTGTTGAATTTTGTTATCATATCTCCTTAGTTTTTTCAAACTGCCCATGTTCCACAGTATTTCTTGAGTTCCATGACCTTGGTACTTTGGAGATTACAGTCCAGTTATTTGTAGAAATAGAATCTCAAATTGAGGCATATTCTTTTCTCCTTTTTTTTCCCTTGTAAATTCTCAAGTTACTATTGTCACATCATTCTCCACCTTCCACGCTGACTTTCTACTTTAACTCACCTTTTAAAGCTAAACTATTTATGAGGATATCAAAATAATCATGTAATTCCATAAGGAGTACTCCCATGCAGGAGGAAAGTGTCGCTGAGAAAGCTAATTTTTCCAGGCAATAAGAGAGTTCTGTTCCAAATCACTGAAGTCAGAGGCATACAATAAAAAATGGAGTTTGCCATTTTTTTGAAGCAAAGAAACAGCCCTGTAGCTGATTCTCTCCTGTGTATACACCAATAGAGTCCAGAGGCAGAGCTGAACCTCTGCACAGGGGTCTCCAGATGTTTGTATCTTAGATAGTTGGTACAAGTCAGAGAAATTTACTGGAATTTTCCAGGGAATCAAATCCTCCAGGGTACTAAAAGGCACAGACATAGAGATGCCATTATAAAACCCAAAGGGACTTAAACCAAATATTTTAAAGCTCCTGAGGAGCTTCATTTATCAAATAGGGTTTCACTACCTAGACCACTAGGTCCCCCAGGGGAGTTCAAAATGCAGAAAATGAGAGAATATCTGAGAATCATAAACTAGGGACCAGTTTCCTGGAGATATGTGACAATATACCAGGGATATGCTAGGTGTCAGGATACACATGGAATATCTCCCTAAAACTCAATTTAACTAGAAGATTCAGGGGAAGACCCAGTTGAGAGAGTAAACTGTCATGAGTTTCGAACCTCTAATGCAGGAATTCAATGAGATTTAAGTAGTACATTGGTACTCTCTTCAACTATTATAGATAATCAGGCAGAGTTGTTGGGAAGCTTCTTTACCCACTCTAGGCTTCCAAATTCCATCTACAGGTCTATCTTGTCCCTAGAATCTGCTTTCATAGGTTGGCATTAACATTATATCTTTGGTTTTCATCAAAGGATGCTTAAAGAAATAAGATACTCATCGACACCATCTGATTTTTGTAGGGAGGTTGTCTATACCAGTCAGTTACTCTCCTATCTGAAACCCACATCCATCAGAAATTGTTAATGGCTGTTTTGTTTCTTTGGAAAAAAGGAAACTATTATTTTTCTTGCATTTTTATATTGAGAATTATACGGCTATTTCCCCCCTTTTCTCTTTGACTGTCGGGGGGCTTGGAAACTAACCTGGAACAACTATCACAGCACTGTAGGTCCTTACAGCTTGCTTTTGTGTGTGTTATTTACCCGCCTCTCACCTTAATCTTAATCTTTCCCTCTTATTTATATGTTTTCTGCCCCGGATCTTCTCTAAGTATCTGTATTACCCATCATTTTATGGCATGTGTTCTCATCAACTACCTTGAATCCTTTATGGAAGAAGTTAGGAGCTAAACATTTAGAGTCTATGTGTTAGAAGTGTACCAGGCCCTTACATTACTAACTGAATTCTCACAACACCATGAGGTAGGCATTATGATAGTAAATGTTCAGTCTCCTGTTCAAGGCCGCACAGCTAGAAAAGGGCTGAGCTGAGAAGGAACTCTTATCTGTCTCACTCCATGCTCCACAGTCTTTCCATTATCTGGTTCCTGGGAGGAAAAGCCTGGAGTTCAGTCATCAGCCCCGTTGCCTGCCCTCATCAGTTCTCAGTTCTTTTCTGCCTAAGATGTCTAGAAGGGCACTACCATATTCTCCCAGCACTATAGATTTCTGCCCTCTGAGTGAGGCCTCCATTAGTCAGTGACACATGGGAAAAAACCCCACTCTAATTTAGGCAAACAAAACTAGGAATTTAATGATCCATGTTTGAGAAGGGGGCAGGCAGATGTCTTCATGCACAGAGTTCTGTATCTCTCTCTCTCTTAGCTCTGCTTTCCTCCACTTAAAATTAAGAAATGTTTTATTTTATTTTTTCCCTACATGGCAGGAAGCATGGGCAACAGCTTCAGATGCATGGCTGCTTATATGTCATGATCCCAGGAAACAAAAAAGACCGCCTCCCTCCCTCCGCATCCATATCAATCCTTGAAAAAGATGCCATTTGGCCCTGCTTAGCTGTCATGTCCACCCCTACAGCAGTCACTCTGTCCAGGAGTGTTGGATTCAGACTCACCAGCCTCATGTGCCTACCCCTATCATGAGGCAAATGGGACCACATGATGGACACCTCTGCCAGAATCACATGGAATGAGGGACAAACAGGAAAAAAAAAATGCTGGTCAGAAAAAAAAAGCCAACCAGAAGTCCATGGCTGTCTTCATCTTCATGTTGGGCATAATGAGGTTGTCTAAGGAAATATTCACTGCATTGGTGGGCTGTGTCCTTTGCCTTTATATCACCAGCACATGGTATACACTCAGTGCTCAACAAGCATATGCTGGTTTGTAGAGGAACGAAGAGGGAGGACAAAGGTGTCTTATTCAAGAAAGAAAAATGTACCCAAAGTATTATTGCTTTCCTATACAACCAATGAAGAAGGTTAGCCAACAATGACAAAACTATCTGCTTTCTGCTATGTTCAGAGACAGCATTATGAAGCCTCTTTCTCACCAGCCACTTGATCACCTAGTCCTTTTACTCAATGACTGGAGAGCAGATTGGCTTCCATTTCTATGCTGAGGAGTAATAAAAATGACCCTTACCACCTCATACCAACCGCACCTGGCTTCCATGAATACTATCATCATTCAACTCATGAAGGCCACTGAAAACAATGAAAGGTACAGGAATCTGTAATGACTTCTCAGGGTAACATTGTCTGGTCAACTCATAACAAAATAAACTCACCAAATAGTCTCAGGGCCATTGTTCAGTTACTCTGACCTTCCCCTGCCACCCACACAGTTTCTCTAGAGCAGCACTTCTCCATCCTTAACGTGCATCTGGGTGCCTGGGGGTTGGTGAAATGCAGACTTTGTGTTAGCAGCTCCGGAACGGGACCTGAGAGTCTGTATTCCTGAAAGCTCCCCAGTGCTGCTGACACGTGGAGTACACGTTGAGTAGCAAGCCGGTAGAGGATTTGGGTAGGCTTTATGAGAGAAGGTGCAAGGCTGCCGACATTTCCCCAGGATACGTAAGTCACAGTTCTTAGAGCAAGAAGAATTTGAGGAAAAGGCACCGAGACTGGTGAATCGAGGTCTCCCCCTGCAACCCCCAAAGTTCTGTTGCCTGCTGAGCCTCCATCTGAGCACCCAGCACAGACTCCCGGTTATTACTGCCACTTGCAGCTAGCTGTGTCTATTTCCCTCCAACAAGAACCCTTGGGAAGGTGTGGTCTGTAGTAACAAAGAATAGTGCCATAGCCCCACGATGAGGTGCTGATGAGTTGAAACAAATTATTAGAACGGAGGAGGAAAGACAGCAGTAGGCAGGTTATAAGACAAGAACTTCAGCAGAGGAATTGAAGAATTATAAAGAAAAGGAAGAAAAGAACCCAGTAGAAGTGAATTGTTCCAGTCCAACTTGAAGATTAGCAAGATTTATCTAAAACTCAGGAGGGTTATGTTTCTCCTGTGAATTCCTTCATTTTTTAAGCAAATAAATATATCTTTCTATAGAAGGTAGAGAATAATATGGTGCCAAAGATTCCTCGTGTTCCTCAGAAATACAGGAGTCGGGTATTGCTGAACACCTGCAGTTCTGGACTAGAGTGTGGGAGTATTGCTTAGAATTACGTGGTAGAGGGAAGCGGCTGTGGCTCAATCAGTAGGGCTCCCGTTTACCATATGGGAGGCCCCGGGTTCGGTTCTTGGGGCCTCCTGGTGAAGGCAAGCCCGCCCGCACGGCGTGGTTAGCTGACCCAGCGAGCACAAGCAGCAAGGGGGGGATAAATGAATAAATAAATAAAATCTTAAAAAAAAAAAAAAAAAAGAATTACGTGGTAGACTCTTTCAGCCTTGGGAACTTACCGACCGTAAAACTACAGATGTGAGGAAATGTCATGCGATTGAGATTTCGTTCTTACCTAGGTATAGACATAGTTAGATCAATAGTTTGAACACTGCATTATTATACTGTTTGCATCACCACAAACACACCACTCACTTATCAGGTCCTCCCTTCTCTTCCAAACTTTTCCCCGGGTTGAGTTCTCCAGGCTGATGGGCCAACCAAACGAACAGCCACCTGTGGACGCCAATCCCGGGGCATGGTTTGATAGGACATGGGAAGTAATCTCGAAAATATCTCCCCATCACTTTTTAGCTTTAGATGGGTCTTTTTATTTTGTAAATTAGCCTCAATCTTTATAACTTCATATCCACAGTTGGGTTTTTGTCTTATTTACACATCTCACTGCCTGTTGGGAAACCGCCATAGGCACGCAGAGACCCGTCTACCCGCCATCCAGGGTGAGCTGCCATTAAACCAGATAAGATGATTTTATTAGCAGCACTGGATTGATGCCTTGCCAGGATTTCTGCTAGGTCTCTTCTAACAGGAATAGTCTCAGGAGCAATAGTACTTTACCCATACATGCAGCTCACCCAGCCTGCTATTGCTGGGAAGAACTGCCCAATCCTCTTGGGCTGTCCTTCATCCTGGGAAGAGGAGGGAAGGGGAGAGTCTCTGACTCCTGAATGTGTGATTTTAATCTGCCACAGTCTAAGCAGGACAATTACCTACCAGCCTCAGCTCGAAGTATTGATAACTAAAGCTAAATCCAGCAGTGCCAGTCTACTGTGCTCAAATTAAACCAAGTATACAGGGAGGCAGCTTGCTTTCTCAAATGAAAACATTTGTCAAGCTCACTAACTCAAAAATTGACCAAGGGCAAGGACTCTGACTTGGAAACACATTTGGCAAAGGCCATATAGGAATGGCAAAATGGCACTGGATGATTGGCGTAGGAGGGAGGTGGGGGTGGGAGGAGGATGCAAGTGAGTTCTTTGAGCCATCAGAACCAGTTGGGTCTTTAATTGTATTACCAGACCACACTTGTAGGGATTGGTCCACAATGACATTAAGGGGCCATGGTGCCCCTAAAGTTGATTCAGCAGGAATTTAATGTCCTGGCACAATGCTTGCCTGGCAAACAGGAATTGGCAGCCTTGTGAGTCAGGCTCATTTCATGTCTTGGCTTTGTCTATCACTAGCTGTTTAGCAATGGATAAGGGGCTTGTCTTTTCTGAACCTTACTTTTCTCATCTGTAATGTGCACAACTTAGTAACCAATTACCTAAGGAGCTGGTAAGGATTTGGTGCATCAATGTAGGGAATTAGCTGCCATGCAGGGGGTGCTCAGCAAACGACAGCTGCCGCTCTTCTGAAGGGTCAAGCTCTCTGGCCCAGTCCACGAGGCTGGTCCCATCCCAACAAGCACCGTCACTCATAGCTGGAGCGCTCGTTCTCACTGGTAGGGGGTGAGTTGCAGATTTCCTGGGTTCTATCCACACCTAAAGAAACAGGTGCTATGAGGAGTCAAGCCCATAAATCTAAATGTTTAGCAAGTTCACCAAAGTGTTTTATGTATCTAGTGTAAGAGGACCCTTGGTTTGGGACATGGAGAACATATTTGGTGGTGAAACTCTTCTAAGCCATACATTTTTCTCTCTAGTGTTACATCACACACACACACATGCACACAAACAAGTTAGAGATCTTGCAAATTCTTCTATCTATTGCAGGGGTTCTTAACGTTTTTTGTTCCACGGACACCTTTGCCAGTCAGGTGAAAACCACGGACCCCTTACTAAGTCTACACTATACTGTGTATTTTTAATAAATATATCACACCCGCACCAACACGTTCCCACAAGAAGAATGTTTATTTATTTATTTATTTATTTAAATTCAAGATCCCGGACTCCTTGTTAAGAATCCCTGATCTATTAGAATTTACTTAAAATATCCTAAAATTTATTTTTAAAATCCATGATCTAGAACTCAGAAATACATTCCCATAGAAATACTTTTAAAAGGGTGGTTAGATTTCTAAGAGTGCTTTTAAAATCCTTGAGGTAGCTGAAATACAGTACTTTTAATGTGCATTGTTATGGGTTAAAAGGACTTTTTTCTTTTCTTAAATGAGGAATCAAAAGTGAACATGGCATCAAAGGCAAAATAAATACTAAAAGGAAATATCAATGTATCCAGAATAAGAAATGAAGGCTTCCTGAGGTCTCTAGTTAATTACTTGGGTCAAATATTTGGCATTTTAGTTTTGACTGTGAAAGCACAGCTCATAGCGTGGGGCAAGCAGAGATAGGTGGTTTCATGGGCATCCACCCACTCAGCTTCTGGAAACTATTTACAGTATTTAGGGGAGTTGGTGAATTTAAAGACCCTCTTTAAAAGAAAAACCTTTCTCATGGACTGCTAATGTCAGCTTACTCATTGTGCTGATGCTTAGATATATATAAAAGTATAATCATTACTGCTCTAATATAACTATCAGGCATGTCCAAATTAGAAATGAGCAAAACTATGAAACTGATTAAAATTAACATTAAATTCATGAAATATGTTTTGTTAAATGAAATTGTCACTTCCAACATGAATATTCACTGCTCTCTTGCGTGTTCTTGTGAATTTGGTATGTTCATACCACCTTCTTGTTTACAAAATGCCATGGAGTCATTTGCCTTCACTTGTTCCAAACACAGTTTACATAAAGTCCATGTATTAGTCAGCCAAAGGGGTGCTAATGTGAAATACCAAAAATGGGTTGGTCTTTATAAAGGGTATTTACTTGGGGTAGAAGTCCACAGTACCAGGCCATAAAGCGTTAAGTTTCTTCTCTCACCACAGTCCATTTCCACGTGTTAGAGCAAGACAGCTGCCGGCGTTTGCCAGGGTTCAGGCTTCTGGGGTTTCTCTCCGGGCTTGGCTCCTGGTTCCTCCACAAGGTCAGCTGTAGATGATCAGGCAAACGGCTTGCTTCTCTTCTCCTGGAGCCTTCATTCCAATATCAAAACTGCTTCTCAAAAGTCTGCTTCAACTGTCCTTTGCCTTGCTTTTTATATTCAATTCCCCACCCACCAAGGGGTGGGGCTCAACGCCCTAATCCTAACCTAATCATGCCCAGATTAACAGATCAGTTTACAAGCATGATTCAATTATATTTTTGGAATTCATAATTACATCAAACTGCCACAGTCCATTTCTACTCCTTTTGCTTTGATACTTGTTGCCCATTACCGGCTCTGTGGCAAGGGGAGACCCACAAAACTGGAGATTCTAGAGAAAGTATAGACAAGAGAGACCCCAAGATCTAATCTTGCAAATGCCCTTCCTGGTGGGGAAAACCACCCCTTGCAAGGGAAAGATTGTGGCCACTGTCCCGTGGACTAGCTAGATATTCACGCAGCCTTACAGAAAGAGGTTGACAGAGAAGGGATAGGAGTTTTCACAATTGGGCCCTTTGGGGCAAAAAGAACAGCCTTTCTGCCTATTAGGAAGAAGAAAATTGCTCTGTGAGCAGTGCTAGTCTGGTCAGAGCGCCATGCTAAGTTCCAGAATGCTCAGATATGAAGCCAGCTGGAGCTGCACTGTCCAGCACATTGGTCATAAGTGTTTGAATTGAGAAGGGCTGTAAGTGTAAAATTCACAGTGGATTTAAAAGATTTTACTATGAAAAAAAGAAGATAAATTAATAATTTTATGTTGACTACATTTTTAAATAACATTTTAGACATACTGATTTAAACGAAATTATTAAAGTTAATTTCATTTGTTTCTTTTTTCTCTTAACCTGGCTATTGAAAACTTAAAGTTGTATATGTGACTCACATACTCTTTCTAATGGACAGAGCTGTTCTAGGAGTTATTTATTTACTCTTTCCAATCTATTAATCAGTCCTACTCATTCAACTTTCATATCCTGAATTCAGCCACTTCTCTCCATCCTCACTGCTGCTACCTTGTTCCAATCCACCATTGCCTCACAAATGGACAAAGGCAAGAAACTTCTACCTGGCCTGGAAAGTTTATTTCTACACAGTTGCCAAGATGATCTTCTCAAACTCTTCATACCATGTCTCTCTCTTGCTCAAACTTCTTCAATGACTTCCATTGCTGTAGGATAAAAGCCAAACTCCTTGGCAATAAGATCCCAATAATCTCACTCCTCCCACCCCACCAAAAAACACCAAGCAACCAAACAAGCTCTTTCTACCTCAGGGCCTTTGCACTAGCAGATCTCTTTGCCTGGAAATCTTTCCACCAGACTCACAAGGATAGTTGTTTCTTATTGTTAAAATTGTGGTTTAAATATAGCCTCCTCCAAGAGGCCATCCTTGACAGCCCAATCAAAAGAAGGCAAACTTCATTACATCCTTGAGATTTTCTTTGTTGTATGTATCAGTTTTTGAAATTATTTACGCATGTTTACTTATTTACCATCTTTCTCCCCACCATAGAATTCAGGGTCTATCAGACCAGGGGCCTTTAGATTGTATTGTTTATTGATATATTCCTAGCACCTAATATATGGTAAGCATTATATCTATGCGTGTGTCCAGTGAATAAAGTTTTATCTTGGAAAGATAACTTCTTTATCTTGTAAACTGGAGGAGAGTTGGAGAAATACTACTGAATGTATAATGAAGATTCCCCTCTTATCCAGTTCAAGTTGCCTCAGAAAGGTCACTCAAACCTTTCACTGCCTCGAGCAGTGTTTATCATCAACAGCAAGATGAGACTATGAGGTAGGGGATATTTAAATAAGTAAATCACAGCTAAGACTGGATTTTTTTCTTTTTTAACATAACACAGGCTCTCCCCTAGGATGTTATGGACATCAAGGGACATGATATACTTTATCAATAATGCTTCAGGGGGGATGTTCCTGAAATCACATCTATTTGCTTGATATACTCAGTTTAGTTTGCTTGATATACTCAGTTTAGTTTGAACACAAGATGAAAGGAAGATTAAGAATTTAAGATTTACAGTTTCAAAGCTCTTATATCTTATAGTCACAAAGTCAGGAAATGTGGTATGCTGGGAGTAGGTGAAACCATACTTAATGTGGACTTTCTTGCAGCCTCAATTAAAATTTTTGCATGTTTGGGGGCAATAGTTTAAACTATTAATATCAATATTAAAGCAAACATGGATACAGAATGGAATAAAATGAAAACTTTGCATGAAATTTTAAGCCATTGTGTGATCCTTCAACACAATTTTGTATTTGGCAGATTGCTTCTGGCTATTCTCCTAGATCCAGACCCCAGCAGTACATTTTTATCCTCCTGTGAATTAGGAGACAGGAGGAAATGATTTTGGAATCATTAAGGCAGTGATTCTGCCCAAACCATGGCTGCTATCTCACCAGCAAGCCACATAACCTTCTAACGTGGCCATGAGGTTGAAGAGTCTGACAAATTTACAAAGCAATGTGATTAGTTCCAGAGAAGGCAAGTTCTATTTTCAAGGCAGTGGTGAGAAATAGGTCTTTTTATTTGACACTCAAAAATGATTTTAGATTTAGGTCACTAAAACACAAAGATCCTAGATCTATCTCCTCTTGCGACCCCAATAAAAACCACAAAACATGGAAGTATGAAAACAGATAGTAAGATCACCAAAAATCAGACTGAGGCATCAAAACTCAAGTACCACAGTTGCAGTCTCTAATGAAAGAAGTCACACTTGGAGACTTTTGGGCCCCAGGAAAATGTATTATGTGAAACGTTTCGTGTGCCTGTCGGGATGATGAGGACCATGGCGGAAGGACAGCCGCTTAGCCTTGGAATCCCAGCACCTGCCGCCTGCCTGAGTAGAGCCTAGACATGACCAGATCCTGCCTCCTTATCCCTATTTGCACCCTTCCATTGTCAGGCCTGTACTCCTAACACGCGCTCAATCCAGCAAGCGTGGTGCAGAGCCTCACTGATCGACCTTGAGCTTCACATTACCTGCCCCATGCTGCACTAACAGCCCTGCCTGCATCCTCTCATGGGGCGGTTCAGCTCTCCTGGGAAGTGGGTGTTTTTCCTTCCCATCTTATGGCTAAAAACACTGAGCTTCAGTAATGGCATTTGTTGATCTGCCTACACCTACATTTTCTCCTTCCAGAGAGAACATCACACTTAAGGGAATGAGAAGTCAACGGCGCGTCTTCTTCCTGCCTCTTCATGCACAACCTTTTGGGTTTGTGTAGCATGTCCAGAAATCCCAGCAATTATTTCATCCAGTTTTCCTGTGTGAAATGTACTTCCTTCTGGGTTCAAACCCAGACGTTCCTAAGAGCAGCTCTTTTTGTCTGAACACAATGAAGGAGAGGGCCTACGAGGCGAGGAGCTTGTGGTGCTCAAGCACGCTTCAGGAGGAAGGAGTCTAGAGCAGCTGGATATAATGCCATCATTCAAGCCAGGACATGAGTGGCCGCGAGGCCTTGGTAACATAGCTAGTTTAGATGCCAATCACTTTGTCAGAACAGCTTTCAATTCTGTTTCACATGATCTCACAAACCCTTGAACCGCACAGGGTTTCTTCACACCTGCAGAGGTAATGAACAGTTTTTGAGAAAACTTACAAAGTCAGTTGGAAAAAGTCAAAGAAACTGGTGGAATGCAAGGTCTCCAGAGGCCCCTTTCCTGTTCCACATCTGCTGTCCTTGGTGGGTGGAAGGAGGCCTGCAAGCCTATAAAAACGGCCTTCTATGTTGGTGTGTGGGTATGCCTTGATTTCATCGAGGTGAGAAAACAAAAGTGAAAGTGCCTCAGGTTCCATGGGGGTAGCAAGACAGGTGTTGAAAATCCCCTGTACAGACGCAGAGCCCCTATTCTTAGGCATTCGAATCATCTAGGCACAAAAGCAAACAGTATGCAAATGACTTGTGTGTACTTGTTGAAATCCACGCCAGGAGTTTACGTCCCGGGTCCGTGAAGAGTCTATGTCAGGGAGTGGGGATTTTCTGGTATCTTCCTCTCCTGCTACCTCCCAACCACCTTTCAACTCAGAATCTATATGTGTCCACATACAAAGAGATGCCAATATTACACATTGTGTATTCTGAGAAAAAGAGGAGGCCAGCTTATAAGTATGCAGGCATTGATAATCAGCATCTCCCTAAACAGGATTTCTAAAAATCATTTCTAGTGCACATTTGATGGTGGTGGATTCCACAGCATAAAAAGGGATTGTGTCCGGTAGGAATTTATTAGTGTGAAACAAACTATGAATGAATTTTCACAAACTTTGTGAGACAATGCGCCAAAAAGGACAGAACTAGTTGCTCAAAAATTCTTGTAAATAGACTTAAGCCACGCGTGTTACATTCGGATTACCGATTCAGATAGAACTCGTTCATTCAACAGAACTTCATTGCCAGGCACCAAGGAGAGCGAGGTGAACACCGCAGCCACAGCCGCCTTCCGGAGCTTGCAGCGCAGTGGGGAAGGTGACCTCCCAACAAGAGCACCGGAGTGCACACAACCGTGGCGGGTGCTGAGCTGGAGAGCGGGGGTGGGCGGAGGTTCACGGCTCTGTCTGGTACTCCAACCTACAAACTTTGCTCAAAAACCATGCCTCTCCTTAGTGTTTCTGATGTGTCTTTGGATGGAGCCGTGTGCCCGAGGCAGCTTTAGACCTCAGTCGCTGTGCTGAGGTGGCAGTGAATACACAATTCCAGGCTAGTGGGCCCTTGCAATGCCAGATCAGCCTAACCAAACGCCCTGGACACAAGCGTCTGGAGCAGCAGCGTGGGACAGCGGAAAGAGCAAACCTGGGTGTTGGTGGGCCCGGACCTGACTTCCAGCTCCACTGCGCATCAGCTGCTGTTCTCGGGCAAGGCCCTGGAGCCTGCTGGGCCTCAGATCCCTCAGATGTAAAATGGAAATAAAGGGACTGAGGCAGGATACAAAAGGACCTGAGGAGGAAGGGGGCAGAAAACCTAATAAGCCTGGTAAGAGAAACTGAGGCATTGGCCTGTTTACTAGCATTAGCTTGCTGAGTCACACAGGCAGGTAGGAAGAGGCAGCCTACAAGCACACACCCAAAGGCTGTGTTATCAGAAGGCAGCCAGCAAAGCGGGAAGGGGCGAGAGGAACATCACCATCACCCACCCCACCTAGCTTTCAGGTGACCCTGTGCCAGGGACAGCAGCCAGAAGCCAATCGCCACCAGACAGCACCCCCACACCACTAGGCACCCCACACCTAAGCCCTTGCTTATCAGCACAGACCCTAGAATCCTGTACCCCCCAAAAACAGGGGACCCCAAGGCAGAACTTGAAAATGCCTGCCTTTAATTCTGAAAGGTGTATTTTTTATCTTTTATTTGCTTTACCCTCAATAAATTCTCTGCTAGCTTGATTAATTTGTGGTTTGTCCTTGAATTCTTTCTTGTGACAAAGCCAAGAACCGAGACACTGACCATTGTCTCTGATAACAGTACCTGCTTCAGATGGTAACTATCAGCCTGAACTAATAAAATGTAAAATTATCCATCCAGTGCTGTTCACACAAAGTAGATGTTCAAAGAGGTAGTTCAATGATTCTTATTGAGGACAGCCAGTCTCTTGCTCTTAAAGGCAGCCCTGAAAGACCCCACGGGCCCCCACAGAGCCGGGCTTCCTCTGGGCAGCCGGGATAGGAAGTCCGGGTACCCGTCTCCTTACCCCCAGGGGATGGAGCTGTATCTATTCGCCAAGGGTAAAAGACCCAAGACAATCTCACAACCCAACACTTTCATACCCTCTAACATCTTTTAAATGATAGAGAAGAATCATTTCTACAGTCTCCCCCAGATGATAAATTACATTCTTTTGATCAAGAGTAAAAGATAAAGGAGTCATTATGTTAACGTGTCAGTTGTAAATTCCCTTACGGCAGAAATGATAGCATATTTTAAAAATACAGATTGCACCCATCACCACCTCAAATTGGATCCACAGTTTTATGCACCTAAAAAAGGACTCAATATAGTATTTGTTGACAACCTTTATAATCCTCTGTGTTCATAGCTCTCTTCTAGGATGTACAAAAAAACATTGTTCCATGTGACAAGTCTTAGAGGAATATGTGCATGAATTTTTCAGGGTGAATTGTCATCTGCCTGTGGCAGTTCTGTTTGCCCAAAACACTTTCCAATTCCTTCAGTCGTTTCCTTCTCGCATGCGTTTACCAAGCATTTTCCTTGGAGCTGCTCTTTTTCACAGCTCCCACACTTGGAAGAATTTTGAGTTTGGACCCGGAGAGTCTCAAGCAAATAAGACACTTGCATTTTCCTAGAGAGCCAGTGTCTAGCCTCTCACTGGCTAACAACCCTCCCCACCCCCAACCACCACCACCGACCGTTGACGGAGCTCTCGTTCTGTGTCAAGCACTGTCATAAGCCTTTGTATGTAGCAGCCTGACCCCACAGTCAGCCTATGTAGATGGTCCACTGAGAGAAACCATCCTACAGCCGAGGAAGACGAGGCTCAGAGGCGCTGTGTAACTTCCCCACAGCCACACAGCTGAAAGGAAGGCTTCAGGGCTGTGTGGCACCGGAATTGCCTTTTAACCATTATCTGCAGCTGCTCTCCATGTGAGCCATCTCCCAGGGAAGGATGGTCCCAGAATCCCAAATGGCAGTGGCTGCTCCACAATTATCATCTGTGTAACTGCGTGTGTGCAAATGCGTTAGTGATAGGGCCTCTGGAGTTCATGACTCTCCTGAAAAGTGTTCACTCTCAAAAGGATTTCAAAGCTTCCTTTAGGCCAGAAGCTCCCTGGTGACAGGATTACATTGTTGTACATACCACTGACTATCCAGCACCTAATATGTGCCTGGTACTTTGTAGGTTTTAATCGATATTTGAAATGAAGGAGCCAGTGGAGGCTTCAGTATAGCAGAGGAGGGAAGGCATGATCATAAAACAAGCTAGAGCATGCTCATCTCTGCAGAGGAAGGGCCGTGGGGTGCTCAATGTGGGTCTGGGAGGATGAAAGGCCAGTGGGCGAGTCCCAGTTCAGCCAGGGGAAGTTCAACACTCTGCAACTGGGCACCCCGTGGGACACACGGAGGGAACAGTGCACGGGGTTTGGAGACAGCCGAAACGAGTGAAGAGCCATTAGGCACTCAGCATTGGCATCTGCAGGGTCACTCAGAGGAGAGACAGGCGAGCACATCAGTGAAGCCTTCATGGGGAAGCCAGTGCCAGAACTGGGACCAGGTTTAATGTAGAGACAGAGCAGGTGTCCTTTCTAAACAGAAGCAGCACCCTAATTACAGACTAAAGGTGGGGAATCAGGGGCAAGAACAGGGCACAGTGGGAAGTTCAGTTTAGCTGGAACAAAGGGGGTATGGATGGAAATAGGATGGGAAGGGTAAGCAGGGCTCCAGTCTGGCCGGAATCCTAGACAAAGTTTGATGGAGTTTATTCCATAGAAAGGTATCCACGTGGAGAGCACATGTGCCACTGCTATGCACACGGGGGTGCAAGGGGACACACAGACAGAATATCAGTCAATTCCCTTTCAATCTCTGATAAGGAGAAAGACTCAGGTAATGCTGCTCTAGCTATAACATCTAACCTAGGATGATTCCTAGTCAGAGACTCAGCAGGAAATGTGACACACTCAAATTAAGGTAAACCAAGGAGGGTCTAATAAAGGGACAATTGACCAAGTATTACTATAGAGGAACCACAAGGGCAGGTACAGAAACTTAGGGCTAGTAACAGCACAGCTGGCATCAGCCTAGGCCTGCAGGGACAGGAGAGAGAGTTTACCAGAACCCAGAATGGGAGAGTCACATGGAGCAAGCTACCTTGAAATGAAAGGTTAACTTTATTCAGGGGACACCTGAGAATGTGGTGACAGGAAACAAAACCCTGGCTCAATAGCCTCCCTCCCTCCTATCCCCTAATAGGCTCCCATGGACTGAGCCCAGTTGGAAGCCAAGAGGCAAGGGAGCCCACTGATTATTCCATGGGGTGCAGAGCAAAGGAAGGGGGGACAATGGATTTAGAGGGGCAAATGGAAGGTAACTGAATATTAGTCTATCTCAGTAAGCTACACAGAACAGGCGTCAGGCTTGGAATCTCAGGCAATACCACCTAGCTAGAAGATATTCCTTTCACTTTGTTTTGTTGTCATTGTATTTATTTTTATAGTTTGCTTCGATGTATGATAGATTATACTGGTTTTCCATTTACTTAGAGATAAAGTTTCCTTTTAGAATACACTTAAGAAAAAAAATTGAGTCCATTTAAAGATAAAAATAAGATAAACAACAGCACAGCTAGAAGGGGAAAATAGCAAAGATAATGAAGGTGGTATGTGAATAACATGTTCAAGAGATGCCTCAAAGAGAACAGGGAGCTATTGACAGTTTTTGAGCAGGAGCGTGATAGGCTCACAGCTCTGCTTTGGGACGCTTAATATGTCTGCAGTGTGCATAATAGACGGCAGGGGAGCTTGAAGTTAGGGAGGCTGTTCTGCTGTGGCAATGGGGCTGGGGAGGTGGGGATGGGAGGGAGGGTAGAATCAACATTTGGTAATTCATTACATGGAGGGCAATCAAGATGCAAAGCAAAAAGAAAACAGCTTCCACTAAAATTGCCTTTAAAAAACCATCCATTACCAGGAATATTGGAAGTGATGTGGGAAAATAATGTGACGGCGATCAACGTCTGGTAACAGGTAGGGTGTTTAAGTAATTCATCTCCTGTGAGGCCTCCTGTGATGAGAGAAAAACATGAGCATTTATCTCACGTGTGCCTATGGTGGATGTTTCTGCAGAACAGCTGGGTTTGTTTTTCAGTTTTGCAGCAGAAAAATTGAGAAGGTCAACCAGGCTTGGCATCTAGCACCAGGAGGGCAATTTTCATGCCTTGGATCGACACCATAGAGGAGGCATTTTTATAGTGCATGGATACTTTGGGTGTTTATTTAGAGCTTTGGAGTAAGCAGAGAAATCCATTTCCTGAAAGTCTATTCAGTGTTTAGTTAGAAAAAATGAACTCAAATAGACATAATCACCCGAGTGTCACATAAAAATAATTTGAAACTAGAGGTTAGGAATAGTAACAGCTCATCAAGGTTGAAATGAAGCTTTGGCCTGGTGAGGTTTTTGAGACTAGTTGCTCACCTTATCTTGGATAAACACGTGAGTGCATACACATGCACAAACGTCCACATGCCTCTAACAAGGAATTTCTAGATTATGCTTCAGTTGTATGAAAATTACTTTCAATTAAATTCTCCAGTCCTGGTTCTCTGAGATTTTAAGCATAATGTTTTTAAATGAACCAGTGATTCACAGGCCCTGAGGAAGGAAAAGACCTATCAGATTATCAAGTCCATTTCAAAAGGTATCCAGGAGAGTATTTCCTGCAGTTCGATTGCTTTGTTCAGTGCTGGTTTTAAACGACTCTGGCAATGGGACTCTCCATCAGTCTAAGAGGCCCCTAGGAGCCCTTTCTCAGTCTGAGAGTCCTCATTTGAGGGGAAAAAAAAAAAATTCTGATGTTAAGTCTTGTTAAACCACTTGCATCTCCCAGTGGAACCCCTTTTTTTCTCTGCCATTTATGCCCTTCAGCTCCTTCTAAATGGTAGGAAATAATAACATTTTTCCTAATCAGTTGCTCTTTCCTTCCCCTTCATCATTTCTCATTTTCCTTCTAGCTGAAGATTTCTGGGCTTTAGCGGCTTCTCTGGTACCTATCACCATAGTAACTGGAGGATTTGACAGAGGCCCTCAAAGGCTGGCAGCTTGCCCTTTTTGGCCTTCACCTCCAGTCCAGCATGACCTTTCTAGACTCCTGAGAATCTCAGACCTGGGTTAACTCCTTGGGTGACCACACTGGCCTGGTGGCCAGGACATGCCACAGAACACCTGCGTGGAGCCATCTCTCAATAGAGATTTGTGGTCGATGATATTTAGGAGAATGAGGATAATGAAAAGCTGGTGGTGTGTCTTTGCACATTTAGAAGCACTAGAAGGAACACAACCAGGAATTATCCACTTTCTGTAGTTAACCGACTCTCGGCCTCAGGTTCCACGTTTACCAAAGGGTTGGACTGCTTGCTATTCAAAGGTAATGTATACTTGTGCTAGCAATGTGCCCCACCTAGGGTTGCCAAATTTCACAAATAAAAACACAGGCTGCCATTTTAAATTTGAATTTCAGATACACAACAAGTATTTTTTAGTAGACGTATGTCCCAGGCAAATTTGAGACACACATACTAAATAAATCAATTGTTTATCTGAGAGTGAGATGCCCTTGTTTTATCTGGCAACCCTACGCCCACTTGTGCCTCCTCCTAAATGGCCTGGCTTTGAGGTGGCGGAGTAGAAGAGACCTCGTCCTGGCTACCACAGCCCCACAGGCCTGACAGAGGTTCCCAAGCCTCAGCTGAAGCTCCAGGCTCACGTATCTCCAAACATGTGCACGCTTCAAGGTTCCTGAGCAATCCAGATATGATTAAAGGAGTGAAAACATTCTGAAAAGTGGCAATAACTCAGTTCTTGTACTGCAGCCTTGCACAATGAAGACCCAGCCTTCCTCTCCAGATTCTAGCACTCCCCACAAAGGGGTGGTCACTTCTCAACCCCCAAAATAATAAAACGTCTCATTCCCTTGTTTGGCATTTCCAACTTCCTGTGTGCCGGGAACTGTGAGAGAAACTTTACATACAGTATCTCATTTAACCTTGGGAACAGCCCAGCCAAAGTAGAACTACGCCACTCCATTTTACAGATGAAAATAGAGACCAGAGAGGCAAAGCGACCTGCCTGAGTTCATACAGTCATCCATCAGAATGAAAAGGCCAAAGAGTTTTACAGAGCATGACAAACTGATTTTTAAAATTTGTATCTGAAAGCAAAGGGCCAAACATACCAGGAAACTCCTGAGAAAGAAGCAAACCAGGGCACTTCCCCTGCCAGATTACAAGGCTTATTTTAAGGCTATGGTAATTAAGAAAGTGTGGATTTGAAAAGTAGTAGACAAATAGACAAATGAGCAGAAGAGAGTCTGAAAATAGACCCATGCCTTAATGAAAACATGACACATGACAGGGCTGACACCAGCACAGCGGGACAAGAAGTGCTAGACAATTAGTCATCCACATGGAAAAGTGAAATTGAATCTCTATCTCAAACAACACACAAAAATTGAGACCGTATGGATCAAGACCTTAAATGTGAAAGGCAAAACTTTAAAACTTATAGACCAAAAAGAAAATAATAAAGGCCACTGTTTTTTATCACCTCAGGATAGAGGAGAATTTCTTAAGATGCATAAAGCTCTAAGAACAATGGATCAAATGTGACTGTGTTCAAGTGAAGAAATACTGTTCATAGGAAGAAACTACAAAGAAGGTGAAAATACAAGCTACAGATTGGAAGAAAATATTTGCAACAGATAATCGATGAAAAACATCAAGATATACACTAATAGAGTAGTTACGAGGTGTAAATGGCTATCTGAGCAATTGAAAAGTGGCCAGTCCAAATTGAGACTTGGTATAAGTATAAAACACATACCAGATATCAGACTTAATTTATATATTTTAATATTTTGGGATATATTAAATTAAATAAAAATATATTATTAAATCGATTGTTACATGTTGCTTTTTACTTTTTAAAAAATGTGGCTACTAGAAAATTTTAAATTACTTACTTGGCTTGCATTCTATTTCTATTGGACAGCACTGATTTGGAATATATAAAGAATCCCTAAGAGTTAATTAACAAAACTCAAAAAATAAGAAAGGACATGAAGAGGCTTTTCATAGAAGAAACAAATAGCCAACGTGAAGTGTCCAACCTTATAAGCAATCTATACAAATTGCAAACTAAAACAGCGATGAGATATCCTTTCCCACCGTCAGATTAGTAAGTCATAAGAGATCTAACATATCAAATGTTGGCAAGGTTATGGAGCAATGGGAACACATTCGCTGCTGGTGAGAGTGAAAACTGGCACGACCACTTTAGAAAACAATTTGGCATCAGGTAGTAAAACTGAACATGCACAGACCCTAGGAGCTGGCAAGCTCACCCCTGGACAGCTAACGGAGAGAACCCTTGCATGCAGTGCTACGAGACACGCCATGCAATGTTTAAACAGCTTTGCAAGTGCTGAAAACTGGAAATAACCCATGTTTCCATTACCTACAGAACGGAATGGTTAAATCAGTTGTGCTGTATTCATAGGATGGAAAACTCTACAGAATTTTTAAAAATTGAACTGAAGCTACATGCAGCTAAATGACTTTAGAGCTGTGAAGGTCTCTTGAAAAGGGACCGATTCCACCCAATTCAGACGCATGAGTCGGGGGTACTCATCGGCTTTAGAGGGCATCAGTCACTTTCTAGTTTTTAGATTACGTGGTGGGGCCACGGGGCTTGTCTTCCTCTAAATTGCACTGAAAATGCACATTGTATATGCCATCTGAAAGCCCACTATCTCACAATCTAAACGGGTTAAAAAAGAAAGAGGAGAAACATAACGTGTGTATGCCTGTGTCCGTGTGTCTGTGATCCCACATCCAGCTGGAAAGGCTGAGCTCGGTTTGCTTTCTAATAATAACGTCCCGCACATGGGACCACGTTCTGCTCCTCTTTGCTCTACATCTTGGCTCCTCCTTCTAATATCCTGGCCTGCGTGACCACCAGCTCATGTATTTCAAATAGGCTATAAACATCCTGGGAGAAATAATAAAATCAAGGTTGAGGTTGCCGTGTTTGACTTACCTCGGCCACCTTCCTTGCAAACGGCACGGACCAAAGTGAGACAGAGCCTCGGTTCCAGCGTGGTGGCCGAGCCCCGGCGGCACCCGCTGGCCCCACCCTCGCCAGTGCTCAAGCACCCGCAGTCCAGTCCTGCTTTGATGTCCACGTTTGCGCTGTTGTCACAATTAATGTGAGGTAATTGGAGATGCTCTTGAAACAGAATTTGCGGCCTTTTGCCAATATTCTTGGAGACGTACGAGAAAATAAAGAGGTAGACTTATGGAGGTATGTTTGGAGAGACCAGGTTTCCACAGACAGTTCTGCACCTCTCAATCCACGCTGAGGCAAGGGCATCGAAAGAGCAAATTCAGTCCACACGAGAGCTGGACCTACATCCTGGATCTCAAACACAATGATAAGATTTGTTTGGTTTTAGAAAGAAAAAGAAAGTCAAACCACCCTGACAGATTTTCCCCGCAAACCTTTTTTTTTCTTCCCATCCTGTCTCCCTAGAAATACCTAAATGAATCCCCCAATGGAAGCATTGGAATATGAGGTATAGCTCATCTTCAGCTTTCTTAGATGAGAACGCAAACTTATATTCGGCTGTTTTGTTCTTTTATTCTGGCAACTGCAGCACCCTAAGCCACCTTCACCTTGAAAACATCATTCCCTCCACCTGAGGGCACCGGTGCTTCCCTGGGCAAAATCACTTAGAAAGAAGGGGTTATGGGGCCTGCTAACCCCCTTGATCCTATTGAGCCTTCTCCATAACTGCCACAGGAGTGGGCTTCTGTCTCCTCTAGGGGAGCCCCAACTCCAGGACAGGGATGTGCAAACTGTTATCCTCACTGTGGAGCAGAACAATTACTAAAATCTATTTGCCAGTCAATGTGCCTTGTCTTGTAAATCACTGGGTCGTTAACCTTAACAATGGCAGTGTGTGGTCTCTATCCAATTCAATTCAAGTACAGACCAAGGTAATACTCAAGAATACATTTCAGGCAAAGGAATGTACTATTATAGTATTATATCCTCATAAATTAAACAATACACTTCTTCTCCTTCTTGGAAAAGGAACACTGCATGATAAATACCAGGTAGAGAAGAAACAAAGGCAATTATTCTAAGAAGAGCTCAAGAGACGCCGAGGAGAGACCAGACAGGAATCCAAAGGCACACGCAAGCCCCCTACAGCCACCACTCCCAGGGGCATTGCTGCAGCATTGTGGGGCAAGGGGCAGGACGGTGCACTCGGATGGGTAGTGGCAGAGCTACACCTTTTAAGGGAGAGATGCCTGAATTGTACCAATAGCTGAAAACAGTCCACTATCAGCTCCTAGTCTGGTACCGCTGTAGCTGAAAACTTCTGTGCTCTGAGCCCTAACACTGCCTATAGCCTGGGAGATATCCCTTTCTTCCATAGACATTTTAAGAACAAGTCAAAGAAAACTCCCTTACAGCATTCTCTTTCAGGTTCCTCTCTCCCTCCTGTTTTAGGGCCTAGGTAGTGATTAAGCAGGAAAATATGATAACAGGGAAGAAGAATTATGGTATCTGTCATTTATGTATATATGTACGAATGTATGTGTGCATATGTATGCATGCATGCTACACACATACACACACTATATATTATATATCTAAATATTTGCAAATGATTCAAAATGAAGTCTTTCTTCCATTTTCTTTCTCCCATAATTCCTCCAACTGAGACCACTTTCTGGCTACTAAGCAGCACAATTTAATGCGCAAGATGTATTAATTTTCCATTGCTGCCATAATAAATTGCCACAGACTTGTGGCTTAAAACAACATGAATTTATTATCTTACAGTTTTGTAGGTCAGAAGTTCAGCACAGAACTCACTGGGCTAAAAATCAAGGCAATGGCAGAGCTGTCCTCCTTTCTGGAGGCTCTAGAGGATAAACTGTTTCCTTGCTCATTCAAGTTGTTGGCAGAATTCAGTGTCTTGTGGTTTTAGGACTGAAGTCCCATTTCCCTGCTGGCTGTCCGCTGAGGACTGTTCTCAGCTGAGAACTGATCCCAGTTTCTAGAAGCCACCCGTGTGCCTTGCATCACAGCTTCCTCCATCTCAAAGCCAGTCCCTCTCATGCTTTTAATCTCTCTTGTCTCTTCCTACCGCCTTGCAGCTCTCAAAATTTAGCCAGGAAAGCTTTTCTGCTTGTTAAGGGTTCATCTGTTTAGATTGGAACAACCCAGATAATCCAGGATAATCTCCCCCATCTTAAAATCTGTGACCTCAATCACATCTGCACAGTCTCTTTTGCCATGTAAGGTAACATATTAATAGGTTCATGGGGATTAGGGCTTAGACATCCGTGGGGGGTGGGGGAAGAGGGGAATTATTCAGCATGATCATACTAGATGGGCCAATCCTTGGAGTGGAAGAAGAGATGAAACCTGACCATCTCCTCTCACTCTTTTTCCACCTCCTTCTCAACATTGTAACATTCCTGGAACAGCCCTTCTCTACCTTGAAAGCAAAGCTTGGCCACTCACCACATTCCCAGTTTTTAAAAAGGTATCCTGGGTGCAGAACTCTGCTTTCTGCCTGCTGCCGAGACCACGCTCTTGTTAACTGGCTTTCTTGGGTGAATTTCTTTGTTTTAATGGCCACCCCATTGGCTCTGAACCCTTAGTTCTCATAAGAATCACCTGGGGGTTACCTTACAATTTGGAATCTGATTCTGGTGTGCTGCTGTTGGGAAAGGAGTTCACCTGGAGTTCAACAAACTGGGTGGAACAGGACAGCTTGGGAAGCTCTGCTTGATGCCCAGCTTAATGTACCAGTGGCCCAGATGGTCTGTGAGACTTGGGCCCTGGCAGGTGACCCTTGGTCCAGAAGCTCTTCAGGGCCCCTGCTTCTCTTTCCTTTGTGACCACAAGAAACTCCTTTCTTCACATCATCCACACCTTTTGTTTCTCAGGCCAACAATTCCCTGAGAAGAGCCTCAAGGCAAAGCTCTCACTCAAGATGTCTTGAATATATACTCATCAAAACACTCAATAAAATCTCCCTTTGAAGTCAGCAGAAGGTTGTGCGGTCTTGGACAAGTTCCTAGTGCTGGCCCCAGTTTCCTCATTTATAACATTGGAATAGTAAGAGTAATTACCTCAGAGGGTTGTTTTGAGGATTCTGGAAGACTTAAGCACCCAATAAAAGTGAACTGCTTTGTTATCAGTGACATCATTACTATCAGTGTTGCCACTGCCTGGGCAAGTGGTTTGGCCTCTCTAAGTACTGGTTCTCCAGACCCTGAAAAAGGAAAGAGAAAGAATGCTGCCCCTCACAAGCAGCAAGATGGAATTTCATTAGAGCATTTATTTGCCCTCGGGGATTGCTTCATTGCCAAAACCTGGGGAAACACAGCAAGAAAGATTATAGAATTTGTGAAAATGATATAAGTCTTGAGTATATGGTATTGGATTTTTTAGACCAGAGGTCAGCCACCTTTTTCTGTAAAGAGCCAGAAAGCAAATATTTTTGGCTTTGAAGGACATGCAGTCTTTGTTACAACCTCTCGACTCTGCCTTTATAGGCTAAAAGCAGCCATAAATGATACGAAAATGAATGGGTGTGATTGTGTTCCAAGAAAACTTTATTTATAAAAGCACTAGTCAGGCTGGATTTGGAGCATATGCCATAGTCTGCTGACCTCTGTTTTAGACCAAAACTTAGAAGGTTTGGATTTAGGGACACAATCCTTATTCTGGCCCTTCTTTTATCATCTTTTGTCAGATATTTCCGAACTCACCTTCCTTAAAAGCATATTTCAATAAATGTTTATATCTATAGGCATGTAGGGAAAATTTAAACTGAAATTCTTATAAAAGCTTGTATTTGCAAAAGAAGCTAATATTAAAGGATCTGGTGTTTTGCTAAAATCATGATTTTCTTTGGAAGATTGTGAAAGCTATCGAGCTATGTGATATTAGACGTTACTTAACCTTTCTGACTTTCAGTTACCTCCTGACTTAAATCCAAGTTTCCAGTGGTATCTATTTCATAGAGTTGTCATGAGGATGAACACTCTTAGCCCAGTCCTTGGTGTGTGGAAAACACTCAATATCATCACCATTGTCATCATCTAGAGACCCTCCTATCAGGAGGGAGTCAACATGAATAGAGGGAAATTGTATGAGAAAACTGCCTAGGTATCCTCTGGTTGGGTTGGTATATTTTGCAGCTTTAGGGATCAGAAAACTAGTATCAAGGTTAACAGTGATTCGGCAAACACATCTCACTGCTTACAAATTGGAAGCCAATGGGTTCACCAGTTGCAGTTAGTTTCCATTAACATAGCATTTATTAATTATTTTTTTAAAACTTGATTTATGTTTAAGACACAAGCTCACAGCAACCACAGCTCACTTCTGTCTTAATGGAAGGTAGATACATGCCGATATGAGCATTCTGTCCTCAAAGGCATTTGAATGTCTGACCTCTGGCCTAAACTTTTGATGCTGGGATTTACTATTACAACCCAAGTTTCTCATGCCATGATCTCATTGCCATCAATATATCTGGAGAGAGAGTCCTTATCTTTTCAAAACATATGGCCAGTTCCCAGAACAAATGTCATCCAAGGCTGCCAACAAATGATGTAATGAGACAGATTAACTGCAAAATGAGATGTTTCCTTCCTTCTCTCTGGCTGTAGCTGCCAGACCTCACACACAAAGGTTGTTTCAGACTCTGTTTTCACACACACACACACACACACACACACACACACACACATACACAAAGGCAATATTCCTTTGGAAGCATTCATTTTAAGAATTACTGTTAATATTCACTATTGAGGACCCAGGGGTCTTGGAGGTCATACAGGAGATTATTGGGGAAAATTGAGTCTTGAGGTATGGGGCCCGTCTTCACTGTGGAGTAACCTGGTTTGGGGAATGGATCAGATGGGAGCATGAGGTTTTCTTTTTCATGATCAGGGTCAAAGAAGCAAATGGCAGTGGTTGGGTTGGGTAGCGGCCTGGAAGGAGGCCCCTATTATCTGAATTTCTGTGCATTGCTCATAAATGCTCACAGGGTTTGAGAGATGGAGCAGCTGTTCTGCATCCACCAGCATGGGAAGGTGCAGGTTGGTACTTGTTCAGGATCTCCTTGTAGCTCGACCTAACCCTGACCCTTCAGTTTGTGACTGTTTAACACACATAGGGGTGTGGGGGCCAGCAGAGCATGCATTTGATGAATTCACTCAATCCAAACTGCAAAGTCAAGAGAATAGAAACATTGGTAATAATTTTCTTTATATGAGCGAGGTGTAATAAATGATATTTTAAAAATGCAAAACAGAACCTACCACTTTCCTACTCCAAACCCTCCAATGTCTTCTCATTCACCTGAAGTAAAACCAAATTACCTGTATTTCTGCAAGCCCTGCAGCATCTGACTGGACTGTTCCTGCCCACCTCTCTACCCTCAAAATTTTAAAAGAGGTTTATTGAGATATGATTTTTATACCATATGATTCATCCGTCTAAAGTACACAATCCAATGGTTTTTAACATATGCAGGGTGTGCAACCATCACAATTAATTTTAGAACATTTCCATCACCCTAAAAAGAAATTCTATACACATTAGCCATTACTCCACATTTCCTCCAAAGTCTCTTGCCCTAAGCAACCACTGATGTACTTTCTGTCTCTGTAGATTTCCTATTCTTGACATTGCATATAAATGGAATTATATACTACTTAGTCTTTTGTGACTGGCTTCTTTCACTTAGCATAATGTTTTCAAGGTTCATCCATGTTGTCACATGTATCAGAACTTCATTCCTTTTTATTGCCAGATAGTATTCTATTTTATAGATTTACCACATTTTATCCATTCATCAGCTGGTGAACATTTCAGATGCTTCCACTATTTGGCTATTATGAAAAATGCTGCTAAGAACATTCATGTACAAGTTTTTGTGTGGATGCATATTTTCATTTTTCTTTAGTATTTACTTAGGAGTGAAATTGCTGGGTCATATGGAAACTCTTTGTCTAATCTTTTAAGGACTCACCAACATGTTTTCCAAAGTGGCTACATGATTTTACATTCACACCAGCAATGTGTAAATGTTCCAATTTCTCCATATCTTTGCCTACACTTATATGTCTCTGTCTTTTTTTATTATAGCCAGCCTACTGGTTGTAAAGTGATACCTCCTTGTGGCTTCATTTGCATATCCTTGACAGCTAATGACATTGAGCAACTTTTAATGTGCTTATTGGTCATTTGCATATGTTCTTTGGAAAAATGTCTATTCAAGTCTTTTGCCCATCTTATAAATTGGGTTATTTTTCATTTTATTATTGAGTTGTAAGATTTCTTTACATAGTCTAGATACAAGTCCTTTGTCAGATATTTGACTTGGAAATATGTTCTCCCATTCTGTGATTGTCTTTTCTTTTCTTGATGGAATTCTTTGAGGCACAAAACTTTTTAATTTTGATGAAGCCCAATTTAACTACTTTTTCTCTTGTTGCTTGTGCTTTGGTATCACATCTAAGGCTTTGCCTAATTCAAGGTCATGAAGATTTGTACCTATGTATTCTTCAAAGAGTTTTATAGCTTTAACTCTTACATTTAGGACTTTGATCCATTTGAGTTAATTTTTTTTTGTATACTGTGTGAGGAAGGAGGCTGCAGTATAATGAAAAATATGGATGATCTTTGTTTTTAGTTTCTGGGAAAGCAACCTCTAAATCTTTGAATTTCCTGTGATAGGAATGTCTTTTGTTCTCATGGTAGGTCCAGGAGCATACCTGATAGTTAATATGCTAAGGAGAAACCAGGGAGGGGCCAGCTACACCTGCAGTCTTATGGTGGAAGTCTTTGTCTGGTTTTGGTATCGGGATAATACTGGCCTTATAGAGTAGATTGGAAAGTATTCCCATCTCTTCTATTTTTTGGAAGAATTTATGAAGAATTGGTATTGCTTTCTTTCCATGTTTGGTAGAATTCACCAGTGAAATCACTTGGATCTAGGCTTTTCTTTGCAGGAAGTTTCCTAACTTACTAATTTGATCACTTTATTTTGGTTTTGTTGATATTTCTGCCTTCAATTTTGTCAATATATTCCCTTTATGTATAAATATTCTCCTGTTATGTATTTTGGAGATCTTTTTTTAAGTGTATACAGTTCTATAATTGTTATATCTTCCTGATGGATTGACCCATTTTATCCCTATAAAATGTCCCTCTTTATCTCTAATAACTAGTTGAGTTCTAAAGTCTATTTTGTTTGATGCTAGTTTATATATTCCCGCTTTCTTATTTTTTGATGTTTGCATGATATATTTTTTCATTCTATTTTTTTCAATGTAGTTGTATCTTTGAATCTATAGTACATTTCCTATAGACAACATATAGTTGGATCTTTTTAATCCAATCTAACAATATCTACCTTTTTATTGGATTATTTAATCCATTCACATTTAATGTTATTATTGATGTAGTTGGATTTATTTTTACTGCCAGTTTCTTTTTTGTTTTTCTATATGGCTTGTGTCTTTTTAGTTCTTCCATTCTCCCTTTACCAGTTTGTTTTGTATTAAGTGAATATTAATTCTGCTAAAGAATTTTTCACTACCTTTTAAATTTATTCTCTTAGTGGTTACTCTAAAGATTACTATAAACATCTTAACTTATCAGAATCTACTTCAGATTTATAGTATCTTAATTCTACTAAGGTATACAAATGTTGCTCCTATATCACTATTCACTCTTCTCCCTTTGTGTGCTTTTATTGTTTTACATAATATATCCATTTATGGTATAAACCAACCATTGTTTTACTTAGTACTTTTTACAATTTTATATCTCTTAAAGAAACTGCTAGAAGAACAAGGATATATCTATAGAGTTTATTATATTAAACTTTATATTTATAATTTCTGGTTCTCTTTATACATTCCTATGTATTTGATTTGCTATCTGGGGCAATTCTGTACTCCAATTTTCTCACTTTTTTTCTCCTACCTATCTCCATTTTGCTTCTATTGTCAAATATATTATAATTCTATATATTATAGGCCCCATGATATAATTATATACTTATTGTTTTATACAATTGCTTTATAAATCAGCTGAGAAAAGAAAAGAGAATAGTCATGTATACTTTTTATGATTACATAATTACCTTTACGTGTGCTCTTTGTTCTTTCCTATGGGTGCTAATTACTGATTGGGGTCACTTTCTTCCAGCTAGGACTTTTTTAAGTATTTCTTATAAGTTGGGTCTGCTAGCAGCAAATTCTGTTTTTTTTTATTTGTTTGTTTATATGGTGTGACAGTTTGAAATTCTTTTATGAATCCCACAAAAAGAAAGATTATGTATTTGAACTAATCCATTCCTGTAGGTATGAGGCCCTTTTTGATTGGACTACGTCAGTGAGGCATGACTCAGTTTGACACTCCACCCTCTTACTGGAGCTGATATAAACAGAGATACAGAGAGAGACACACACACACAGATAAAGGAAGCCACCATTTTTTTATTCTGCCATGGGAGAGAGAACTCTGTTGCCTACAGCTGCATAAATGCAGAGAAGCCCTGAAAGACTGAAAGAGGAGGCCCAGAAAAAGTTAAGCCTTATGCCTACTTGCCCACAGCTGAGCTCCAGAAGATGGTAGATTCTGGAGTGGAAGGCAGAGACCTCAGTAGAGATCAGCCACCATCTTGCTTTGCCACATGGCAGGACGTCTGAGAAATCATCTCTGCTGATGCCTTGATTTGGACATTTCATGTCCTTGGAATGGTAAGCTTTCACCCCAAATAAATACCCTTTATAAAAGCCAGCCCATTTCTTGTAATTTGCATTAACAGCCCTTTGGCAAACTAAGACATATGGGGATGTCATTATTTGGCCTTTATTTTTAAATGATACATTTATTGGGTAAAAGATACTTAACAGTTATTCTCTTTCAGCCTTTTGAATATGTCATCCCACTGCCTCCTGGCTCCCATTGTTTCTGATGTGAAATTAGCAGTTAATCTTTTATTGGGGTTCCTTGTACATGAAATGCCATTTTTCTCTTCCTGTTCTCAATATTTTCTCTTTGTCTTTTTCCTTTCAACATTTTTACTATGATGTGTCTAGTATGACTGTTTTTGCATTTATCCTACTTGAAGCGAACTGAATTTCTTGGATGTGTAGATTAACAATTTTAATCTAATTTTGGACATTTTCAGTCTTCGTTTTCATATATATTTTTCTGCATCATCTTCTCTCTTCACTCCTTCTAGTAACCCCATTATGCATATCATGGTATGCTTAACAGTGTCACATATTTCTCTGAGGCTCTGCTCATTTCTTCATTTCTTTTTTCCTCCATTCTTTGGTTTACATAATCTCTATCAATCTATCTTAAGGTTCACTGATTATGTCTTCTGCCAGCCTCCCTAGTGACTCGTTCAGTTATTGTGCTTTTTAACTCCAGAATTCCCATTTGGGATGTTAAAATCATTTCTATTTCTTTATTGAAATCCTTTTTTGAGGAGACATTGTAATCATACTATACTTTACCTTTTAAAAAGTAAAGTTTCCTTTGGTTCTCTGACCTATTTATCATGATTTCTATAAGTCTTTGTTAAGTCTAGCATCTGGGCCCTCTCATAGGCCATTTTTGAAGGCTACTTTTTTGGGGGGTGGGAAGGCTCATGATTTTCTGTTTCTTTGCATGTCTCATAATTTTTTTGTTAAAAACTGGATATTTTAGATAATATATTGTAGCAACTTTGGATACTGATCCCCTCCATTCTAGGATGTGTTGTTTATTTTTGTTTGCTCATTTATTTGCTTAGTGACATGGCCAGACTATTTCAGTGATCTCTATTTCCTCAGCAGTGTGAGGCCTCTGATGTTTTCCTCAGATGGGAGAGCCTTGGGTCTGCACACAATGAACTTGGGATGATAGTGGTTTTAACAGGACTCTCTTTGACTGTCTCTTTCCTCCAATCTCTTGGCTAAACTGTTCTTCCTCTGCTGGTATTAGAGCTGTCAATTAGGCCACAATAATTGCTGACTGGTTGCTTTATTGTTTTTGACAATTCCCTGGGGCATAAATTCCTTACAATCTGATTTAATTAAATTTGCATCCTTTTGCAGCATGCATCATATTTCTCTGAGGAGAAAATTGCAGGGGTAATTTTATTTTTACAAGAATGCTTGTGGTAGGCAGAAAAAAATGGTTCCCTGTTGGGAATCGAATCATCTCCCCACAAAAGGCATGTTCAGGCCCCAATCCCTGTTCCTGTGGGTGTGAACTTATTTGTGAATAGAACCTTAGAAGATGTTATTAGTTAAGGTCTGTCCAAATCAAATATGGGTGGGCCTTAATCCAATATGGTTGAAATCCTTATAAGCAAAGGAAATTGGACACAGAAGGAGAAAGTCACAGGGAGCAGCCAGAAGCTGGAAGTTAATGGGACCCAGAAGAGAAAGGAGAAGACACTGCCATGTGCATTGCCATGTGACAGAAAAGCCAAGGATCCCCAAAGATGGCCAATCAACCAGAGGATACCAACCCTGGGAAGAAGTAGGCCTTCTGGCATCTGAAACAATGGGCCAATAAAATGCTTTTGTTAAGCCAATCCATTTTACAGTATTTGTTTTAGTAAACTAAGACACCCCCCAAAAACATATTCCCTTCCTAATCTTCGAACCTTTGACTATTAGTTTAATGGCAATAGGTGCAATCAAGTTAAGAATCTTCAGAGGAGAAGCTTATCCTGGATCATCCAGTGGGCCCTAAATGCAATCACATGTATCCTTATAAGAGAACAAGAGGGAAATTAAAGACAGATAGATACATGTAGAGGAGAAGGCAATGTGAAGACAGATTGGAGTGACGTAACCACAAGTCAGGGAACACTAAAGATTGCCAGGCAGCAATGAGAAACTAGAAGAAAGGAACGGATTCTCCCCCAGAGCCTCCAAAGGGCGTGTGACCTTGCCAACACCCCAATTTCAGACTTCCGGCCTTCTAAAGTGTGAGAGAGTAAATTTCTGTCATTTTAAGCTACTGAAATTGTGGTAATATGTTATGGCAGCCCAAGGAAACTAATACAGTACCCTTAAGCTTCAACTTCCCTACACTTTTCCAGAGTTAGTTCCTTTGCAGAGTGCTCTGGATCTCTCTTCCTATGGGCTGCCTCTCACCTTGGACAATATCTCTGAGTCCCTGTCCCAGAGTTGGGGGCAGGATCAATGATCCACCTCTCTAAGAGTGACACATTTCTTTATGAGCAAAGCACCAGGCTGCTGTGGCAGCCCCTGTCTTTTCTATTTGCCTCTCTTAGTGTGAACAAGCTAGGCAAAATTGATTGGGGCCCCAGTATTCTTAGCCTGCCATGCTTGGCATAGAGCCTTTGAACTATGAATGGGAGCCAGGTAGAAGGAAACCCAACCTCTTGGCAACACTCACCTGGAATTTAGCCTCTGCAACAGGGAGCTGGGGCTGGTAATGGTGGTGGTGATACATGCTGGTGGCCTGGAAGATACTGCAGAGGAAGCCTCATCTTCTTAGCCAAACCTGCCTTGAGTGGAGCATTTGTCATGCTGACCTGTTTGAGAATTGAGCTGGTGAGTTGGTGGAGCAGAGAGGGGGTCATGGTTCAGGTGCCACAGATTTTCACCTTTCTTTCCAAGATTTAGTCGATTTTCTTGAATGCATGTTTATTTGTTGTATGTCCTTAGAATAATTTGCAGATACTTTAACTCATTGGGAATGTGTGTGTGTGTGTTTTTTAAATTAATTTTCACCACTTATGGTTGTTTACTGGGGAAAGGATCTATGGAGTACCTCACACCACCATTTTGAAGTTGTTGCAGCCTGTCTATCCTCACTCATCCTGGGGCCACTCTTCTCTTCCTTCTCTTTTCTCCTGGCCAAGGAACACTAATGCCAGGATTATTACTGCCCCAGGATCTTTTCACTGGCTGTTCCTTCTGTTTGGAAAGTTCTTCATTGTAGTAGACACTGTTGTTTGCCTACCCATGGGTGCAATCTGGCATGCTGCTTGGTATTATACTTTCCACAAACTAAGAAAAACAGGTTTTTAAATGATTAAACAAAAAGAAAAGAATTATATTTCATAGCACATGAAAGTTACATTAAATGCAAATTTCAGTGTCCATGAATAAAGTTTTATTGGAATACAGTCACTCCCAATCATCTACTTATTTTCTATGGCTGCTTTTGCACTACAACTGCAGATTTGAATAATGACACTATAAATTACAGTGACACAGTTATAACTTAAAGGAATTTTGAGTGCTACATATATCACTCTGAGTGAAGGCATTTTCAAAGATGAAATATGCAAAATCTCATTGTAGATCAGCATTAACGGATGAACATTTGCAATTGATTTTGTTGATAGGAAATACTAACTTTGAACCCCAAATAAGCAAAATGTCATCCCACCCAAAAACTGATACCATTCTTCTCTTAAGTAGACTTGCATTTTAAAAATTGTATTCAATTATTATTATATTTTCAATTCCATTAATATATACTTGTGGAAATTTATTTTCACTCTTGTCATATACGTAACTATGTAAGAGCCTCAATTGACCCCAAAGCCTAAACTATTTCCTATCCAATTCTTTACAGAAAAAGTTTTCCAATCATGGTAATTCTATTCCCTGGCTAGTGAATGAGTGATTTTAAGTGGGGTGTCTGGCCTTTTGCTTACTAATGAGGTATAGAAAGAAATGTGCTGGGGCACTACTGCAACTGCTTTCTTCTTCCTCTGGAGGTTGTGATGTGATGCCTGGAATTATGGCAGTCATCAGGGGACCTAGCTGACACCCTGAGGACCAGGCTGACACCCTGATGATGGCAGGGCTTGAAGATGGGAAAACCTGGATCCTTGTGCTGTGGGTAAACCCTGAGTTAAGCAGTCCTAGAAGAGACTTCTTGGTATGTGAGAAAACAAATGCTCTTCTTATTTAAATTGTTTGAATTAAAGTTTTCTGCTACTTGTCAAAAGCATTTCAATTGATATCCAGGACATCTCATGGTTCCTTCTCATCATACAAGTTTCAGGACAAATGTCCCCTCCTCACAGAGGCTTTTCTGGCCACCCCGAGGAAATAATCTATAATTCTTTGCCCACCCTGCCTTTAATGCTCTTCTTGGCATGTATTGCTATCTGTAATTATTTTGCTAGGAGCTTCCCCTCACTCAAATATAAGGTCTCTGATCTCAAAGACATTGCCTGATTCACCACTGTTACTACAGGGCTTAGAAGAGGGTCTGGCACTGAGTGTGAGCTCAGTAAATACTTGTTGAATAAAAAAATCCTAATATTTTAATTAATATTTAATAGAATTAATATTAGTAGTATCAATGAAGATTGCTCAGAAATGTTCATTTTTACTATTAATAAACATAGATTATATTTATTATTCAGATTAAAAATCTTCCTAGGTGCTTAGTACATGCCACACTCAGAGCTATGAGCTTTTCAGTGCCCATGAATTAATCCATCAACTTCCGTGGTATAAGGACTGTGTTATTGTCCCTCCAGTACAGATAACTACTAAAGTCAGTTTTCTACAGTACAACCTATACTAGTACAAGCCATGTCAAAAACAATAGTATTAACAATAATAATGATAGTTACCAAAGATCAACAAACTTTAAAATTGGATTCGCTGTTTCTCACCCAGGACCTATCTAGTGGGAAGTCGCAAGGAGCCATGGTGTTTTTGTCCTGGTCTCTATTCTCACCTCCTTGCAGGAGGAAATTCCCGCAGGAAACAGAAAGCATGCTCGCCAGGGCGACCTGAAGACCCAATTTACCCTGGCAAGAATGAATGATTATTGCATCTGATTTGAGCCCTGCCCTTTCTGTTCCTCTTGGGGTACTGGAGCTATGCTGCACATATATGCCTATAAGACAGGTTGCGGCAGATCTTGTGTACGCTTTTGCTGAGTTCTCTGAGAGCTGGCCAATTACTGTCCCTCAGCTGGAATGCCTACTGCCTTGATTTTTCTTCTTTGCAAAAAATGTATCTTCCTGTTTTCTGGATAATCTCTGTTTCAAACTTAATAATTTTCCATGATATCATCTCCCCTGCCAAACTCCTGCTGAGTGTTCCAAAAAGGGATTATGTATAGGAATTAATGTGCATCCTCCTAGGCCAATAGTCCCTGTAATTCTAATAACTGTTATCATAGCAATAATATTCACTTCTGTCTGTTTTTATTTCTAGCAAATTTGGAGGGTATCTTTGGGATAACGTATTCTAAAGTATAGGCTCTGTGGGCTCTCTGGCATCTCAAATATTCACTTTAGAACTTTGACACTTCAAAGAGATAAGAAGACTCCTATTTTCTTCCAGTGCTGTTCAACAGAACTTTCTTGATGATGGAAATGTTCTATATTGATACTATCCCAACCACCCAATATGGCAACCACTAGCTACTTGTAAGGTATGAGCAATTGAAATGTGGCTAGTGTGACTGAGAAAGTAAATTTTTAATTTTGATTAATTTAAATTTATGCCACATGTGGCTGGTGTGGTTCTAGAGCATCTGAGGATGCTGAGCTATTTCACATTCACAGCTGGGTTCTAGGATGAGTAGCATCAGCGGCAACACCTAATACCCTCCCTCAGCAATGTCTGGAAACCAGCCAGTAGTTGTTAATGATGATGAAATTAACAATATGATTTACATGGACTTCTCACACAACCTCACTTTAATCTCCACAAAATTCCTGTGAGTTAGGTTTTACTGTCATCCACAATTTAAAGAAGAGGAGGCTAAGAGCACTTGAAAGCCTTGGCCAAAGTCACAGAGATTTTGGGCTCAGAGTCCCGTGTGTGTTATGCTATGCTCACTGCTCGGTGGTTTTCTGATTCCACAAATATTCTATATGCACGTTTATCCCAGATAAAGATTAGACAGCTGCAGCCTAATCAGAAAGCAGGAAAAGTGAAACCCAGCTCAGCTGCCAGGGCTCAGCTGGTGGGAAACAGGGGGGTGGTGAGAAGGATGGGCAGTGGCATGCACGTGGCGCTCACACTGATGGCCCAGGATCCTGCACCCAGGATGCGGCTCAGATCAGACTCCAGCACCACTGACCATGTGCTGGGCACTGGCCTTGGGGTCACCCACTGGGTCCTCACCACTACTCTGAGAAGGCAGTACTATTTCCTAAATGAGAAAATGAGGCTGGGAGTGTTCACATAGCTCACTAAGGTTTGTTCCACCTGTGCAAGTGCTAGGGACAAGATTCCAGCTCATCTACTTCCAGCACCCCAGAGAGCCCCTACCCAAGCAAACGGCCAAAGCCAAGGAATATCTGGAGCAGAACCAGGGGTGAGGGCACACAGTGGAATTGTGGTCTTCATCAGGAAAACCAGAGGAAGGCCTGAAGTGTCTATACTTGCTCTAAAATCCTCTCATGTGCCCTCCATTTGGAAGCTGAGACCAGAGATTCTGTGACTCCTTAAAGAGAAATGAATAAATGGTCTCACGACTGTGCAAGCATTGGAGGGAGACCAGCCCAGCCCCAAAGTAACCGATGACTCAGAACTCTGCACAGCCTGCACCTGGAGTCGTTGACAGAGCTGCTCTACTGGACACCATGGGCAAAGAGAGAGGGGCCTGGGCCTTTAAGCATTGGAGACATGGGATCCTAAAGTCCCAGACCAGGAGGGTGACAATCTGGTCCCTCCCCCTCTCCAGGAGACTGTATCTAAACCAGAGGCCATCAATCCTGTTCAGCCCGAAAGTGCTATTGGGACCAAAGCTTGAGAGAAGGAACAGGGAAAAAGTGGACAAAAGATGTGGAGTCAGATAAGGAAGAAAGAAGGAAGGGATGGAGGGAGGAAAGAGAGAAAGAAGGAGAGGAAGAGAGAGAGAAAGAGAAAGAAAAAGAAAGAAAGAAAGAAAGAGAGAGGGAGGGAGGGAGGAAAGAAAAGAAAAGAAAGAAAGGAAAGAGAGAGAGAGGAAGGAAGGAAGGAAGAGAGGGAGGGAGGAAGAGGAAAGAAAGAAAGAGAGAAAAAGAGAGAGAGAGGAAGGAAGGGAGGGAGGGATGGAGGAAGGGAGGAAGGGAGGAAGGAAGAGAAAGCGAGTGGCGGAGTCCACCACAGGGGCTCCACCTGCCCAGGGCCCTGACAACAAGCACAGCCTCTCCCTAGCAATCCCCGTGGTGCTCACAGTAGGAACCCACAGCAGCCTTCCAACCTTGTGCCTGATTCCTCCAACACTCCCACCCACCTCGGGCCTAGCCACACTAAGCTCCTCATAGCCTTCAAGTTGCCTCTTCCAAGAAACTGCCCCTACACCCCATTCCTATTTTTATGCTCCTCCACTTTTCTCCCTTGGCTCCCCCCCCCCCCACCTATTTACCTGTCTGTTTCTCCCCTAGGGGCACAGGGGCCTTGGGTACATGGCAGCAACAATCAGTGACAACACTAATAAGAATTAATTCCCGCAGAGCAATTCCTGTGTGTGAAGTGTGGCTCCAAGTACTCTGCATGTATTTTTTTTTTTTTTTTAAGCTAACCCATCGTGTGGTATTTTTTCATTTTTATTTATTTTTCATCATATCGTATTTGTCATAGCAGCCCTGACAAACTAAGACACTGAATTTTTACATCTCTGGGTAACAGTAATTCCTATGTATAAGCAGCAGGAAACACCAGGAAAATGACTGTGAACACATCATTAAGTCCTGATGGATGAAACTGCTAGGGGCTGGACCGGGCTGCTTCCCGAGATGAGCAGGAGCTGGGACACTGCTGTCGCCAAAGGGAGGGCAGAGCTAACAAGCATTATGGCCCCAGGTGAGGCCGCCATCCAGGCCCCCTCCTGGGAACATCCTGCCCAGCAAATCTATCTTCTGATTATAATTTGGTTTCCCACCTTGCCTACCTGTAGGGAAGGGGCAACTGATCAGACCTGCAGGAGTGCAGAGTTCTTACAGAAACTCAGGGCTCCGCACCCATCGGCAGGGGGTTGGTGATGGGGAATGGTATCCCTGCACCTACCACCTGGGTCTGTCAGACTCCTAGGTGCCCCCCACCTTGCCACCTGCACCTGACCATGTAGAGCACCTGGGGAAGGCAGGCATGGAGGTCCTCCAAGGGGCTTGGCCAACTCACACATCCCCTGTCTCCTCCTGTAAAATAAGGTTGATATTGTAGACCACACTCTCTCCCACACTGTTCTGCATGTTATCTGCTGATGTAAAATGGCCTATATGGGAATCCTTGTAATTTTCGTGTAACATTTATGTAATCTAAGCATCTTTTAAAATATAAGAATAAATAAATAAACAAAAAAAATTTACAGATAAAAAAAATAAAGTGAATATATGAAAAGTGAAAAACAAAAAACAAAAAACAAAAAATAAGGTTAACAATCCCCAGTGCACAAAGCTGTTGTGACAATTAAGTTTCTACACACATGCAATGAAATGACACCTTTCAAAGTAGGAAAATGGTGTTTTGTGGTTTTCTTTTCTTCAATTTTTCTTTTTAACTTTTTAGTTTGAAATACTTTCAAATTTACAGGACAGTTACAAAAATAATACAAACCCCATAGAAAGAATTCCAACATACCCTTATCCCCCGAGATACCCGGACCTACCGATCTTAACATTTTTTAAATTTATTTTTATATATATAAACATATTTCAAGAGGTGCTTAGATTACCCAAAATATTACACGGAACCCACTGGGATTCCCATGTTGCCCACCTCCCACACCTCCCACACCTCCCACCACATCCCACACAAACATTTCCCATAAGTGTGGCCCACAACCCTCAATGGACTTACACATCCTGGGGCCTTGCCACTAACCATAGACCAAAGTCCATATCATAGACCAGACTCTCTCCCACACAGTTCTGAGTGGTGTGTGCTGATTTAAAATGGCATACATCCGTTGCCACAATGGTACTCAGGACAACCTCCAAATCCCAAAGAAGCCCCTGTATTTCAACTGTACATCCCCTCCCTGCCCCGAAAGTGTCCAGCGGCCACTGGCTCCACCTCACTGTTATAATTTCTTCCATTGCTAGAATCACCATATGTGTACAACAGAATATCATCAAGTCCACTCTAGTCCATAGTTCTTCCCCCAATCCTGAGGGGACTGGGATGGTGATGTCCACTCCACCTCCAAGTGAGAGAGAGCTTATATCCCATGGATATGGTGGGTGGGATGATCCTGCCTGCAGATGCAGGCCCTCTCCATTCTCTGGGATGGCCGTTGCTCATCATTGTGTCCTCGCCAGGTGACTTGGATGAGTCCATTGAGCTGTAGGGTAGGAGTTGCAGCTCCACCAAGATTCCACGCACACCTGGCACATAGGTAGGCCAGAGGCTCCAGTCTCTGGAAGTATACCTAAAAACTCCAGCATCACATATAGGTTTGAATAGAAGGGACTGATGAACCATGTGCAGGGAGGACTTATTTGAGTCCAATTCTGTCACTCTCAGGAGCACAGATTCCAAAATAGAGCCCACTGATAAGGCATCAATCTCTGGGGCTATCCCCCCTTATATAGGACCTGGGTGTCTCCAGAGCTCTCAGGAGCCCCTCTGTGTGGGGTGATAGGCACTTTGATGTTCTATGAGCTCCTACTGAGGTGTGCATAAGAGTTGCCTCTGGGATGACCTCCCCACTCTCTTTGAAGTCTCTTAGCCACTTGAACTCATTTGTCTTTACCTTTTCCCCCTTTTATTCAAGGTCTTTTTCCAGTTGTGTTGCCAGTTGGCATTTGGTATTAATCTATCGTTGCCAGGGAGGCTCATCCCCGGGAGTCATGTCCCACGTTGCGGGGAAGGTAATGCATTCATATGCTGAGTTTGGCTTAGAGAGAGGCCATATTTGAGCAACAAGGAGGCTCTCAGGTGGCAACCCTTAGGCACCCCACAACAGCAAGCTAAGTCTCAGTTACAAGAGCAAAGACTCACAAAGGTAGTCATCAATAAAAAGAACTCATCAGTGGGTCATCCTCTTTTGACAGACACTGTCCCTGCACTCAGAGAATTATTGCTGCTCTCTTGGAGACTGTGGCAGAGCTCTCCAGACTAGGAATTCAGATTCCCTCATTTATTGTGTGATTGTCCACCCATCGTGACCATGCCCCATCTTTTGATCTTTTGAACAATTTTGTATATCTTTCATGTATATTCGGATGAACTAACTCCCATGAATCCCCCCTCCCAGACACCCCCCACCAATAATCCCCTGCAGTACCCATTGTAACCCTTCTGTGATCCAAATCCTCCATGAACATGTAGTGCATAAAATAATCAAATACACTTAATAGGAAAAAGAAACAACAATGATAAGCTTACATGCAAGAGACAAACATAAGGAAACTCAGGAAAAAAACAAAACAAAACAAATAATCAAACAAAACAAAATAAAACAAAATATAATTAGCGGATTGGGACATTCAAAAAAATGGGGAAAAAAGCAAAAGAAATGCCTTTAAAAAATATATATATATATATATTCTTTTTTTTTCCTTTTATCACTGTGTTATCAGATGTCCGGTGTGTCGTGACACCTTCCCCTCTCAAATCCCCATTGTCTCCCAATTTTTCATTTAAGTTTCAAAGAAGTTTTAGGTCACAGCAAAGTCACACACGGAGTAGCAGAGACTCCCAGATACCAAACCACCCCTCCTTCCCCACCCCATATTAACCCCCCCCCCTTTTTGGATGTTAGCATTGTTTTAACTGTTATACAGGTAGCAAAATATAGCAGCTAAACATTGTCAATGATTTACAATATAGTTTACAATTTAGATGATATGGTTTAATAATTTTTATGATATTTACCATATCCTGTGTCCATTACTGTAAGGTAATGAAAAACCTTTCCCATGACCACCTAACACCCCATTAGATCTTGACTGTTCCCTTCCCCCCAGCCCCCCAGGGCACATGACACCACCCTATCCCGACCCATGGAATGTCAAGATTCACAGTTACATGCCCTGGGAATTTGAACCTGCCCTTCCTAATCCACCCAACCGCCAGCGCTGCACCACCAAACCCAGGAACACCACCACCCATCTGCCCCATCCCCCAACATGCAACCACACTCTATCCCTTTACCATAGATTATGTCCATATGGGTGATGACTCAAAGCCTACTGTTCTCTTACTCTCCCTTGTTAACCTATCTTTCAGACAATGGTTCTCAGAGACTACTCACTTTCCTCAGTTCAGATCAGTGAGGTCATATACTGTTCATCCTTCAGTGCCTGGCTTGCTTCACTCAACATAAGGTCTTCAAGATTCATCCACGTTATTCCATGTGTTAGCACTTTATTCCTTCTTACAGCTGAGTAATATTCCATTGTATGTATTTACCACATTTTGCTTCTCCATTCGTCTGTTGATGGGCACCGGGGCTGATTCCAACTTTTGGCAATGGTGAACAATGCCACTATGAACATTGGTGTGCATATATCTGTTTATGTCTTTGCTTTCAGTTATTCTGGGTATATACCCAGCAGTGGAATTGCTGGATCATATGGAAGATCTATTGTTAGTTTTCTGAGGAACCGCCAAACTGTCCTCCACAGTGGCTGGACCATACCGCAGTCCCACCAGCAGTGGATGAGGGTTCCTATTCCTCCACATCCTCTCCAACATTTAGTGTCTCCTGTTTTTTCAATAGTTGCCATTCTGATGGGTGTAAGATGGTATCTCATTGTAGTTTTGATTTGCATTTCCCTGATAGCAAGCGATGTTGAGCATTTTTTCATGTGCTTTTTAGCCATTTGTATTTCTTCCTTGGAGAAGTGTCTTTTCAGGTCATTTGCCCATTTTTAAAATGGGTTGTTTGTCCTTTTATTTTCAAGGTGTAGGATTTCTTTATATATGCAGGATATTAGGCTCCTATCAGATATATGGTTGCCAAATATTTTTTCCCATTGGGTAGGCTGCCTTTTTATTTTCTTAATAACATCCTTTGAGGTGCAGAAGTTTTTAATTTTGATGAGATCCCGTTTATCTATTTTTTCTCTTGCTGCTCATGCTTTGGCTGTGAAGTTCATGAAACCATTTCCTATTACAAGGTCCTGTAGATGCTTCCCTACATTATCTTCCAAGGTCTTTATGGTTTTGGCTCTTATATTTAGATCTTTGATCCATCTTGAGTTGATTTTTGTATAAGGTGTGAGATGGTATTCTTCTCTCATTCTTTTGGATATGGATATCCAGTTCTCCAAGCACCACTTGTTAAAGAGGCCACTCTCTCCCACCTGAGTGGGCTTCGTGGCCTTGTCAAATATCAGATAACTGTATATGCGAGGATCTATATCAGAACTCTCAATCTGGTTCCATTGGTCAGTAGGTCTATCCTTGTGCCAATACCACGCAGCTTTGATCACTGTAGCTTTGTAGTATGTTTTAAAGACAGGTAGTGTGATATCTCCAACTTCATTTTTCTTTTTCAATATGTCTTTGGCAATTCGGGGCCTCTTGCCTCTCCAAATATATTTTGTTGTTAGTTTTTCCAGTTCCTTAAACCATACAGTGTTGACCTTTATTGGGATTGCATTAAATCTGTAGATTAGTTTGGGTAAGGATAGACATCTTGATGATGTTTAGTCTTCTTATCCATGAACAGGGAATACTTTTCCATTTATTTAAGTCTTCTTTGATTTCCTTTAACAATGTTGTGTAGTTTTCTGTAATAAGTCCTTTACATCTTTAGTTAAACTTATTCCTAGGTATTTGATTCTTTTAGTCACTATTGTAAATGGTATTTTTTTCCTGATTTCCTCCTCAGTTTGCTGGTTATTGGTGTACAGAAATGCTACTGATTTTTGGGCATTGATCTTATAGCCTGCAATATTACTGAACTCCTTTATAAGTTCTAGAAGACTTAGTTGTGGATTTCTCAGTGCTTTCTATGTATAGGATCATGTCATCTGCAAATAATGAAATTTTTACTTCTTCTTTTCCAATCTGGATGCCTTTTATATCATTTTCTTGTCTCAGTGCTCGTACAAGCACTTCTAAGACAATGTTAAATAGGAGTGGTGATAGTGGGCATCCTTGTCTAGTTTCCGATCTCAGAGGGAAGGCTTTTAGGATTTCACCATTGAAAATGATGTTAGCTTTGGGTTTTTCATATATACCCTTTATCATATTCAGAAAGTTTCCATCTATTCCTATCTTTTGTAGTGTTTTTATGAGGAAAAGAGTGCTGTATTTTGTTGAATGCTTTTTCTGCTTCTATAGGGATGACATGTGATTTTTTTTCTTTCAATCTGTTTATGTGGTGTATTACATTGATTTCTACATGTATTATTAATTTCATGTTTGTAACTTTATGAGCTAGGTACTATTAGTGTCTTCATTTTACAGAGGAGAAAAGGGAAGCACAGAGAGGTAAATTAACTAGCTTAAAGAACAGAGCTAGTGAATGGAAGAGCCAGAATTTGAACTCAGGTAGTCTGATTCCAAACTCTTACTACAATCACTTAACTAAACTGCTCAATACACTAGAGGTGCTCACACCTATTGAACTGTTCATTCACTTACGGTTTTACTGTGTAAATTGCCATCTTAAGTCTAAACCATGATAGAATGGTACCTGGACTAGAGAAGGAAATGGTTGCAGCTCCGTACACCTGGAGGGACTTAGCAATGCTCCACTGGAGATGGCGAGTAAGCTAATCTGTTACTTGTAGATGATGCTAACTGCTCTTGGTAAGCATTTTATATCTTTCGTATGTGTGTTGCACGTTCCCTTTAGAGAGCCATAAATTTAGATATTGGATTTGAACCACTTCTTAAGTGTGCCTGGGAACAATTTGTGGTTGGCAAATGCAGGGTTCTGGGTGTGACACAAGCAGGACTCTCAGAATGACCACAGGCAATGGAAGCAGGCTCGCTCTGATACAGGCAACAAAGCCATGGAAAACCCTTTAAACACCGGCGTTGCTTTGTTCTTAGTCATGTGCCCTGGTGCATATGTTCATGGAAGATGTGTGCCATGCATGGCTGGGCACCCACAGGCAGGGCTGTAATAGGTAGGATGATGGTGCCCCAAAGATGCCCACTCCTGATCCACGGGCCCCGTGACCACGTTAGGTTACGTGGCAAAGGGAAGTTAAAGTTGCAGATGGAATTGCAGTTGCTAATCATCTGACCTTAAAATAGGGAGATTATTCTGGATTACTGAGTGGGCCCGATGTGATCACAAAGGTCCTTAAATATGGAAGAGGGAAGCAGAAAAGGAGTCAGAGAAAGATGACTACGGAAGAAAGGCACAGAGAGATACAACATTGGAGATGCGGGAAGGGGCTGTGAGCCAAGGAATGCGGGCGGCCGCTAGAAGCAGGAAAGGGCAGGACACATTCCCCCTCCGAGTCTCCAGAAAGGAACGCAGGCCTGCCAACAGCTTGAATTTAGCCCAGCGAGACCCATGTTCTACCGCAAAACTCTAAGATCATACGTTGGTGGTGTTGTAAGGCACTCAATTCATGATGATTTGTTATAGCAGCAAGAGGAAACTAACTTGGGGTGGGGACAGTGAGGCTCTCAGCGCCCCCACCCCACCCCAGGAGAAGTTTATGGTCTGCCGTGCTCACCCTTTCCTGGGAGAGTGTGACCAGAGACCCAGGTTTGAGCTGCTCTGTAGGCTCCTTCTCAGCCCCTGGGGGGCATTTCCCACTGCTTAGCTGCCAGATACAGGGGCAAGAAGGCTGCATGTCTCGACACAGGTTGAGAACTCTAAATCGTAGAGACAATTTAAGATAAAAACAGAACAAGGTCCCTTCTTCTAGTCACGTAGCTGGAGTCTTTGAGGACTGAGGCGTCCAGGAAAAATAGTGACTCTTCCTCTTTCATTTTGCCTAATAGACAGATTTTGAGAAACTCCAAGGTCATGTGTCCTCCTTCTGGGGCCAGGGAGACAGGTGTGAGTAAACAAGGCCTTATACAGTCCAGAGCTGACCTTCACCAGCCCTGCTGACTGCTCAGAGAAAATGTGCAGGTGGTTTTCTTTCTTTCTTTTTTTTTTTTTTGGGATCAGTGCTGTTTAAAGATGAAGACAGACTTAATGGAGGAGAAAGTAGGCTGCTCTCTGACCTTGGCTGTGTGTTTTTCTCCATTTCCTGTCAAGTTTAGCACTAAGAACAAACAACTGCCGATGAGCTGGAACATGAGGATGCAAAGGGCAGACAGCAATGAGAAAACTCCGAAGAGAGGCCAAATCGAATCTGAGACAATGCCTAGCCCAGTGGGAAAGTGGACTTCTGTCCAGAGTTTAAAGGCACATGCACGGGCTAAGGTATGGACCAGGCAGATCTGTGTTTGAGCTGTGTGGTCCTGGGCAGGTTATCTAACCTCGAGGACACCAATCCTCACCTGTCCAAGAGGGATGGTTATCCCTGTCCTGCTGGGTGTGGTGAGGTGCTCTGGGAAGGTTTCTTCTAGCGAGGTACAGATACCCCCCAAGCTGGCTCAAGTAAAGGGAGGGTGGTGTGAACAAACACAAAGAACCTCAGAAAATCCAAGAGCATATGCTGTAATAGGTTCTGGATTCCAGATTCTGGTGCATTCCAGGAACCACTTACATCTACCTGGAGTCCGCAGTGCTTTTTTTTTTTTTGGCTTAACTTCTTTATATATATATATTTCTTTTTTCTACTGAAATATAACATATAATTAGGTATTTAAATCTTAAGTATATGGCTCAGTTAAATTTACATATTTAGATACATTTTTTTCTTTTTCTTTTTCTTTTTTTAAGGAGGTACCAAGAATTGAACCCAGGAACTTGTGCATGGGAGGCAGGTGCTCAACCACTGAGCTACACCTGCTCTCCTAAATACCTTTTTAATTACCACCCACACCAGCTCCCAGCTATTTCTGTAAACAGAGTTTTATTGGAACACAGCACCATCCATTGTTTACCTCTTGTCTATGGCTACTTGTATAATTGCCACAGAGGCCTAACATATTTACTAGCTGGCTCTTTAGGAAAAACCCTGGTGACCCCTTGTATGGAGCCTGCCCAGCTCTCATGTCCCCACAAGTTGATACTCCACATGACTCTTTTGACCTATATTACTTTAGGTGAACTCCATATAAATGGAATATTCTCTTTCATCAGTCAATGCTATGTCTGTGAGACTCATCCATGTTGTGTGGCACTTTCTCTACTGAGCACTACCTACCATTAATGTGACTCAGCAGCACTCCAGGCACCCTCCTCTCTGTCCTAGAAACCTGCTTTACTCTTCTCCCAGGCCCCTTGCTCCTGGATGCCTGCTCCCATGTGGCCTCTAGAATGCTCTGGGCCCTCTCTCTCCAGTAGTAGTTCTTAGACTCACTGATCTAGCTATGTCAATCTATGTATCCTCTATCTACCAATCGATCAACGAATTAATTGATTAATCATCTATCATCTATTTAATCTATCATCTATGGATATCTCAATCTGTCACTCTGTCTAATCTATAACCTATCAAGTGATATAATCTGTCATCTATATCTATCCATCTATTCTGTCATCTAATATCTATCAATCATCTATCATCTATCTACTATCTATCTATCTATCTATCTATCTATCTATCTATCTATCTATCTATCTATCTATCTATCTATCTATCTATCT
>JAKSZT010053825.1:18124137-18136113 GCA_026826555.1 Tolypeutes matacus
TCTATCTATCTATCTATCTATCTATCTATCTATCTATCTATCTATCTGTTTTCTACCTGTATCACTTATCTGTTCTTGAGCCTTGAATGCCATTGAAACTCTGATCAGGGCTAGGGATCCTCTTCTCAGATTAATGCACCGATAGTGAAATGTTTATTTAAAGATTGACATATTTTTTGTTTTTTCTCCCTGCATCAGTGAGAGAAATATTAGAAACCACCTTGGATTCTTGAAGTTTCTTCTCCTTTAGAAAAAGAAGGGGTAGGATAGAAAAGACCCTGCTATCACTTTTAGTTTCACCTAAAAGGCAGGAGCAGAACAGGTACCTTGGGTGGAGAGGCAGGGAGTGGACCAGGCTACTTAGTGCTTTGAAGGCCTGACCTGGGGGGTGACCCCTGGAAGACAAGGGGGCAGGGCTCAGGGTTTCCCTCATACCAGACTTGGGAAAGGCACCGGCCCAGCCCTGCAGTGGCTGCTGATCACTGAGCGTTTGAGCCTGGCTCTAAAAGACTGCTGGCCCTCCCTCCAGGGACGACACAGGCACCATTACATCAGGCAGTAACGGCACCTGCAGCGGCTGCGGGACCTGGATGTCAAGCAAGACCCCACACGGTAGTGGGGCGTGTCAGCAGCAAGGGACTGATCAGTTCCCAGAGTTTTCTTGACTTGGGTATGGAAACCGGCCGGAGCCCCTTAGGACTGTGGAAATTCAGGGTTCTAAGATCACGGAGGGGATGAGGGAGCCTTCAGAGGTTGATAGTGAACCCTCAGCCAAGGAGGTATCTGAGTCACGGAGCAATTAGCCAGTAAAAAAAAGAGATGTGATGCTCCTTGCACCTCAGATCTGTGAAGCAGTTCATACCATTTATACTCACAAACCCAAAATTTCACACATAATTTAAATGGGTTCATGGACTCCAGGCTAAGAGTCTCAGTTCAATATTCTATCCTTTCTGCTTCAGTTCCCACTGAAAATTAGCAAAGCCTTTCTAGGCTTAGTTTAAATCCCAAAGAGAATTTTATTGGCCAAGCTAATATTTTTAATTAGGCCACACAAATTGCGGTCTCTGGAAGCCCATGGATTGATTGTCCTTAGGTGAGACTCTCGGGTGGTTTGATCAGCCATGAGAGGTGGGGGGAGAGGGTGAAGCAGGGTCATGGGACAGCCAGCGTGGCCCCTGGGCAGTGAGGCAGGGGTGTGAGAAGGAGGTGTGCTCTGGGCAGGTGCTTTGACACTTACATCCAGAGCAGGAGGCCTGGAGATGATGGATGGGAAATGCTTAGTAAACACAATGCCAGGACAAAGTAGACAGCCAATAAGTGTTAGCTCTGATGGTGAGGAGGAGGAGGAGGAATTATCATTGATCATGATGCAAGCCAGCCCCTGGAGAATCATTTCCTTCTGAGGACTTTTATGCTACTGTGCCTCTCAGTGATGCTGATTGCCCTGGTAAGTGTTGAGAACAGCTGTTAAATTTACAGAAATTGGCAGGTTTATGGCACATGGGCATTTGATAAGGACACCCATTTAAAGGAATTAGGGCAGGGAAATTAAAAGTGCCCCTCAAGTCTTTAAAATACAGGTAGGTTTGAAGCTTTTTGAAAAAATGAATCACTTTAATAAAAACCTTAATAAGGACTAAATAAAGATATTGCACAGCAATCTGAATAACAATATTGTCTGAACGATTATAAAAGTTGTTCCTTTCATCTCATGAATTTGTGTAATTAAACTAATGTCACAGTTTGCTCTTGCATGGTGGCACCATGACAGAAGTGCAGAATTTTCACTCCACTGCTGGCTAATTATGATGACGTGTGATTCTATTTCTTATTTTCAAAAGTTCTTTTGAATTTTGTACCCAAGCCCCCCTTCCTCTTTGAAAACCTGATGTCTAAGTAGTTATGAATAAACCTCCCAAGCCAGAATTTGAATGTCATTTGGCATTATTCTTTTTTAAACCCACATTTGTTTAGGTGTCAGTAACAATTTAGAGAGTTAACTAGTTAAGTAACCTGGATTCTGGAGATGGGGACAAGAGGATTCGACTTCATTCAGGACCTCAATTAAGAGGGACCATTAACTGGTACTGGAGTGAGACAGAAGGGGTCCAGGCATCTTTGGGTTTTATTTTTATCTGCTTGCTTTGGGGAGCTCTTTTAGAGGAAATATACTTTTCTTCTGAAGGTAGAAAGACATTAAAGAAAAAGTCCAGTGAGCTGGACTTAGACACTACCACTCATGTCACTTAAACTGTCTGAGTCCCAGTTTCCTCATGTGTGCTGGGAGGGACTTAACCGGATCCATTCATACTTTTGGTCAGCCATTCAGCTCCCTGCTAACATTTCCTGAGTGTCAAGGTCATCCCCACACCATAAATGAAAGATAGGGTTTAACTTCAAAGAACTCACCAGCAGGAAAGAGGACAGCACAGAGGCAGCACTGCACAGAGGTTAAGAGTCCCGGTTCTGGAATTAGATGGCCGAAGTCCCAGGTCCCCCTCTTAAGTGCTATGGACCTTTGGATAAGTTTCTTTATTTTTCTGAGACTGTTTTCCTATGTTTATAGTGAGGATAATAATACCAATCTCATGGAATGACTGTAAAAGTTAAACAGGATAATACCAACAAAACACATTGCATGACAAAAAATCAAAGTTAGCTGCTAAATTATTATTGTTAAATGTGTTTACATTGCTCTAATATAGATATGTAAGTAATGCTGGAGGAACACTATGAAGGGAGCCATTGGTTCTGCCTGTAATGGCCTGAAGGAGGGCAGGCAGTTTCAGTGGAGGGGATATCTGAGTTAGATTTTGTTGAATGAGTAGTAGTTTCTACCTCGCAGAGAGTGAAGTAGTATGTAAGAGCAGGGGCACTGTATAAGAACATGCAAGGAGATGTGAAAATTTATGTTCTGAGAAAGGACAGAAATGTTTTCAGGCTAAACATTAGCATATGCAGGGAATGGCAGAGATTAATCTAGAAAGGAATCCTGGGATTAAATTACAGGCAGCACATTAGTCAGAAGGCTTTCAGATGCTGAAAAAAGAAAGCCCAACTGAACTGGTCCAAGTAATAAAAATGTTTATTGTTTTTTGGCATAGGTAAATTTATGGCTTTTAAAAACGTGAATATGTGAATGGTCAGATTTAGTATTGGTTTGGTCCCTTGACTCAATCCTGTCAACAAGGTCTAGTTTCTTCACACTTTAACTCTTCTGTCTTTCACAGCGTCTTCTGCATCCTAATACTGGATACCCATCATGGTCATGGTCATGAGTGGCTGCCGACAGCCGGGATTACATGCTTCCCAAGCAACATCCAAAGAAGAAAGAAAACCTGTTCCTGAGACCATCCAACAAGAGCCCTGAGCTTTATGATGACTAATCTACTCCGGAAACTATCTCTGTGGTGAGAGAAGTACCTGGGTTAATTGAGTTAGGCCTGGTTTACCACAACCAATCACTGTGACAATCAGAGCCACTCTTGGCACTGGAGGACAGTCTTTGTAAACCACATGGCTGCTACACAATGGGGGAGGAAAAGTATGGATGTAGAAAGGCTAATTCTATGGTTCATTCCAAAAGACTTGTAAAACCACACTAGAGAGTTTGGAGCTTACACTGTAGACAAAAGAAAGCTATTTGTAGGCAAAGACCCATATTTTACAAATATCTCTGTAGGCAAATCTGGAACAAATTGGGGAAAGCAGGCAAGTTCAGACCTAATTCACCTCTTAGAATCCCGACAGAGCAAGCCTCCTATCTCTCATGGGCCAACAGGTATTCTGGACATGCACCACACCTCTCAGAAATCTCACTTCTCAGGTTGAATTTCAACTCAGAATGTCAAACTTCTTAGACTCCCAAGCTTCCAGCAGTAATGGGGCAAAAGCTGTTGTAAAATTCAATATGTTCTAAATTGTTCAATGTGTGTCCTGAATTTCTACCCCCAAACCACTTTCAAGACACATGAGAGCCAAATAAGAGAATGTGTTAGAGGCAGCATAGCAGAGGTTGTGAGAATTCAGGGCTCTGGTATCAAACATATCTCCCTGGAAGTGACATAGCCCTGCTGAGTCTCTGCCCACTTGTGGTAAGTTGAATTATGTACCCCAGAAAAGGCACGGTTTAGTCTAAATCTGTGTTCCTGTGTCCATGAATTCAAGTGTAAATAGAACTTTTTGAAGATATTAGTTTAGGTCTAAGTGTGACCAGTTGAATCACTGTGGGCCTTAATCCATATTACCAGAGGGCTTATAAGAGAAGGAACAGGAAGACAGGAGAAGCCAGAAGAACAGATGAAAGGAGAAGACATCACCCTGGGACAGGGGCAGAGATACATGCCAAGGGACCCCAAGGATTGCCACCAGCCAGCACCAGAATGCTATAGCCTCCGGGAGAAAGCAAGCTTACTGATACCTTGATTTAGACTTCTTTTAACCTTGACACTGTGAGCCAAAAAAATTTCTGCTATTTAGCCAGGATCAGTTTGCAGTATTTGTGATAGGAGGCCTGGTAAACTAAGACCACTCCTCTGTGAGACGAAGAAGTAATAGTACTAACATCATTCATTCACCCATCTAACAAATATCAACTGAGCACCGACCATGCACCAAGTTCTGTGCTAAAGCTCAGGGGGATTCATGAACTAACACATGTTACACGTTTAGCAGAGTTCCTCTTAAATCTGGGTAGAGAAAAAAGGGAGAAAATCCCTAAGACACTTGGAACTCTAGTGATCAGGAAGAGATGCTCTGAACACATCTCTCAGTTAAGATTCAAGAGTTTTCTAGATCCTTTGAGGTCCTGGCCGTAGGCACTTTACTCAGGGATGGAGAACCCTGATATTAATGGGAAGACCCTGGTCATGACCCCCCTAATCCTGTGGTGACCCAGGACGACCTCTTATTTGATACTCACTCTCATGTCACTTAAATAGTGTTTCAACACTTAGCAAAGAATAATATTTTCTTCTTTAAAAAAGTCAAGATGATATTGACAACTGTGCTTATGAGCCTTTGCTCGTAAAATTGAAACTTAGCCTATTGTTGTGAGGTGCCTAGGAGTTACCTCCTGAGAGCCTCCTTGTTGCTCAAATGTGGCCTCTCTCTAAGCCAAACTCAGCATATAAATGCATTACCTTCCCCCCAGCATGGGACATGATTCCCAGAGATGAGCCTCCCCGGCACTGAGAGATTACTACCAAGTACCAACTAGCAATGCCACTGGAAAAAGACCTTGAATTAAAAGGGGGAAAACATAAAGACAAATGAGTTTATGTGGCTAAGAGACTTCAAATTGAGTCAGGAGGTCATCCCAGAGGTAATGCTTATGCACATCTCAGCAGGATCTCATAGACTGCCAAAGTGGATACTACCCCAAATAGTGGGGCTCCTGAGGGCTCTGGAGACACCCAGGTCCTATGGTCAGGGCAGATAGCTCTGGAGTTTGGTGCCTTGCCAGTGGGCCCTACTTTGGAGTTTGTGCTCCTGAGAGTGACAGAGTTGGACTCAATTATGTCTTCCCTACACATGGCTCATCTATCCCTTCTATTTAACCCTATATTTGGTGCTGGAGTTTATAGGTGTACGTCCAAGAGACTAGAGTCTTTGGGCTATCCATATGCCAGGTGGGCCTGGAACCTCAGTGGAGTTGCAACACCTACTCTATAACTCATTGGACTCACCCAGGACAACTAACAAGGAGATGATGATGGACAACAACCATCCCAAGGAACAGAGAGAGTCTGCAACTGCAAGCAAGAAAATCCCATCCATCAGCTGTATGGGATAGAAGCCCCCTCTTAATTAGAGGTGGAGTGGACGTTACCATCCCAGAATCCTCAGGACTGGGGAAAGAACTATGGACTAGAGTGGACTTACTGGTATTCTACTATAGATATATTGCAATTCTAGCAATGGAAGAAATTACAATATCATTGTGGAGCCAGTGGCCACTGGAGGCTCTGGGGGCATGGAGAGATAAAAACAGTTGTAATATGGGGGCTTTCTTGGGACTTGGGAATCGTCCTGAATGACATTGCAATGACAGTTATAGGCCATTTTATATCATTACATAACATGCAGAACTGTGTGGGAGAGAGTGTGGACTACAATGTGAACTATGGTCCATGATTAATGGCAAAGCCCCAGGATGCATTTATCAATTGCAATGAACGTGCCACACTAATGAAGGATGTTTATGTGGGAGGGTGTGGGAGGTGTGGGGAATGGGGCATATGGGAATCCCTATATTTTTTGTGTAACATTTATGTAATGTAAGTATCTTTAAATATATATATATATTTTTTAAAAAGTCAAGATGACTGATGATTTGCATTTTCCTATCATTTGAGCTCAGGACTGAAATGATGTATTCAGGGTAACATGTTTCAAGACAAGTTGGAAAAGCTCACATTTTAAAAACAGACTGATTTCCCACTGTGCTGTGATCACAGCAGTGCTTCTCTGGTTGTGTCTCAAATGATGGCCTCGCTACCACCCCCAGAGCCCTGATGAGAAAACCCTGGAAATAAATGAGCCCCATGCAAGATGGCATGCAGAGAAGCTTCCTCCCAGAGAAGAGTGCACGTCTGTTCAAACGGGGAGAGGGATCTGTACATACATTTTCCCTTCAAAATCCTAGAGCTAGGGAGAAAATGACTTAAATTGATATGATTTGCGATCTGGAAATGAATATGTATTTTTATTGCAGTATTCATTATACAGAGTACAACAAGTTTTGCTTAAAGCAATCTATTGTATTTTGCAATGCACAACTTCTTGAAGAAATATTTTACAAAAAGATTAATGGGAAGTTTTATGCATGCTTCTGGCACCCACTGATGGGACCAGTCTGTCTGTTTCCATCTTTCTCCGTGGAGCCAGTTTGACACTGGGCTGATATGTTGGTGACAATTTTTCACAAAAGGCTTTTGTGCCATCCCTTATATATACTCTGATTACAGTATGGAGCCTAAAATTGAGTGAGACAATTCTTGAATAGTAGGGATTATCTAAAGCAGGGGTCCTTAACTTTTTTTGTCCCATGGACCCCTTAGTCAGGTGAAAACCACGGACCCCTTACTAAGTCCACACTATACTGTGTGTTATTTAATAAATATATCACACCCGCACCAACACATCCCCACAAGAATAAAGTTTGTTTTTTTTTGTTTTTTTTTTTAATTTCAATTCAAGCTCATGGACCCCTGGTTAAGAACCGCTGATCTAAAGGCAGCACTTTCACACCAGGGTAATGGAGGGAAAATGTGTATACCAAATGGCATGACCTTTAGAATGAAATTATTATGTGAATTGGATGTTCCCCAAGTATGTGCAAATTAGGACACAGAGAAAATTGAAATTTTACCACCACCACCCCCTCAAAGAAAACCCACCACTGTTTGAGATAATATGTAGGACTTTCCAGGCATGATGTCTGTCCTGCCTCAACCTCCTCCTCTTGCTGAAATTGCCCTGTCAACAGTCCCAACTCAGCTAAGCTTCACAGATAACTGGGGGCCACAGGATGGAACAGAGGTGGGTTTTGACTCAAGGTTGGCCTATTTATAGGCCGGCCAGAGGCCATCAAGGTGGTTTGGTACAAAGTGGTCTGCCCATTAGCCAGGAAACTGTCTCCCTTCTGGGTAGAAACTAGAAAATCCATAGAGGCCTGAGAGTGGTGTTGAGTGGAGCAGGGAGCAGCTGGGTCTCATGAGCAGCAGAGCCCCAAGATCCACAGTCCCATTATCTATGTCCTTAGAGCTCCCTTGGGTCCTGAGTGGTCATCTGCTTCCACTCTTAGGAGATTCTGATCTCCCTGAGTTCTTGTTGTTTCCATTTCCCTGGGGTTCCCATGTTTATCCTTATAGTAAACGCTTGTCCCCACCATCAGCACCACAATTATTTGAGTTGACATTACCATGTGATGGGAGTCTGCACCCCAAATATTGTCTTTACACCCTAGTCAGTCTTCTCCCAATAATTTTGGTACAGAAAGGACAGAACCAGAGCACTCCACAAACAATAAGCTTGTTCTGTTCTACAATTGTGGGAGTTGACTCTTGCCTAGGTCTCTTACTCAATTTTCTCTGCTTTCTCAATCTTTTATCTCATAAGCGTGTGCTCTGTGTGTTCATTTTCCCTTCCCTCTCTTTTAGCTATGAAATTTTGTATTAGTCAGCCAAAGAGGTGCTGATGCAAAATACCAGAAATCTGTTGGCATTTATAAAGAGTATTTATTTGGGGTAGAAGTTTACAGTTACCAGGCCATAAAGCATAAGTTACTTCCCTCACCAATGTCTGTTGCCACATGCTGGAACAAGATGGCTGCTGGCTTCAGGCTTCCTGGGCTCCTCTCTTCCCAGGGCTGGTTTCTCTTCAGCATCAGCTGCTCTGCTTTCTCCACAAGGCCAGCTGTAGACTATCAGGCAAATGGCTTGTCTCTCTTCCCAAGGCCTCTGCCTGTGTTTAGTGGAGACTTTTCTCCTTCCTCAGATATCTGCTTCTCCATGTGTTTACTTCCCGGGCTCCAGGATCCAAACCCCAAACTCCCCTCTCTGCAGTGCAGTTTCTCTGTGAGTCCCTGCCCACCAAGGGGGTGGGGATGCAATGTCCTGCTGATGTGGCCCAATCAAAGCCTTAATCATTATTAAATCAAGTAAAAGTGAAACCTCTGAATCCAATATAATCTAATATGCCCGGAGGGACAGACCAGTTTACAAGCATAATCCAATACCTATTTTTGGAATTCATAAGCAATATCAACTGTCACACAATCCAAGTGTTTTACTGCAGAACTGGCTTGGAAATCCAGTCCAGCATGAGGCAGATCCAAATATCACAAGATTCTTGCTCTCAGTTCTAAGCTGGTAAGGCAGAGTTCCCTTGATATAATTCTTGTCATGATGCCCAGTCTCCTGTGTGAGGCCCCTGTCTCTTAAAAGATTATATTCCAAGTTTCTTAAGAACTTAAAAACCTTTTGCTAGTGGGACTTTCTTTCATGGCACCCTGTTCTTTTTCCTTCTCAGAACCTATTATTTGCAATTACATATTTATTTGTATCTATTTGCTCAATGTACATACCTCTCAGCACCCTGGGAACTACATGAGAAAAGAGTACTCTTCACTCTTCTCTCAGTCCTAGCCAGCACAGCGTTTGGCATATATTAGGCACTTGAGAAATATTTGTTGAGCATGAATGAATCAATGAATGAATGAATGAATGGTCAATCCTGTACCACAGCCTACTCACTATCTTAGGATTTGGAGATATAGTAAAACCAGTTTGCTTACCACAGAACATGAGAGAAGGGCTGCCAGGAGACCCAGATACCACAGAGAGCAGTCTAGAGGACCAGAAAAGTTCCTGGGGACAGAGTGTTTGAGCTAGGGCTTGAAGATGAGTAGGAGTTCACCAGGCAGGCAAAGGAGTAGGAATGGGAGCACGGGGAGGAACATTCCAGGGAGTATGTAGACATGAGCAAAGACATGGGGTGTAACAGAGTTTGCACCAGGATGAGAGGCCTGAAATAGCTCCAGGATGGGAGAAGGATGTGGTGGAGAGGCTGGGGGTGCAAAGGCAAGCCACAGGGAGGCTTACAGCAGGGAAGTAACATATTCTGATCTGGGTTTCAGAAGATTTCTTTTGCAGCTTGAGAGAGCCAACCGAGAGTAGAGATAAGAAATGAGTCTAGAAACAGAGTCTGGGACAGAGGCGTTAAGGTTCAGGACCAGCACCTTGCATGTGGGGGGGAGGAGCAAATAGAGTTGATAGTCAGGAGGCAAGTCTGAACATTTCTAGAACAGTGGCGTGCATGAGCCAACACCTAGAGATCTTGAGAGTTTACTGTGTGCGTCTCCCCCCGTTCCACCTTTAATGGCATTATGTTGGTAGCTTGAAATCAGCCATGTTGGGAGTAGTTATACCACAGAAATAGGCAAATACTACAAACTAGGGCTTTTTTCCCTATTTTGTTCTTTTCTTCCAAAGAGTCAGTATTTAAACATTTACTAGCACACATTGCCAGAAAATCAGTCAGTGATTCTGAAAAAAAGAAAATATATTTGTATTTTGCTCTCTTTCTACTGCCTCTGGTTAGATTCCTAAGTGGATCTGTGCTAATGATGAATTCTGAGTGAACTGGCTGTGCACCACATTCTTAGGCTTCTTCATCAGAAGAAGAAAAATAAGGTCTGTCTTTTTAGAAAAGGAACACTCTGGGCTTAATTCACTGAGCCTGCCGCTCAATATTATTTTTGCATTTGAATAATGAATAATTTCCCATGTTCTAAGAGTAAGAGAGACAGAAAGAGAAAAAAGAAAAAAAAATGAAAGAAAGGAAGAGGGAAAAGTAATGGAGAAATAAAGAGGGAAGGAAAGAAGGCAGGCAAGCAGCTGTTGCTCTGTCCCTCTGAATTGTACACTGCGTCCTTGAAGCAAAAGACAACACAGTGGCCCACCCTGATCAAGATGGTGGAGGTGGAGTGAGAAGCTCCAGGGCTCTGTACCCCCAAGGAAACTCTGTACAACCAGGAAGAACTGGCAGAAACACCTTTCTCAAAGCTCAATAAATCAGTTAAAGGATTGTAGTAACAGGGCAAGCTCCAAGTCAAGACAAAGGCAACATAAAAATGCTAGGACCTCCTGGTGCCCTTCCTGGGCCCTTCTCCATCCCTTCACCAACTCAATGCAGAGCAGACCCATGCTCCCAGGGTGTGTCCCAGGTCCCAGTCCTGGAGGGAGCAGAGTAACCCCTGTGCATATACTGGGAGCATGTATGTCTGGCCCAGTTTGTCTGGTGATAGCCTGAGGGACTTGCTGTCTCAGAACTTGCCTTGCATGTAGGAGACAGCTCATAAAACTCTGCTACAGAACGCTGTGGGAGAGTAGTCATGTTGTGGCTGTCTGGAGCAAGGGGCACTTCATCCCCACTAGACAGACCCTGCAAGAAATGCTAAAGGGAGTTATGCAGGTTGAAAGGAAAGGACAATAGATAATAGATCAAGGCTGCATGAAGAAATAAAGATCTCCAGTAAGTGTAAAGTATTTTGAGTATGAAACTCCATTTTTTCTTCCTATAGGATCTAAAAGGCACATGTATAAAATATAATGATAAATAAAACATAATGATAAATCAGTGGTGTTGGACTCATACTTTATAAATATATGATTTGTGACAAGAGCTACATAAATATGGGGGGAAGGGGGAGTATAAACATAGTTTGGGTATACTATGTTGGTACCAAAGTAAATGAGATTATTATAGATTGAGGATGTTAAACTTAAGCCCCATGGTAATTAAAAAAAAAAAAAAAAAACAGCAACATGAGAGAATGTGTAAGCTTATAGAGACAGAAAGCAGAGCACAGATTTCTGGTGGTTAGAGGGAAAGAAATGGGGTGTTGATGCATAATAGGTATAGAATTGCTGTTTGGTTTGATGGAAAATATTTATAATGGAGCCTAGTGAGGGTACTATAATAATATTGTGAATGTGATTAATCCCACTGGATAAATTTTGGAGCCCTGCCTGGACAATTTATCCAAATGCCCTTTTCTTGAGCTTTCAAATCCAGATTACACTAATGGCTGCATTACTAGCAGGTTACAAATCTTCTGAGGACCAATGAGTTAATGATGGATTTAGGTGTTTGTGGACTAAGCTTGTTCACAGGGGAATAACAAAGAAGGCAGAGTGAATGGATATTTTTAAACCCTCATCCTCCGGTCAAATGGAGACAATAACTCACAGAATGGCAAGAGCAGCTTTTGGATGCTTTTAAAATACATGTTCGTTTCCTCCAGGTTCTAAAGCTCAGTGTCATATTTTACTCACTCTTCTTTGCCTCCTCTGTTCAATCAGCCACCAAGTCTTAACAATTTGTGAAGTATTTCCTGCAAACTTTCTTTCCGTCCATTTCTACTGCCCTGAACTGAAATAAAATCGTAACCCTAAGCCCAGAGTATAG